>CM077157.1:57661951-58169193 GCA_039583875.1 Platanthera guangdongensis
TTATAGGTTGGATTTGCCTGCGAATTTTCCGAGTGTTCACCGATGTGTTTCACGTGAGCCAATTGCGGAAGTGCATTGTTAACAACCGGTAGATTCTTGATGTTGTGCCCCAGTTGGAGCCTAACGTTTCATATGTGGTAGTGCTTGTTCGTGTTTTTGGATACTCAAGATCGGGTATTACGAAAGAAGACAATACCCATGTTTAAAGTTTTGTGGCGGAACCAAGACGTGGAGAGTGCGACTTGGGAATTGGAGTCAGCTATGAGAGAGGCTCATCCTCATCTATTCTCCTGATGTTTTTGGTAAGGGTTTTCTTAATTAACTTTTATTACTTTTCTTCTATTTTGGATTTGATCCTTTTATGGCAGTTTCAGGATGAAACCACTTTTTAGGGGGGGGGGGGGGTGGGGTTTGGCTGTAACGCCCTTGATTTTTAGGTGTTTATATTAATTCCCATTGTTGACGTATTTTTGACGTCAGTTCATTATGTTGATGCATAGTTAACGATTGTCGTTTGTTGGAACATGGGTTTGCTCAGTGGGTTTTCCTATGTGGTTGTTTGGCTAGGTTTGCACCTTCCCTTGTGTGCCAGGTCTATCTTGGTGACTTAGTGGAGATTTTTATAGGGAAGTGGTGGGTTTTATCTTCGGGTGGTGTTTTACCTGATTTTTGATTTGTTGGATTTTTGATTTCAACTTCATCATTGGATTCGTAGCATCAGTATTTAGCTACGGTGCGATTTTCATAGAATTCCGAGTTGGTTTTGGTTTCGGTTTGTTTTGGCATTTATTTAATAATTAATTATAATATTATATATATATATATCGGTTAATAGTCAAATCCAAACCCTATTCATGGTCTTCCCTACCGAGCCTCGTCTGTTTCGTGGAAATAGAAGGAGCGGCGGTTGTCGTGGGGTTTCAGCCTGCAATCTAGTATGTCCAGTGGTCGGTTTCGACGAAGAGTTGAGATTCGGAAAGCTCTCGCCGAGGTCTACGTGTTCATGGTAAGCTTTCCTCGTTCCTACGATTTTTTGTGTGTTAGGGTTTGGTGATTTTAACCTCCTTCTTCCCCCAAAAGTTCCAGGAAACGTTGCCATGTCTTCTTGCGGACGATCCTTGTCGTGGAGCATTGGAGGAGGCAGATTCTTCCAAGATTTGAGGTAAGTGCTTTCCACTTGATTGCTATTTTCCTTTCATGTCTTTCCTTTTATTTATCTCCTTTGTGTGTAGGCGTTGTGTAGGAGTTAGCCTTGTGAAAATCCCAAGGATATTTTTTATTTTTTCGGCTAGATCTGCCGGTATGATAACAGGCTAAGTGAAAATCATAGAATATAGGTGTAGAAAACTATCAGTAATTTCTCGAGTGTAAGATATGGACCATGTATAATTCACCGAGTACCGTCATAAATCGTCGAGTATTGGACAATAGGTTAAGAATATTTCGTCGAGTTTCGACTAGCTTATCGTTGAGTTAAGGTAGAATCGTCGATTATCATGGCATCGGGTTCGTCGAGTATCGACTGAGTGGTGCTGAGTGAAGTATGATTCGTCGAGTATATTCAATTCGTCGGGTATGGCCTAGATTAGGGAGCGTTGAGTGACCGAGCCGCTAAGTCATATTCGTCGAGTTTACAAGTCAAATTGAGGACGATTTGTCGAGTATCGCTGAGATTAGTTCTGTCGCTAGCATAATTTCGTTGAGTATCCTTTAATTCGTGGAGTATATACGATGAATTTCCATGGGACTTTTGCTTATTTCAGCCGAATTTTGTCCAGTTCGTCGGTATCGTCCTTAGAGTGATTTTAGGGCTTGTCAAGGAATTTCTTTGTGTTTTAGGCTTGGTTTGGTGCGAGATGTTTGGGTACGATGTTTTCTTCGCTAGGAATTTGACAGTGGATAAAGGACCATCAACTAGACGACGGTTTGTGAATCATTACACTTGGTGGGTTGTTTGGTCAAGGTTTTATGGACTGTTGTATTGTGTATAGGCCTGTTGGCCACCCCCGCAGTGTCTTTTTGTGAGACATTTGAGTCTGGGTATTTCGGTTTTTGGACGTTTTTGGTCACCAAATCCGGCCCGATTGTTTTCACCAGTGTTAATGATTCACGTTTTCGAACGATTTTGTGATGTAGGCCCCGTCCTAAAAGATCCTACACGGACGGCGTGACGACGACTCTCGCAACTCTGAATGCTCTCTAACCCGCACACTATGAAAACGCAGCTGACACAAAGATTTTATTTATTTTCTCGCGCTAACATACGGATAGCCGATCCGCAAGAGGAACGGAGAATAGCTATAGGCCAAAATACTTTACCGGATAAATGGAATAATATTGATTCCGACGAGCTTGGAGTTGTACCAAAATAGATCCACCAAGAAAAATTCACGAATTCGGAAAATGGTAGGATCTATCCCAACTAAAACAAAGAAGCGAGGATCGCCACTTCTCTCGAAAAGGTCTTCGGAAAACCAAATGAAAACGACAAACTATTAAAAGTAATACCGCGAAAATTAACGATTCAAATTCCACGCAAAAATCGTCCATCACAAGAACTAACTAAGAAAAGAAATCTCTTGAGTAGATAGTTTCTTTACCTCGCTCAGAAAAGTAGATCTGAGATGTTTGGATCCACAAGAGACAATCGTTTTCCTTGGATGCGGCGGGAGATGCACCAAGGATGAAGAACTTGTTCGTCTTTCCCGCTTCTCACCGTAGAAGTTCGCTGTTGGACGCTTTCTTCCTTGCACTTGACTCCTCAAATCAAGGAGGACGAAAGTTCTTAGGTGGTGAAGAGCCGTGGAGAAAGGCCCGTGGGGGAGGTATTGAAGGAGGAAAGAGAGGAGAAGAGGGAATATAAGGGCAGCCGCGAGCTAGGTTGAAGGGGGGAGTGGATGAAGGAGAGAGACCCCTAAGGGGGGCGGCAACAATAGAGAGAGGAGAGGAGATAATTAGGTTTAGGGAATTTTGGGTTCTCAATTCATTCAAAAAACTAAATGAAAAATACAATAGTCATGGACTTTTATAAGGCTTACATCAAAAAAAAGCTATGAGCAGCCCAAAAGTAGTGGCTAAACGCACACCAACATGAAAAATGTCAAAAATAAAACATTAGCTTATAAACAAGCAAACTAAAATTAATATTAATAATAAGTCCTTTTGCGTTGGCGAAGATTGTAGCCATGGCCGCTGCGGCGCCGCAAATCCTTGGCCGGTGGATCAACATTTTCATCTTCCGCCAATATCTCGCGATCACCATGAACACCCAGTGCGCCAACGTCATCATCTTTACCACCAATTAGGCCGTCATGATTGTCGTCGCCATCATTTTGTGCTCATTTGCATCTTATAGATCAGTTTATGTCATTTCATGCTTATCCTTGCAGATTTTGTTGAACATGTTGGGTATTGTATCCACAACGTACCTGATTTGAAGAAGCCCCTGAACAAGCCATGGTAAATAGGCAATGTTTTTGACAAATTATTTCAAGTTGTGCTTGCAGTTATTCCACGCTAAGTGCACACCAATGACAGGGTGCAGTAGGTCAATATACACGGGTCTGCATGACGTAATCCCTCGTTGAGCAGATCCAGTGTTTGGCCTACATGTACTCTCTCTATTGGAGTGCACTTACTTTCAAGTACAGGGCTATAATCTTGCAAGAGCAGACAAGGAGCAAGGATGGGTCAGGAGCTCATCATGGGTGGAAAGACGAAATTCGTCCAGTGAAAATCGACGAGAATCGCCTTGTGATTCTCGCCGATTCGGCGGGAATCACAAGTGATTCTCGCCGAATCGTCGAGAATCAGTGGCTGATTCTCGCCGACTCGATCCAACTACTCTTCAAAGCAAGCAACTCTGATTCTAAGTAAGAATCGACGAGAATCACTATTGATTCTCGCCGATCGTCGAGAATCACTGGGTGATTTCCGCCGTCTCGACCCGGCTGAATCAGTGCGTGCAACCAAGTCAAATTCGACGAGAATCATCTTTGATTCACGCCGATTCGTCGAGAATCACCTTTGATTCTCGACGACTCGACGAGATTCACTTTGATTCTCGCCGATTTTGACTTGGCAATTTTTCTGGAAATTCCTGAACCGGATTCTGCCGCTGTCGATGTTCTGGACCGATTTGGGGATTCCCTTGTGGGCCCTTCAACGGTCATATTGAGTTGTCTACAGTATAAATACGGGATTATTTTAACAGCAAGACAACGGAATACAATACACAGAAAGAAGCCGAGCACGAAAAAAAACCCTAAAATCGCGAGTTCCGCTCCGCCGCCGCCGTCATCGCTCGAGCAAGTTGGTCGCCGCTTTTGATCGAGATTTCTTCCTGATCTTCCGGTGACCGAAGCTTAGCCAAGATTAGTGTCTCACGCGTCTATCCAAGATCCCTTGTCTCTCGTTTGTTGATCGGGAAAAACTTCCCCGTCCGAATCGATCGAGACAACCGATCCTCGTGTGACCGTTGGTAACCTAGCTAGCTTCGCTACGAAGTTTGGATCTCTAAGAACTGCAGCCGCACATCGTCATCGCAAGCGAACCCGTGAACCGTGCCGCCGCCCATCTTGTCGCCGCCAACTCCGGGGATATCCTCTCCAAGAGAGATCTAGGGTCGTGTACTCTTGTGGACCTCAAGAACAAGTCGTCAACAAAGAGGGACACCTTTGTCTCCAAATGTAGTTTTATCTCTTTACAATCTATTTTATTTTTGTTGTAAAGGAACGTTTGTTCCGAGTTGTAAGGGTGGGTGCAACCCGGTTGTGGGAGTGTTGACTCCTACGTGTGGAAGGGTTCCTTCCGATAGTGCAGGATTGGATTTCAATCCTGTTGGAGAAGAGACCGAGTCGTCCCTTGGTGTGAAATAGGTCGAAGGGGAAAGTTGATGTACCCAAGTCGGGGAACCACTATAAATTGCTTGTGTATTCTGTGTGCTGTGCTGTTTATTTTTATTGTGCAGGTACACATAATTTCCGCAAAACGCTGCACGTCACCTATTCCCCCCCCCCCCCATAGGTGAACATAGTTGACACTGGGCAGACTTTTCAAGTGGTATCAGAGCCAGGTTACTCATCAAAAAGGTTAACTCCTTGAGTTGAATCCCGCACTAGTGTCAGGAAGAAGACAAACCTCTACTATGGACGGGCTCCAAGTACACAGGCAAGATCCCAGTGTGCACCAGCTCAACTTTCCTATCTGGAAGGAAGGATCATGTTCTACATGGAAGCCGTTGATCCTCGACTCTTCATGATCGTGGAGAGGGACCTTATGTCCCCACTAAGCATCCACCATTGATCCTACCCAGAAAGTGCCAAAGAAACTTTTCTGAAATGGACAAGGACGAGATGGTGCTTGTAGGCTTGACAAGAAGGCGCGAAACATTCTGGTCAGCGCGGTTGATGACTCAATTACAAAACTTCAGCAACTGCAGGACAGCACAGGAGATCTGGCAGTGCCTGATCATCCTAATGGAGGGCACGGATGATGTGAGGGATGATCGGAGATCCCCTCCTAAACCAGAAATATGAGGCCTTCAGACAAGGGCCTAAGGAAGAGATCGGAGTCACCTATGAGAACTTCCTCAAGATTGTCAACGCCCTCAAAGGATACGGAAGAGTATTCACCATGGTGACTCAATGATAAATTCCTTAGGTCCCTTACTAAGGAATGGTACACAAAGATCTGCGCCATTCGAGAGTTTTGCAGACTAGCTGAAACAGACCCGCAAATCCTGTTTGGGAAGCTGATGTCCTATGAGCTTCAGCTGAACACCAGGAAAGCAGAAGAAGAAGCAAAGAAGGCTGCAACAAAAGAAAATACTGTGGCTCTAAAAGCCAGTCACTCCAGAAAGGGAGGGTGCGGTTTTATACCGTGCCAAGAAAAGGAGAGAGGAGGACTCCGAGCCATGCTCCTCCAGCTCAGAGCTGTCGGAGGAGGATTTCTCCCTCATCACTCGAGAGTTTCAAGAAGTTCCTCAATATGAGGAATCAAAGAAAGAGAGACGGCCCTCCTCCTGGCATCAGAAGAAAATTTTCTTCTGACAGGTATGCTTCCAAACCGAACAAACATCGCACTTCTGACATTTTTGCTTTGGATGCAATAAGCCAGGAAATGTCATGACGCGACTGCTATCAGGCAAGAGAGAAAAAGGGAAAGGAGAGGAGCACAATCCTCTAGAGAAGGAAGAAAGAGCGGAGCTACATCGCCAGAAGGCCAAAGACACTAATGAGTCTGATTCCTCAACTCCAGTGATGATGAGGAAGCCTCCTTCGGGCTGGTGGGTCGCTCCGACTCAGAAGGATAATGTCCCCCATTTACTGGGAAGGTAAAAGCTCACCCCCCTCTCTCCGACTCTGACTCTGATCCTGAGTCTCAGGATGATGAACCTGAGGATAGCCTTTCAGCCCGTGAAGCTGAGCTCCTCGAGAAGTATGGCTTCTGCTCAATACTTCGGGATTGCCGTAAGAGACTGAAGGCTGAGAAGAAGGAAGTGAAATTCCTTAAGGGTGAGTTGTATCCCTAAGGGAAGAAGTCACTAGCTTGATTTCTCTCCGACAGGAGCACCTTGACCTGACTTCAAAGCATTCAAGTCTTTAAAACTCCTTGATCTAAGCAGGAGGAAGTCGACAAGTTGGAAGAACAACTTGCGGCAGAAAGGAAGATCGTCAGAGCTTCTCTATGCCAAAAACAGTTCTTCCATTCGTTGATACCTTCTCTGCTCAGGCCAAAGGAGCTAGCTTGGTGCATGTAGGGGTATCTGGTTCCTCATCCAGGAGAAACAGGAACTAGAGGAAGAATAAGGCCGCCAAGAAGCCTCTGCTGATGAAAAGGGTAAGGCTCCTCTAAGTCCTGTTGCGTTCAGAAGCCTAGCTTTCCTTGCAACCAACATGACTTGAATCGACCTTTGGTCATCATTTCCGGCCCTCGGTTGCAAAGACAAAGAGCCGATATGATGGTTGGACCTTTCCCCGGAACTTCGGTGAGAGTTTCCTCAAGGCACCTTATGAGAATCCACATGGGAAATTATGGTCAATTCTCTAGCGGCATAATGGAAAGCAGGCACCAAACCAGCCTATTGTACAGAAGGTGACGAAGTCATGTGACTGCTGTCACCATGAATCCTCCACCTCCAGATCCAAGGCCACAGCTGTACCAACCATTCCAAGGGTAGGCAGGAGCCTAGGAAGAGGTACAACAGATTCGACTGTTGGTGCTGTGGCAAAGTCGGTCACTTTGCCGTGGATTATTGGTTTAATCCAGGTATTACGAGACTCCCTATGTTAGCACTGCGAGACCGACCACTCGTAGGGTTAACCACCGAGGGGGAGTGTGCTAACCAGGAATCTAAACCCAAGTTCGTTGGGTTCCTAAGGCAAATTAATTTTGTTTTGCAGGAATGTCCAAAGGCCACCAAACGCCGATCTGGTATTGGGACAGGATGCTCCCGGCATATGACTGGGACAAGAACCTGCTGCGTGATTACACTCCAGTCGATAATGGACCCAAAGTCATCTTGGAGGCAGATCGAGGAGTACCAGAGGTTACGGTATGATTTCCAACGGTATAATCTTTATCACCGACGTGGCTTATGTTGAAGGGTTAAACCATAACCTGATCATGCAGTCATTTATGTGATAAAGGTTATGACGTTAGTTCTGCAAGGATAAATGTCTGATAATTTCACGTACCTCTTCTGAGACGGTATTGTCAGCATTAGGAGCAGAAATATCTTCTGCCTAGATTTTCTCAGTGTAGATTCATCTACCCCCTATGCCTTGTGGCAACAGGCAGTGCGTCTCTTTGTGATCAATGGCACAAGAGATTGACAATATTAATTTCAAGACAATTAGTATGTTGTTTTCTAAGAACTTAGTAAGGGATGCTCCCAGTATCAGTCATGCATCAAAGATAGCCCCTGTCCTGCATGCCAGATGGCAAACAGACTCGGCTACCTTTAAAGTGCATCGCTGACAAAGACTCTTCCCGATGTCTTTACCTCTTACATATGGACTTGTTTGGTCCAATGCAAATTCATAGCTTGGAGGCAAGTCCTATACGCTAGTGATAGTTGATGATCATTCTCGTTTACATGGGCGTTCTTTTGAACGAAAGTCAGATACGTTTGACATCTTCACTAGTTTGTCAAACAGGTTCAGAACGAATTTAACTGCTCAGTGGTCAAAATCAGAAGTGACCATGAACAAAATTCGAATCTGGTGCTATGACAGAATTTTGTGAAGAACAAGGTATCTTTCATGAGTTTTCCTCCCCTCACACTCCTCATCCTCAGCAAAATGGAGTTGCGGAGAGGAGAAATAGAACTCTCATTGAAGCCTGTACGATAATGTTGAAAGACGCTTCTCTCCCGGAATACTTCTGGGCAGAGGCTATCAATACGCTTGTCATGTACAAACCGAGCATTGATCAACAAGCATCATCGTAAGACGCCTTACGAGCTACTGAAAGGCAGGAAACCAACCATGGCCTACTTGAGATTTTTGGTTGCAGATGCTATGTACTGAATAATGGAAAGTACCGCGCGTACTAAATTTGGTGAAAAATGCTTCGAAGGCATATTCATGGCTATAGTTCCCACAGTCGGGCCTATAGGTCTTCAATAAGAAAACCCTAGTGAGAAGAATCAATAAATGTTGTATTTGATGAAGGAAGTTTGCTTAACAACAATTCTTCCAGTGGTGTTCTTGAAGATGCAGGTGCACGACTTGAATAGCTGAGTCTGGATGAGACCGCTAAAGATGACACTCTGATTGATATTTTCTCGCATCAAGTCCGAAAACTTAATGCGGGTTAAAACTCCAAAAAATTTACGAAGCACGGCGCCCCTGGCGATTTTATTTAAGTTGAAAAGCGGATTTGATTTATTTAAGAAACAGGGCGCGCGTATTTATTTAGTTGGATATCAAACTGGTTAAATCGAGTTTTACGAAAGAGCAAGTGCACCTATCGTATAGTACAGGATATTCCGGGTGGAATATCGAGGTCGTATTGTTCTCGGGTCGGTTCGTTATTTCTAACTCTTCCCCTGGAGGGGACTATATTTTACCGATAATTTTATCTTGTCGGGATATTATTTATATAAAGAAGGCAGAAAATAAAAGCATAATAAAGGTGGAGCCGATGAAGAGCTCAGCTCGAGGGCACCGAAAAGACATTGAACTAAAATAAAACGTTTAATAAAAAGAGCTCCTAAGTTTCTAATTAATTAGGGCGGAGACTTGGCCGTGGAGGCTCCACTAAAATGAACTCACCTATCTCTAGGACTATCGCTCACCTGAACATTAAGACTATTCGTCGGGGGCTCTCGTCCGACGAAGGATTCCTCTTAATGCCCGCATTACGCTAAGAACCCCGCTATTGGTGTGGGGACCCAATCCGGTAGAGTTGGCGCGCCTCCTCTCTCGAGGGTTAGTGCGGAACTCATTTACCAAGGGGTGATCGGTCCATATGCACGGCCTCTCGGCTAGCTAGCATATGTACTACGGAAATAGGCCCACACATCGATTATGTGGTCCTACGCGTCGTAACCCCGGGCAAACCTAATGATTTTAATTAAATAGAAAAATAAGACCTTTAATTATTTAAAGGAATTTTTTCTGTCCCAATGCTCTTCGATACTGAGGCTAAGAACGTTAGCCACTCATCGGAATGGGGACGGCAGCGATTGAAAGCAATAAAATTAAAGCAGAAAAATAAAGCAGGAAAATTAAAGCAGTAAATGGAAACATTAAATTGCAAGTCCTACTCAAACGAGTAGGACTGAAATGAAAGCAGTAAAATTGCAAGTCCCGGCGCAAATGCGTGGGCGGGAAAAAGAAAGCAAGTCCCTACTCAAGAGTAGGAGAAAATAAATGCATTTTACAAGGGCATTCCAAATTATTACAGTAAAGACCGGCCATTTAACTCAAGTGAGTAGGCGGTAAATAAAAGCTAACACTCACGCACTCAACATAAAATTAAAACACACCCACTCTACAAGAATAAACACTCCCACTGAAATAATCCAGCCATTTAACTCAAGCGAGTAGGCGGAAAAAATAAAAATACACACACTTGCTTGATAAAATCCAGCCATTTAACTCAAATGAGTAGGCGAAAATTAAAATACACACCCCACACTCTACAGGATTGAATAAAGCTATAAAACTACTCATCACACGCACGCACACGTACAAAAAAATAGGAAAAACAAGTGACTGGAAAATTAAAACGACTACATTTCTACGCTAGAATGCGGTAGAAATGAATAAAAGTGAAAATAAAAATTAAAAGGAGCAAAAAGTTTTGCAAATAAACGAAAATTGCAAGTGCTCGAAAAATTGAAATGAATACATTTCTACCGATGGAATGCTAGAAATGCATTAATGAAGAAATAAAATTTTTAATTCTTTGCTTACTATTCGTTTTTTTAATTCTTTGCTTACTATTTGCTTACTATTCTTGTGCGCACTAGGGCTCGCTTATCTATCCCCTCAACAGCTACGACGTTCGCTTACGCGTCACTTACACAATTGCCCCCTACCCCCGCCCGCACACCTTTATGCCGAGTTTATCTTTTTCATTTTATTTGTTATGCTTTTGCTACTCGTTCTCAAATAATGCAGGGTTTCCACCCGGCCTCCCCGAACTCGTGTAAGGGTAGTTCCGACCCCCTCCCCTTTATTTTGCCCATATTTATTTTGTATATTAATCGTTCCGCATACTTAGATTGCAACATTGGGGACAATGTTCTGTTAAGTATGGGGGTGTTCTCTTAGCTTCCTATTTTTTGCATCTTTATTTTCCCTGCCCCCCCCCCCAAAAAAAAAAAAAACTTTTTTTTTCTTGTTTTTATAATCTAAACTTTCAAAAAAAAAAAAAAAAAAAAAAAAAATATTTTTTTAAAACAAAACCAAAAAAATTTATAAACCAAAAACTCAAAAAAAAAAAAAACAAATATTTTTCGCTTTTTTAGCATGCCCGCGGCGTTCGACTCATCGAACCAACCACCCAAAGAGTCTGTTCGCGGGCCAATAACTAAAAAATTCAAAAAAAAAGAGAAAAACCCTAAAAATAAAAAAAAATGTATTGTTAATTATGTAACAAAAAATCGAATATCTCATTCTTAACCCTTTTCGCTCTCCAACAATCTAGTTGCGAGTTAATTTATAAGCGAATTTTTTTAATTCTTTGCTTACTATTTCGTTTATTAATTAGAGAACGATATATTTAGAATATCTGGGGTTAAGTTTTAAAAATTTTTGTATGCTTTTTATTTTAAATATAAAGTACCTGTTTTCAGCACCACTTCTAATCTATCTAAATAGTTGCATATTTATTTTGTTAAAAATAACAATCTTAGATTTCAAGTTATGATAACTCCAAGCTTTTTTTGAAATTTAGGAATGTTTCATTTATAAAGGTTGCTCTCAAAAGTTTTTTTATTAGACCAGTTTTTAGTTTTATTTTGAAAAAACTCTATCACCTTTTTTTCATGTCATACTTGACATGATTTCGTTCCTTAAAAGATCTTATGTCAATGGGAATAAGATTTCGTTCCGTAAACATAGGCATCCATATTTGAAAAGATTATATGTTATCGAGTAAGAGGATAAAATTCATTACTCCTACACATATACATTGGATTATGAAGATGTTAAAAAATTTTGTTATGGAAAATAAGATTTCGTTTTCCTAACATCCATATTCGAAAAAAAAAAATCATTAGAGGGTTCGAGCGAAAAAAAATATACCCTCGCCTCTAAAAATCTAAACCTTCTTCATATCCCACGATATCTCCCTCCGCCAAATTCAAAAAATTCTAGATTTATTTTAAAAATCTTTTGAGAGCATAATTTGTAAATTAAATTATTTCCTTTAATTTTTCCAAGCTACAGTTTCATAAATCCAATCTATTTTTGTTAGCCTCACAAATAAAATTTTTGCTATCTATTTGCTTATAACGAGAAGTCTTTTGCTGAAACTCTTCCTTATTTAAATTTTGGCATAATTTACGATTTAACTCGTATACCCTGGATATTCATTTTGATCCTTCTTTCAATTAAGTCAAGCGGTAGATAAACTTAGGATTTCTTTAATTCATTATAAGTTCATCTCCAACTTTTGCTCTGGAATAGCAAAAGCTTAAGTATGGGGTATTTGATGAGTTGTAAATATACATGTTTTTATATATATTAAATAAGATGTATTCGTTTCTTTTTGTAATTTTAGTTGTTTTTCCTTAATAAATTGCTTCCTTTTTGTAAATATTTTCTAACTTAGATTTATTTTTATTTTTCTGAATTTTTCAGGAAAAATTGCCAAAAACTCAAAGTACACGCCCGTGTACTGTTGGTCACGCCCGTGACCAGGGCGTGATACGTCAAATTCCAGAGAAATGACATCTTTTTGAAGAAATAGCGTGACACGCCCGTGTCACGCCCGTGTCACCCGAGTCACGCCCGTGACCCATGCCCGTGACCATCCAGATCGACGAAATCGCGCTCAACGATCGTCGACCCCGCTGACACGCCCGTCGACACGCCCGTGTCACCTGATACGGGGCGTGACCCAAGCCGTGAGCACTCCTTTCGACGAAATCGCGCTCAACAATCGTCGAGCCACCCAACATGCCCGTGTCAAGATGCCACACGGGCGTGACTCCTCCACCTGGCCCGACAAACTGCCGCCGGCAACCTCCCGAAGTCACAACGCCATTAATCGCCGCACGACACGCCCATAGTCACGCCCGTGACCTGGGGCGTGACCGCCGCGATTTCCGCCGCAACGTCAACTCGCCGTCAAGTCACGAAATTTACTGCTTAATAGTGTCGACACGCCCATAGTCACGCCCGTGACAGGGGGCGTGACCGTCCCGATTTTCAGCGGCCAAAGTCAAATCTCCAGTCAAATCGGAAGGCGCCATGTGAATAGTGTAGACACGCCCCCGGACACGCCCGTGTCCGAGGGCGTGTCCCGTGAAATTTTTCTATAAATTCAGATTTCCTGTCTGAATTCCGGGTTCCATTTTTTGGATCCATTTTGCTTAGGGCTTTGCTGTTAGGTGCTTCCAAATGCTATGTAAAGTTGTTTTTCTCCCCCTCTCCTTTATTTTTAGCTTTGTAATCTCCTGTTTAGTTCAATAAAATTTGTATATTTTCTCCTTTACATTGTTATGGACTTCATTTATATGCAATCTCTAAGCAATCTTATTTGTTTTTTTTTTTACTTTGTTTTTTTTTCGCTTTCTTTTGTACGCGTGTGTGGGTGTATGAGATTAATTTTCATGTTATAATACTTAGTTATTTTTTTACTTAGTTTTTGTTAGACTTAGGTTTTAATAGCTTTTATTTCATTCCTATAAACCTGTAAAAGCGTTTTCAAAGTGATTTTTATTTTTGCTAATTTCGATTTTCATGTTTAGCTCGTAAAACTTTTCGTTCCTTTTTACTTTATTTTCACTTTTTAATCACTTTTGCGGAGTTATAGGAACGTTTATATAGTCGTTTTAATTTTTCAAACACTTCATTTTGCTTTCATTTTCAAAAACATCGCCTTAAAGCGATGTGTGGGCCCTATTTCCGTAGTACATATGCTAGCTAGCCGAGAGGCCGTGCATATGGACCGATCACCCCTTGGTAAATGGAGTTCCGCACTAACCCTCGAGAGGACCGATCACCCCTTGAAAAATTGAAATGAATACATTTCTACCGATGGAATGCGGTAGAAATGCATTAAATGAAGAAATAAAATTTAAACGGGCAAAATGTTCGTTAACTGCCGCCGGCGAATCCCGAAGTCAACATCGCCTTAAAGCGCCGAATGACACGCCCACCGTCACGCCCGTGACCTGGGGCGTGACCGCCGCGTTTTCGGCCGCAACGTCAACTCGCCGTCAAGTCACCGAAATTTACTGCTTAATAGTGTCGACACGCCCATAGTCACGCCCGTGACAGGGGGCGTGACCGTCCCGATTTTCAGCGGCCAAAGTCAAATCGGAAGGCCGCCATGTGAATAGTGTAGACACGCCCCCGGACACGCCCGTGTCCGAGGGCGTGTCCCGTGAAATTTTTTCTATAAATTCAGATTTCCTGTCTGAATTCCGGGTTCCATTTTTTTGGATCCATTTTGCTTAGGGCTTTGCTGTTAGGTGCTTCCAAATGCTATGTAAAGTTGTTTTCTCCCCCTCTCCTTTATTTTTAGCTTTGTAATCTCCTGTTTAGTTCAATAAAATTTGTATATTTTCTCCTTTACATTGTTATGGACTTCATTTATATGCAATCTCTAAGCAATCTTATTTGTTTTTTTTTTACTTTGTTTTTTTTTCGCTTTCTTTTTGTACGCGTGTGTGGGTGTATGAGATTAATTTTCATGTTATAATACTTAGTTATTTTTTTACTTAGTTTTTGTTAGACTTAGGTTTTAATAGCTTTTATTTCATTCCTATAAACCTGTAAAAGCGTTTTCAAAGTGATTTTTATTTTTGCTAATTTCGATTTTCATGTTTAGCTCGTAAAACTTTTCGTTCCTTTTTACTTTATTTTCACTTTTTAATCACTTTTGCGGAGTTATAGGAACGTTTATATAGTCGTTTTAATTTTTCAAACACTTCATTTTGCTTTCATTTTCAAAAACATTTTGCCCGTTTAAATTTTATTTCTTCATTTAATGCATTTCTACCGCATTCCATCGGTAGAAATGTATTCATTTCAATTTTTCGAGCACTTGCAATTTTCGTTTATTTTGCAAAAACTTTTGCTCCTTTAATTTTATTTTCACTTTTTATTCATTTCTACCGCATTCTAGCGGTAGAAATGTAGTCGTTTTAATTTTCAGTCACTTTGTTTTTCCTATTTTTTTGTACGTGTGCGTGCGTGTATGAGTAGTTTTATAGCTTTATTTCAATTCCTGTAGAGTGTGTGCGTGTGTTATTTTTAATTTTCTGCCTACTCATTTGAGTTAAATGGCTGGATTTTATTCAAGCAAGTGTGTGTATTTTTATTTTTCCGCCTACTCGCTTGAGTTAAATGGCTGGATTTTATTTCAGTGGAGTGTGTTTACTTCTTGTAGAGTGGGTGTGTTTTAATTTTATGTTGAGTGCGTGAGTGTTAGCTTTTATTTACCGCCTACTCACTTGAGTTAAATGGCCGGTCTTTACTGTAATAATTTGGAATGCCCTTGTAAATGCATTTATTTTCTCCTACTCTTTTGAGTAGGACTTGCTTTCTTTTTCCGCCCACGCATTTGCGCCGGGACTTGCAATTTTACTGCTTTCATTTCAGTCCTACTCGTTTGAGTAGGACTTGCAATTTACTGTTTTCCATTTACTGCTTTAATTTTCCTGCTTTATTTTTCTGCTTTAATTTTATTGCTTTCAATCGCTGCCGTCCCATTCCGATGAGTGGCTAACGTTCTTAGCCCTCAGTATCGAAGAGCATTGGGACAGAAAAAATTCCTTTAAATAATTAAAGGTCTTATTTTTCTATTTAATTAAAAATCACTTAAGGTTTGCCCGGGGTTTACGACGCGTAGGACCACATAATCGATGTGTGGGCCCTATTTCCGTAGTACATATGCTAGCTAGCCGAGAGGCCGTGCATATGGACCGATCACCCCTTGGTAAATGGAGTTCCGCACTAACCCTCGAGAGAGGAGGCGCGCCAACTCTACCGGATTGGGTTCCCCACCCAATAGCGGGGTTCTTAGCGTAATGCGGGCATTAAGAGGAATCCTTCGTCGGACGAGAGCCCGATCGAATAGTCCTTAATGTTCAGGTGAGCGATAGTCCTAGAGATAGGTGAGTTCATTTTAGTGGAGCCTCCACGGCCAAGTCTCCGCCCTAATTAATTAGAAACTTAGGAGCTCTTTTTATTTAACGTTTATTTAGTTCAATGTCTTTTCGGTGCCCTCGAGCTGAGCTCTTCATCGGCTCCACCTTTATTATGCTTTTATTTTCTGCCTTTTCTTTATATAAATAATATCCCGACAAGATAAAATTATCGGTAAAATAATAGTCCCCTCCAGGGAAGAGTAGAAATAAACGAACCGACCCCGAGAACAATACGACCTCGATATTCCACCCGGAATATCCTGTACTACTCACGATAGGTGCACTTGCCTCCTTTCGTTAAAACTCGATTTAACCAGTTTTATATCCAAATAAATAAATACGCGCGCCCTGTTTTCTTAAATAAAATCGCCCGGGGCGCCGTGCTTCGTAAATCTTTTTGGAGTTTTAACCCGCATTAAGTTTTCGGACTTGATGCGAGAAAATATCAATCAAGTTTTTGGCGCCGTTGCCGGGAATTTTCGAGTCGTTATTTCGAACTCTGGAATACTATTAATTTTACCTATTATCTATATTTCAACAAAATAAAAAAAAATGGCCAACAAAAATAATAATAATAATAATAATCATATTATTACAAAATTATAAAAAAAAAAAAAAAAAAAATTTGACAAATTTATAAAACTAAAAACTTTGAAAAATCTTAAAAAATAAAAATTTGAAAAAACTATAAAACAAGAAAATAAAACACAACAAGAAAAAAAAAAAAAAAAATTTAAAACCTTACAAAAAAAAAAAAAAAAAAAACAAAAAAAACAAAAAATGTTTGCTTTCATATAAACAAAAAACAAAAAAAAAAGGAAAAAAAAACCACAAAACCAAAAACACTAAAACATCTCCTAAAAAACCACAAAAAAAAAACAAAACCACTTTTTTCGCAACAATATGTTTTTTGAAAAATACCTAAAAATAATCAATACTTTAAATAAATAAAACGTTTTTGGTCGCTTCGGCTCGTCACACTCTTGTGCGCACTAGGGGCTCGCTTATCTATCCCCTCAACAGCTACGACGTTCGCTTACGCGTCACTTACACAATTGCCCCCTACCTCCCGCACCCTTTAGGCCGAGTTTATCTTTTTCATTTTATTTGTTATGCTTTTGCTACTCGTTCTCAAATAATGCAGGGTTTTCCACCCGGGCCTCCCCGAACTCGTGTAAGGGTAGTTCCGACCCCCTCCCCTTTATTTTGCCCATATTATTTTGTATATTAATCGTTCCGCATACTTAGATTGCAACATTGGGACAATGTTCTGTTTAAGTATGGGGGTGTTCTCTTAGCTTCCTATTTTTTTGCATCTTTATTTTCTGCCCCCCCCCCAAAAAAAAAAAAACTTTTTTTTTTTTTGGGGGGGGGGGCAGAAAATAAAGATGCAAAAAAATAGGAAGCTAAGAGAACACCCCCATACTTAAACAGAACATTGTCCCCAATGTTGCAATCTAAGTATGCGGAACGATTAATATACAAAATAATATGGGCAAAATAAAGGGGAGGGGGTCGGAACTACCCTTACACAAGTTCGGGGAGGCCCGGGTGGAAACCCTGCATTATTAGCGAACGTCGTAGCTGTTGAGGGGGATAGATAAGCGAGCCCCTAGTGCGCACAAGAGTGTGACGAGCCGAAGCGACCAAAAACGTTTTATTTATTTAAAGTATTGATTATTTTTAGGTATTTTTCAAAAAACATATTGTTGCGAAAAAAAGTGGTTTGTTTTTTTTTTTGTGGTTTTTTAGGAGATGTTTTAGTGTTTTTGGTTTTGTGGTTTTTTTTCCTTTTTTTTTTGTTTTTGTTTATATGAAAGCAAACATTTTTTGTTTTTTTTTGTTTTTTTTTGTTTTTTTTTTGTAAGGTTTTAAATTTTTTTTTTTTCTTGTTGTGTTTTATTTTCTTGTTTTATAGTTTTTTCAAATTTTTATTTTTTAAGATTTTTCAAAGTTTTTAGTTTTATAAATTTGTCAAAATTTTTTTTTTTTTTTTTTTTATAATTTTGTAATAATATGATTATTATTATTATTATTATTTTTGTTGGCCATTTTTTTTTATTTTGTTGAAATATAGATAATAGGTAAAATTAATAGTATTCCAGAGTTCGAAATAACGACTCGAAAATTCCCCGGCAACGGCGCCAAAAACTTGATTGATATTTTCTCGCATCAAGTCCGAAAACTTAATGCGGGTTAAAACTCCAAAAAGATTTACGAAGCACGGCGCCCCGGGCGATTTTATTTAAGTTGAAAAGCGGATTTGATTTTATTTAAGAAAACAGGGCGCGCGTATTTATTTATTTGGATATAAAACTGGTTAAATCGAGTTTTAACGAAAGGAGGCAAGTGCACCTATCGTGAGTAGTACAGGATATTCCGGGTGGAATATCGAGGTCGTATTGTTCTCGGGGTCGGTTCGTTTATTTCTACTCTTCCCTGGAGGGGACTATTATTTTACCGATAATTTTATCTTGTCGGGATATTATTTATATAAGAAAAGGCAGAAAATAAAAGCATAATAAAGGTGGAGCCGATGAAGAGCTCAGCTCGAGGGCACCGAAAAGGCATTGAACTAAAATAAACGTTAAATAAAAAGAGCTCCTAAGTTTCTAATTAATTAGGGCGGAGACTTGGCCGTGGAGGCTCCACTAAAATGAACTCACCTATCTCTAGGACTATCGCTCACCTGAACATTAAGACTATTCGATCGGGCTCTCGTCCGACGAAGGATTCCTCTTAATGCCCGCATTACGCTAAGAACCCCGCTATTGGGTGGGGAACCCAATCCGGTAGAGTTGGCGCGCCTCCTCTCTCGAGGGTTAGTGCGGAACTCCATTTACCAAGGGGTGATCGGTCCATATGCACGGCCTCTCGGCTAGCTAGCATATGTACTACGGAAATAGGGCCCACACATCGATTATGTGGTCCTACGCGTCGTAAACCCCGGGCAAACCTTAAGTGATTTTTAATTAAATAGAAAAATAAGACCTTTAATTATTTAAAGGAATTTTTTCTGTCCCAATGCTCTTCGATACTGAGGGCTAAGAACGTTAGCCACTCATCGGAATGGGGACGGCAACGATTGAAAGCAATAAAATTAAAGCAGAAAAATAAAGCAGGAAAATTAAAGCAGTAAATGGAAAACAGTAAATTGCAAGTCCTACTCAAACGAGTAGGACTGAAATGAAAGCAGTAAAATTGCAAGTCCCGGCGCAAATGCGTGGGCGGGAAAAAGAAAGCAAGTCCTACTCAAAAGAGTAGGAGAAAATAAATGCATTTACAAGGGCATTCCAAATTATTACAGTAAAGACCGGCCATTTAACTCAAGTGAGTAGGCGGTAAAGAAAAGCTAACACTCACGCACTCAACATAAAATTAAAACACACCCACTCTACAAGAAGTAAACACACTCCACTGAAATAAAATCCAGCCATTTAACTCAAGCGAGTAGGCGGAAAAATAAAAATACACACACTTGCTTGAATAAAATCCAGCCATTTAACTCAAATGAGTAGGCGGAAAATTAAAAATAACACACGCACACACTCTACAGGAATTGAAATAAAGCTATAAAACTACTCATACACGCACGCACACGTACAAAAAAATAGGAAAAACAAAGTGACTGGAAAATTAAAACGACTACATTTCTACCGCTAGAATGCGGTAGAAATGAATAAAAAGTGAAAATAAAATTAAAAGGAGCAAAAGTTTTTGCAAAATAAACGAAAATTGCAAGTGCTCGAAAAATTGAAATGAATACATTTCTACCGATGGAATGCGGTAGAAATGCATTAAATGAAGAAATAAAATTTAAACGGGCAAAATGTTTTTGAAAATGAAAGCAAAATGAAGTGTTTGAAAAATTAAAACGACTATATAAACGTTCCTATAACTCCGCAAAAGTGATTAAAAAGTGAAAATAAAGTAAAAAGGAACGAAAAGTTTTACGAGCTAAACATGAAAATCGAAATTAGCAAAAATAAAAATCACTTTGAAAACGCTTTTACAGGTTTATAGGAATGAAATAAAAGCTATTAAAACCTAAGTCTAACAAAAACTAAGTAAAAAAATAACTAAGTATTATAACATGAAAATTAATCTCATACACCCACACACGCGTACAAAAAGAAAGCGAAAAAAAAAAAACAAAGTAAAAAAAAACAAATAAGATTGCTTAGAGATTGCATATAAATGAAGTCCATAACAATGTAAAGGAGAAAATATACAAATTTTATTGAACTAAACAGGAGATTACAAAGCTAAAAATAAAGGAGAGGGGGAGAAAACAACTTTACATAGCATTTGGAAGCACCTAACAGCAAAGCCCTAAGCAAAATGGATCCAAAAAAATGGAACCCGGAATTCAGACAGGAAATCTGAATTTATAGAAAAAATTTCACGGGACACGCCCTCGGACACGGGCGTGTCCGGGGGCGTGTCTACACTATTCACATGGCGGCCTTCCGATTTGACTGGAGATTTGACTTTGGCCGCTGAAAATCGGGACGGTCACGCCCCCTGTCACGGGCGTGACTATGGGCGTGTCGACACTATTAAGCAGTAAATTTCGGTGACTTGACGGCGAGTTGACGTTGCGGCGGAAATCGCGGCGGTCACGCCCCAGGTCACGGGCGTGACTATGGGCGTGTCGTGCGGCGATTAATGGCGTTGTGACTTCGGGAGGTTGCCGGCGGCAGTTTGTCGGGCCAGGTGGAGGAGTCACGCCCGTGTGGCATCTTGACACGGGCATGTTGGGTGGCTCGACGATTGTTGAGCGCGATTTCGTCGAAAGGAGTGCTCACGGCTTGGGTCACGCCCCGTGTCAGGTGACACGGGCGTGTCGACGGGCGTGTCAGCGGGGTCGACGATCGTTGAGCGCGATTTCGTCGATCTGGATGGTCACGGGCATGGGTCACGGGCGTGACTCGGGTGACACGGGCGTGACACGGGCGTGTCACGCTATTTCTTCAAAAAGATGTCATTTCTCTGGAATTTGACGTATCACGCCCTGGTCACGGGCGTGACCAACAGTACACGGGCGTGTACTTTGAGTTTTTGGCAATTTTTCCTGAAAAATTCAGAAAATAAAAATAAATCTAAGTTAGAAAATATTTACAAAAAGGAAGCAATTTATTAAGGAAAAACAACTAAAAATTACAAAAAGAAACGAATACATCTTATTTAATATATATAAAAACATGTATATTTACAACTCATCACACTCCTAAGTACGTCAAAGTTTCCACCTCCACGTCGTCTGACAATGTTGAAGATCAAAATGGAACAAATCTCTTAGAAGAAAGAGAAGCCCAAGAAGTAGTCGAAGCCCCAGTCGCCAGACTTCTAGAGCTCCGACACGTGAGGGATCATCCTAGAGATCAGATCATCGGAGATCCTCGTGTCGGTGTCAGAACTCGAAGAGGTACTATTAACGAAGTATTGCATCTTAGCTTCCTGTCACAGGTTGAGCTAAAGAAGTTCGACGAGGCGAACAAGGATGCGGCATGGATTCTGGCCATGCAAGATGAACTACATCAATTCGAACGTTGCAACGTTTGGACGCTAGTTCCCAGACCATACAAGCAGAATGTGATTTGCACCAAGTGGATCTTCAGAAACAAGCTGGATGAACATGGTGTCATCATAAAGAACAAGGCAAGGCTGGTGGCTCAAGGTTACAGACAGGAGGAGGGGATTGACTTCGACCAGACCTTCGCTCCAGTAGCAAGGCTCGAGGCAATCAGATTGTTCCTGGCGTGTGCTTCGCACAAAGGATTCACAGTTTATCAAATGGATGTGAAATCAGCATTCCTGAACGGAGACCTGAAAGAGGAAGTATATGTCGCTCAACCCCCAGGTTTTGTCGATCCTACTTTTCCCAATCATGTCTATTTTCTTAATAAAGCTTTATATGGGTTAAAACAAGCTCCACGAGCTTGGTATGATACTTTATCTAGTTTTCTTCTTGAGAACAAGTTCTCTAGAGGTAAAATAGATAAAACATTGTTTCTCAGGGAAGTCAAAGGCAAGATTTTGCTGGTGCAAATCTATGTCGATGACATAATATTCGGCTCAACGGACAACAATCTTTGCAAAACGTTTTCCAAACTTATACAAGGAAAGTTTGAAATGAGCAGTGTGGGGGAGCTAAAGTATTTCTTGGGACTTCAAGTGAAACAGTCTGAGGATGGAATCTTCATCTCTCAGACGAAGTTCACAAATGAACTCCTCAAGAAATTCGGTATTGAGAATGCAACCTCTATGAGGACTCCAATGGGATCCACTATGTCTCTAGATAAGGATGAGAAAGGTAAACCTTTCGATGAAACCAAATACAGAAGCATCATTGGATCCCTGCTCTACCTTACTGCCAGTAGACCAGATATCATGTTCTCCACATGTGTCTGTGCCAGATATCAGGTGAACACTAAGGAATCTCACTATGTCGCTGCAAAGCGTATTCTAAGATACCTTAAAGGTAATCCCAATCTTGGCTTGTGGTACCCGAGAAACAATGATGTCGAGCTAATAGGTTTTTCAGATGCTAATTTTGCAGGGAGTAGGGATGACAGGAAAAGCACTTATGGGACGTGTCAATTCCTCGGAAGAAGGCTTATCTCATGGAACAGCAAGAAGCAGAATTGTGTAGCTACCTCCACAGCAGAGTCTGAGTACATCTCGGCAGGCAGCTGTTGCGCACAACTCCTATGGATCAGAAACCAGTTAGCCGACTACGACCTTCAGTTCAAGGAAATACCAATGTACTGCGACTCCTCCAGTGCAATTGCCATTGCCAACAATCCGGTTTCGCACAGCAGAATGAAGCATATTGAAGTGCGCTACCACTTCATTCGGGAGCACGTGGAGAACAAGGACATCTCTCTTTGTTATGTCCCCACGGACAATCAGATTGCAGATATATTTACAAAGCCCTTAGACGAAGCCAAGTTCATTCTTTTCAAAACTGAATTGGGAATGCTAAACTATGAGGAATGAAGCCTCCAGAAGCTCCAGGCTCGTGCAAGAACTGAGGGGGAGCAAGGAACTCAAGTGTGAGCACAGATGCAAGAACTGAGGGGGAGCAAGGGATCAAATGCTACAGACCCAGATTTGCAGAAGCCGAAAAGGGGGAGATTACCCATTGCCCTCTCGGCTATTAGCCGAGAGCCCTCTCGGCTAAGGTGGCTCCAAGCTTGCTCTCAAAAAATTGGTATTGGTAATGAATAACTCACTCACCTCAATTTCAAGTTTATGTTTTTCATTCCTATACGCTTTATTCACCTTAGCTTGTAGGGTTTAGGCTTCTTCAAATAGGGGGAGATTGTTGGGTATTGTATCCACAACGTACCTGATTTGAAGAAGCCCCTGAACAAGCCAAGGTAAATAGGCAATGTTTTTGACCAATTATTTCAAGTTGTGCTTGTAGTTATTCCACTCTAAGTGCACACCAATGTCAGGGTGCAGTAGGTCAATATACACGGGTCTGCACGACGTAATCCCTCGTTGAGCAGATCAGTGTGTTGGCCTACATGTACTCTCTCTATTGGAGTGCACTTACTTTCAAGTACGGGGCTGTAATCTTGCAAGAGCAGACAAGGAGCAAGGATGGGTCTGGGAGCTCATCATGGGTGGAAAGACGAAAATTCGTCCAAGTGAAAATCGACGAGAATCGCCAAGTGATTCTCGACGATTCGGCGAGAATCACAAGTGATTCTCGCCAAATCGTCGAGAATCAGTGGCTGATTCTCATCGACTCGATCCAACTACTCTTCAAAGCAAGCAACTCTGATTCTAAGTAAGAATCGACGAGTGATTCTCGCCGATTCGGCGAGAATCACTAGTGATTCTCGCCGAATCGTCGAGAATCACTGTGTGATTCTCGCCGTCTCAACCCGGGCTGAATCAGTGCGCGCAACCAAGTCAAATTTGACGAGAATCATCTTTGATTCACGCCGATTCGTCGAGAATCACCTTTGATTCTTGACGACTCGACGAGATTCACTTTCGATTCTCGCCGATTTTGACTTGGCAATTTTTCTAGAAATTCCTGAACCGGATTCTGCCGCTGTCGATGTTCTGGACCGGGATTTGGGGATTCTCCTTGTGGGTCCCTTCAACGGTCATATTGAGTTGTCTATAGTATAAATACGGGATTATTTTTGAACAGCAAGACAACGGAATACAATACACAGAAAGAAGCCGAGCACGAAAAAAACCCTAAAATCACGAGTTCCGCTCCGCCGCCGCCGTCGTCGCTCAAGCAAGTTGGTCGCCGCTTTTGATCGAGATTTCTTCCTGATCTTCCGGCGACAGAAGCTTAGACAAGCTTAGTGTCTCACGCGTCTATCCAGAGATCCCTTGTCTCTCGGTTTGTTGATCGGGAAAAACTTCCCCGTCCGAATCGATCGAGACGACCGATCCTCGTGTGACCATTGGTAGACCTAGCTAGCTTCGCTATGAAGTTTGGATCTCTAAAGAACTGCAGCCGCACATCGTCATCGCAGCCGAACCCGTGAACCGTGCCGCCGCCCATCTTGTCGCCGCCGACTCCGGGGAGATCCTCTCCAAGAGAGATCTAGGGTCGTGTACTCTTTGTGGACCTCAAGAACACGTCGTCAACAAAGAGGGACACCTTTGTCTCCAAACATAGTTTGTATCTCTTGTAAAATCTATTTTATTTTTGTTGTAAAGGAACGTTTGTTCCGAGTTGTAAGGGTTGGGTGCAACCCGGGTTGTGGGAGTGTTGACTCCTACATGTGGAAGGGTTCCTTCCGATAGTGCAGGGATTGGATTTCAATCCTGTTGGAGAAGAGACTGAGTCGTCCCTTGGTGGGAGATAGGTCGAAGGGGGAAAGTGGATGTACCCAAGTCGGGGAACCACTATAAATTGCTTGTGTATTCTGTGTGCTGTGCTGTTTATTTTTATTGTGCAGGTACATTCGTAAATTTCCGCAAAACGCTGCACGTCACCTATTCCCCCCCCCCATAGGTGAACATAGTTGACACTAGGTGGACTTTCAGAACATGGCTTTGTTTCGCACTTGGTGCAAATTTCTTTTACTCCATTATTCCGAACTTTTCACTTTACCTGTTTCTATTTGGCTAATTAGTTGTGGTTTCAGCTTTTATTATAGTCGGGTTTGGTAAACCCTTTCTTCCCTTTTTCTACTTATTACATGCTTATTTCCATTGCCACTTGCAAAATTCTTGCTGAGGTGTTCTTTATTTGAATGCCTCAGTTTTAGGGCTATGGCCAATGGAGCGGCTGTGTTGGGTGGTAGCTTGTGGACTGCAATTATTGCAGTGATTGTCCTCACCGACGTGAGGTAGTTTATTATTTTCGATTTTAGTTCAGACATGCAAACTTTCAGTGGATTCGTGTCAGGTTGTAGACACCCACTGATAGTTTTCTTTTGGAATATTGAATACTTTGTTAGCTGCAATTTTGCCTCTTTTGGTTGGTTGTGCTTACTCTCTGGGAAGGTTTTTGTCGGGTCCATTGATCCACATGACCCAGATTTATAAGAAGTCAAACAAGTCAATGTCACACACATAAGTTGTATTTGATGTGTGTTTTAGTTTATGCTTACCGGTAGATACCAAGCAAGCTGGTGGACAGGCAGGAATTTTCCCAAGTCCACATGCATTGAGTGAAGCAAGCTAACTCAATGTCAGGTGCAGGTTGAACACTTGAAGAAGTGTTGAGACAAAAGTGTCGAGACAATTCAGACTGATATGTCGAGATAAAGATGTCCACACCTCTATAGGAAAAGTGTCGAGACAATTCAGACAAATGTGTCAAGATAAAGATGTCAACGCCCCTATAGGAGAAGTGTCGAGAAAATTTAGAAACATTTGTCGAGATAAAGATGTCGATACCTCTATAAGAGAAGTGTCGAGACCATTCAAACAGAAGTGTCGAGATAATTCAGACAAAAGTGTCGAGACAGCTCGAGACAGTAATGTCCAGACAACTCAACTATCTCGATACAGTGAAGATATAAAAAGCAGCCAAGTCCATAGGCATTGGGTGAAGTGTATTCACTCAACACCAGGTAAGTAAAATCATTGAGTATAGCTAGGTTATTCTAAGCTTGACATTTGGCAAGCTGAAAATGTGGCAGAGTCCACAGGCGTTGAGTGTAGTCTACTTACTCAACGCCTTACAACAAAAGGCTGTGAGATAGGCAAAGCCTAAGAAGAACATCAAAAATGTGGCTAAGGCCACAGACATTGAGTGTAGTCTACTCACTCAACGTCATACAATAAAAAGCTATGAGACAGAATGAGACAGTCAGTTAAAGCCACAAAAATTCTATGCAGAAATTTGAATAAGTCCACAGGCGTTGAGTGTAGCTTACTCACTCAACGCCATGAGAAAAATCTGTCTAAGTGTTTTGGCATTGAGTATAGCTTACTCACTCAATGCCATGATAAAAATCTGTCTAAGTGTTTTGGCATCGAGTATAGCTTACTCACTCAATGCCAGTTAACAGAAGAAGATCTGTTATGTAGTTTGGCGTTGAGTGAAGCTTACTCACTCAACGCCAAGTGACAGAAAGTTGGATAAGCCAGAAATCATTGAGTGGACTCACCGCTCTCAACGTCTAGAGACTGAAAAACTTTCTTAAGTGTTTTGGCATTGAGTGAAGATTGCTCACTTAATGTCTGATGACAGAAAAATCTGTCTAAGTCTTTTGGCATTGAGTGACACATACTCACTCAACGCCTATGCAAATGTTTGAAGACCACAGATGGCTGACGTCAGCATTAGTCAACAAAAGTCAACAAAGTCAACGTAATTGAAAATCATTGCGGGAAAGATGGAGTAAGTAATTGATGGAGTCGACGACCAGCTTTTGTCGTCTTCTGCAAATGGTAGGTTGTAGATTTGCAATTAAGTCGGGGCCACAACACAATAGAGCCATTGATGGACGAGCAATAAAAGGGAATGATCAGCTGTGTCGATAATAAGAAATTAGGGTTTTGTAATTTCGCAATTGCGGCTGAGCATCGTCTTCTTCCTCGCCATTACTGCTGAGCCAGAAGGTCCTATTCAGTTCAATCAACCTGAAAGTGGAAATAGATAGTTGAAGCAATCATCATCTGCGACAGCAGTTTCAGAAGCAAATTCTGAGGAGGCAGATCATACAAGATATGTAAGAGAAGGTTGCTGAATGAAGAAGATTCTAACTGTCAAATCCAGTGTCTTCATCAGCAAAAGCTTGGACTGATATCTTCTCAGTCCAGGAAGTAGTGGACACAAAGTACTTACTCTAGTGTCAAATTCATAACAAACACCTTTTAATCTTTCTGTAGGATCCTGTCAAGGATATGAGTTATAAGCCATTCTGTATAAGGCCGAGTGGTAGGATTCTGTGTAGAGTATGAGGTTGTAGGCCTCATTTATAAGGGCCGAGAGGTAGGATTCTGTGAGGAATCTGAGTAGGTAAGCCTATGTTATAAAGGCTAAGTGCAGGATCCATTTTGGGTCTTAGTGTAGGGCTGTCCTCCCAGCCTGAGTTATAAGGTCGTTGTCCTGAGGTAGGTGGTTGTTTAGCCACTAACTTGTAGGGCCTTTTGCTTTAGGAGTAAGTCTTAGAGGTGACTGGGTGGCCCCGCGGGATCGAGTTGTATGCTTATAAGGAGCCGAGTTTTGGGGGAAGATCCTGATCTAACACACTGTTATAAAGGAACAGAGAGACAGTAGACATACCCAAGATCGGAGAACCACTATAAACAGCCGTGTCATCTGTGATTTATCTTGAAAGCTAAAACTAACCTAATCACTAAGTACAACTATAGGACAAAAGTTAAAAAAGACTTGAAGTAAGACCAAAACCTATTCACCTCCATCTAGGTGTTTAGCTGACTTTGAAAACAAGACTTTCAAGTGGTATCAGAGGGAGGTTACTCAAAGTAGACTTAACAGTCTGAGTAGATCTCCAAGGTCAGTAAGAAAATCTATCCTTATGGGTTCATAAGTGAACTATAAGGAGCTAGGTGCCATGAGGCTTCCCATCTGCATGAAGGAAGGGTTTGGAATTTGGAAGGAGAGGGTTAAGTTGTTTATGGAGGCAGCTGACCCTAGAATCTTCATCACAGTCAAGGAAGGGTCTTTCATCCCTATGAAAGTGTCTATTATAGATGCAAATGTCCAGACTCCCAAGTCATTCTCTGAAATGATAAAGGATGAAGTAATCCTTGACACCATGGGCAAGAGTTCACAAAATATCATAGCTAGTGCCATAGATTACACTACCTTCCAAAATTTGATTCACTGCAAGATTGCAAAGGAGATGTGGGACACATTAGTGGTGTACATGGAGGGAACATTGGCAGTGAGAGATAATATGAAATCCATGCTAAATCAAGAGTATGAGGCATTCAGGCAGGGCAAGTCTGATATCATAACTAAGTGCTATGAGAGGTTCTTCAAGAGTGTCAATGAGCTGAGGACATATAGAAGTGTCATCAGCACTTATGAGCTTAATGACAAGTTTCTCAGGTCTCTAATTAGAGACTGAGATACTAAAATCTATGCCATCAGATAGGTGGCAAAGCTAACTGACACTCCACCAATAACTCTGTTTGGGATGCTGTTGTCCTATGAAATGCAGTTGACAGCTAGGAAAGAAGATGAGAAAGTCACCAAGTTCCAGGCTAAAGAAAAATCTGTGGTCTTTAATTCTGAAGCCATAAGGAGGAGCAGAAGAAAGAAACCTTCCCCACCAAGGAGGGATGCTGAATCCGACTCAAAAAAAATCTGAGAATGGTACATCAGACTGCCAGATGTCTGATGAAGACTTTGCTGTCTTCTCCATGCAGTTCCAGAAATTTATGAAGAAGAAGTATTGGAGAAGCAGGCCTTCCTCCTCATCTCATTCCAAAGAAGATTACTACCTGGGCAAGAAGAAATAATCTAAGGAGGACATGTATATTTCAAGACCCAACAAACATGTTTCTTCTAAAGTAGTTTGTTATTGTTGCATCAAGCCAGGCTATGTAATAGCCGACTGCCCTGTCAAAAGAAAGGAGTCTGGCGAGAAGAAGGACCACAAGAAAAAGGGCAAGAAGGAGAACTTTTTATTATCTAAGAAGAACAAGAGCTGGATGACTCTTCCACTTCAGATTCAGAAAGAGAAGAGGATGATGAAGCCTATATTGGGCTGTACTCTACTGAAGTAGAAGCGGAAGAAGCAGACTTCATTGAGATGCTGGCTGTTATTGCTGAAGAAGCTGATCCTACTACCAGGAATGAAGTCAGGGCCCCTTTATCACAATCAAATGGTGATACAAAGGTGGATGATGAAGAAGAAGAAGATAGCTGCTGATATGGACTAATGGCTATGTCAGATGATGAATCCATCCAGGAACAGCCTGGTCAATCAAAGGTAAATTCTCAGTCCATCCACTCCACTAAAACTGGCTGTAAAACAAGTCCTAATTCAGATGCATCTAAATCCTATTATGAAGATGTAACATCTCATTTCTTGTTAGGCCCCTCACATGTGTTTTGAGTCAAGAGAATTGACTCAGGCTCGGTAAGCATCGAGTGAGTCGAGTGCGTTGAGTGGACTTAATGCCAATCGACGAATTTAACTTAGAAAATACTCGGGAAACTTTAGGCATCGAGTGATCTCGACACCATTCTACGAAGCGTCAAGTGGACACAACGCCACTCGATGAATTTAACTTGGAAAATACTAGGGAAATTTTAGGCGTCGAGTGATCTCGACACCATTCGATGAAGCATCGAGTGAACTCGACGCCACTCAATGCGACATTGAGTGGTCTCAATGCCACTCAATGTCTTTTAAATTTATACTGCGGAAAGCTGTTGGCATTGAGTGGTATCAACGCCACTCAACACGGCATTGAGTGGTCTCAACGCCACTCAACCCCTTAACTTAGAAAAGAGTCTGGAAACTTTAGGCGTTGAGTGAGCTCAGTGTCACTCAATGCAGCGTTGAGTGTTCTCAACGCCAGTCTACCCTTTGATTTAGAAAGTTCTAGACTTAAAGCGGCGTTGAGTGGACTCAACGCCACTCAACGCGACATTGAGTGGTCTCAACACCACTCAACTCTTTTGACTTGGGAATTTCTAGAATGCTGATGAAATTGAGTGGTGTGAACACCACTCAACGCGTTGTTGAGTGGTGTCAGCACCACTCGACGCTTTTGACTTGGGAATTTCTGGAATGCTAACTGCGTTGAGTGGTGTTAGCACCACTCAAAGCGGCGTTAAGTGGTTTCAGCACCACTCAACGTGACGTTGAGTGGTGTCAGCACCACTCAATGCCTTTGACTTGGGAATTTCTGGAATGCTGATAGCGTTGAGTGGTGTCAACACCACTAAACATGGCATTGAGTGGTGTCAAAACCACTCAACGCTTTTGACTTATGAATTTCTGGAATGCTAACGATGTTGAGTGGTGTTGAGAGATGTCAACACCACTCAATGCTTTTGGACTTGGAGTATTTTTCTGTACAAGCTATATTTGCTCTGTCTGGCCTGAACTGGGTTTTTGGAAAAGGTGTTTTTGAACCCGATTCTTTTCAACAAACTATTTAATACGCTGTGTACCGCCAACGACCCAGTCCTCGTCTGCCAAACCTCAGAGGCACTTGTGGGTTTAAGAAGGTAGTCAGGGCAGTCTGCCCTTGGTTGGCCAGGCGGAGCTGATCTCGAACCTGCGTGATGTTTCTTCCTGGGGAGGTCTCGGTGGAAAGCATGACCTGGGATTCTGCCCCGCCAATGAGGTAGGCGTTGTCCCGATCGATGATCACCAGCCTCCGCTCCATCATCCCGTGGATTATCTTCATTGCCGCTAAGTTGGCTCGCTGCTGTCGCGCAAGCTTAGACAGGACTGCCGCAATCCCCTGCCTCCACGCCTTGCTACTCCCGGAGGCCTCGAGAAAGTCATCCAACTCACTAGATGAGGGGAGGGGTGAGACTTACCTGTCTTCTTCTTCTTCATCTTCATCATCTTCACCTTCCGCCTCCTGCTCCTTCGGGTTTTCGGAAAAGGGTGATATAGCCATGTTTGTATCCGAATGTTTTACTTGCAAGCGAGTTAAAACTGATCATGAAAGGCCCAGAGGCAATTTGATGCCTTTAAAAATTCCAAGTTGGAAGTGGGAGAGTATTTCGCTAGATTTTATTATTGGATTGCTGAGATCTCCCGAGGACATGATTAAGTTTGGGTTATAGTGGATAGACTGACAAAGTGTGCTCTTTTTGTGCCGTTCAAAATTGATTACTCCAAGAAGAAAATACTAGAGTTATACTTGGATGAGATCATCAAATTACATGGAGTGCTAGTGAGTATTGTATCAGAACGAGACTCCAGGTTTACATCGCATTTTTGGAAAAGTTTACTGGAAGGGTTGGGTACCGATTTGAGGTATTCCACCGCTTATCATCCACAGACTAATTTTCCAACAAAGAGAGTAAATCAGATCGTGGAGGATATGATCAGATGTTATTTTTTAGACCACTGAGGAGCATGGGATGAGCGACTCAGATTGATGGAGTTTGCTTAGAATAACAACTGCCAAGAAAGTTTGCAGATGGCCTTGTTTGAAGCCTGGTATGGGAGACATTGCATAACTCTCTTTTTTTTGGCCGAGGTTGGTGAAATACCGTTGTTTGGTCCGGAAGCCTTCGAAGAAATGGATATTTTTGTGAAGCATATTCGGGAAAGGCTTCGTATAACTCAAGAATGCTATGAGAAGAATTTCAATCGGCGTAGGACAGATTTGGAATTTGCTGTATGGGGCATGATTTTTCTGAAGGCTTCTCCGATGTCTGGTGTTAAGAGGTTTGGTATGAACCATAAGTTGGACCCTAAGTATGTGGGACCTTTTAAAGTTGTTGAACGGATTAGTGTATCAGCTTACAAGCTGGATTTGCCTGCGAATTTTCCTAGTGTGCACGATGTGTTTCACGTGAGCCAGTTGCGGAAGTGCATTGTTAGCAACCGGTAGATTCTTGATGTTGTGCCCCAGTTGGAGCCTAATGTTTCATATGTGGTAGTGCTTGTTCGTGTTTTGGATACTCAAGATCGGGTATTACGAAGGAAGACAATACCCATGGTTAAAGTTTTGTGGCGGGACCAAGACGTGGAGAGTGCGACTTGGGAATTGGAGTCAGCTATGAGAGAGGCTCATCCTCATCTATTCTCTTGATGTTTTTGGGTAAGGGTTTTCTTCGTTAGACTTTGATTACTTTTCTTCTATTTTGGATTTGATCCTATTTATGGCAAGTTTCAGGATGAAACTTCTTTTTAGGGGGGGGGGGGTGGTTGGCTGTAACGCCCTTGATTTTTAGGTGTTTATTTTAATTCCCATAGTGACGTATTTTTGACGTCAGTTCATTACGTTGATGCATAGTTAACGAGTGTTGTTTGTTGGAACATGGGTTTGCTCAGTGGGTTTTCCTATGTGGTTAGTTTGGCTAGGTTGTGCACCTTCCCTTGTGTGCCAGGTCTATCTTGGTGACTTAGTGGAGATTTTTATAGGAAAGTGGTGGGGTTTTGTCTTCGGGTGGTGTTTTACCCGATTTTGATTTGTTGGATTTTGATTTCAAATTCTTCATTGGATTCGTAGCATCAGTATTTAGCTACGGTGCTATTTTCGTAGAATTCCGAGTTGGTTTGGTTTTCGGTTCGTTTTGGCATTTATTTAATAATTAATTATAATATTAAATTATATATATATATATCGGTTAAATAGTCAAATCCAAACCCTATTCATTGTCTTCCCTACCGAGCCTTCGTCTGTTTCGTGAAATAGAAGGAGCGGTGGGTTGTCGTGGGGTTTCAGCCGGCAATCTAGTAAGGTCGAGTAGTCGGTTTCGACGAAGGAGTTGAGATTCGGAAAGCTCTCGCCGAGGTCTACGTGTTCGTGGTAAGCTTTCCTCGTTCCTACGATTTTAGGGTATTAGGGTTTGTGATTTTAACCTCCTTATTCCCCCAAAAGTTCCAGGAAACGTTGCCTAGGTCTTCTTGTAGACGATCCTTGTCGTGGAGCATTGGAGGAGGCAGATTCTTCCAAGATTTGAGGTAAGTGGCAATTTCCCACTTGATTGCTATTTTCCTTTCATGTCTTTCCTTTTATTTATCTCCTTTGTGTGTAGGTGTTGTGTAGGAGTTAGCATTGTGAAAATCCCAAGGATAGTTTTATTTTTCGGCTAGAATCTGTCGGGTATGATAGACATGCTAAGTGAAAATCATAGAATATAGGTGTAGAAAACTATCAGTAATTCGTCGAGTGTAAGGATATGGACCATGTATAATTCACCGAGTAACGTCATAAATCGTCGAGTATTGGCCAATTGGTTATTAATATTTCGTCGAGTTTCGACTGGCTTATCGTTGAGTTAAGGTAGAATCGTCGATTATCATGGCGTCGGGTTCGTCGAGTATCGACTGAGTGGTGCTGAGTGAAGTATGATTCGTCGAGTATATTCAATTCGTCGGTTATGGCCAAGATTAGAGAGCGTTGAGTGACCGAGCCGCTAAGTCATATTTGTCGAGTTTACAAGTCGAATTGAGGACGATTCGTCGAGTATCGCTGAGATTAGTTCTGTCGCTAGGATAATTTCGTTGAGTATCCGTTTAATTCGTGGAGTATATACGATGAATTTCCATGGGACTTAGCGTATTTCAGCCGAATTTTGTCCAGTTCGTCGGGTATCGTCCTTAGAGTGATTTTAGGGCTTGTCAAGGAATTTCTTTGTGTTTAGGCTTGGGTTTAGTGCGAGATGTTTGGGTATGATGTTTTCTTCAGCTAGGGAGGTTGATCGTGGATAAAGGACCATCAACTAGACGACGTTTTGTGAATCATTACACTTGGTGGGTTGTTTGGTCAAGGTTTTATGGACTGTTGTATTGTGTATAGGCCTGGTGGCCACCCCCGCAGTGCCTTTTGTGAGACATTTGAGTCTGGTAGTTCGGTTTTGGACGTTTTGGTCACCAAATCCGGCCCGATTGTTTTCACCAGTGTTAATGATTCACGTTTTCGAGCGATTTTGTGATGTAGGCCCCATCCTAAAAGATCCTACACGGACGGCTTGACGACGACTCTCGCAACTCTGAACGCTCTCTAACCCGCATACTATGAAAACGCAGCCGACACAAAGATTTTATTTATTTTCTCGCGCTAACATACAGATAGCTGATCCGCAAGAGGAACAGAGAATGGCTATAGGCCAAAATACTTTACCGGATAAATGGAATAATATTGATTCCGACGAGCTTGCAGTTGTACCAAAATAGATCCACCAAGAAAAATTCACGAATTCGGAAAATGGTAGGATCTATCCCAACTAAAACAAAGAAGCGGGGATCGCCACTTCTCTCGAAAAGGTCTTCGGAAAACCAAACGAAAATGACAAACTATTAAAAGTAATACCGCGAAAATTAACGATTCAAATTCCACGCAAAAATCGTCCATCATAAGAACTAACTAAGAAAAGAAATCTCTTGAGTAGATAGTTTCGTTACCCCGCTCGGAAAAGTAGATCTGAGATGTTTGGATCCACAAGAGACAATCATTTTCCTTGGATGCGGCGGGAGATGCACCAAGGATGAAGAACTCGTTCGTCTTTCCCGCTTCTCACCGTAGAAGTTTGCCGTTGGACTCTTTCTTCCTTGCACTTGACTCCTCAAATCAAAGGAGGCCGAAAGTTATTAGGTGGTGAAGGAGCCGTGGAGAAAGGCACGTTGGTGGAGGTATTGAAGGAGGGAAAGAGAGGAGAAGAGGGAAGAGAAGGGCGGCCGCGAGCTAGGGTGAAGGGGGGGGGGGGGGGGGGGGGGGGCGAGTGGATGAAGGAGAGAGAGACCCCTAAGGGGGGCGGCGACAATAGAGAGAGGAGAGGAGATAATTAGGTTAAGGGAATTTTGGGTTATCAATTCATTCAAAAAACTAAATGAAAAATACAATAGTCATGGCCTTTTATAAGGCTTACATCAAAAAAAAGCTATGAGCAGCCCAATAACAGTGGCTAAACGCACACCAACATGAAAAATGTCAAAAATTAAACATTAGCTCATAAACAAGCAAACTAAAATTAATATTAATAATAAGTCCTTTTGAGTTGGCGAAGATTGTAGCCATGGCCGCTGCGGCGCCACAAATCCTTGGCCGGTGGATCAACATTTTCATCTTCCGCCAATATCCCGCGATCACCATGAACACCCAGTGCGCCAACGTCATCATATTTACCACCAATTAGGCCGCCATGATGGTCGTCACCATCATTTTGTGCTCATTTTCATCTTATAGATCAGTTTATGTTATTTCATGCTTATCCTTGCAGATTTTGTTGAACATGGCTTCGTTTCGCACTTGGTGAAATTTCTTTTACTCCATTATTGCGAACTTTTCACTTTACTTGTTTCTATTTGGATACTTAGTTGTGGTTTCAGCTTTTATTATAGTCGGGTTTGGTAAACCCTTTCTTCCCTTTTTCTACTTATTAAATGCTTATTTCCATTGCCACTTGCAAATTTCTTGCTGAGGTGTTCTTTATTTGAATGCCTCAGGTTTAGGGCTATAGCCAATGGAGCGGCTATGTCGGGTGGTAGCTTGTGGACTGCAATTATTGCAGTGATTGTCCTCACCGACGTGAGGTAGTTTATTATTTTCGATTTTAGTTCAGACATGCATACTTTCAGTGGATTCGTGTCAGGTTGTGGACACCCACTGATAGTTTTCTTTTGGAATATTGAATACTTTGTTAGCTGCTATTTTGCCTCTTTTGGTTGGTTGTGCTTACTCTCTGGGAAGGTTTTTGTCGGGTCCATTGATCCACATGACCCAGATTTATAAGAAGTTAAACAAGTCAATGTCACACACATAAGTTGTATTTGATGTGTGTTTTAGTTTATGGTTACCGGTAGATACCAAGCAAGCTGGTGGACAAGCAGGAATTTGCCTAAGTCCACAAGCATTGAGTGAAACAAGCTAACTCAACACCAGGTGCAGGTTGAACACTTGAAGAAGTGTTGAGACAAAAGTGTCGAGACAATTCAGACTGATATGTCGAGATAAAGATGTCCACACCTCTATAGGAAAAGTGTTGAGACAATTCAGACAGATGTGTGAAGATAAAGATGTCAACACCCCTATAGGAGAAGTGTCGAGAAAATTTAGACACATTTGTCGAGATAAAGATGTCGATACCTCTATAAGAGAAGTGTCGAGACCATTCAAACAGAAGTGTCGAGATAATTCAGACAGAAGTGTCGAGACAGCTCAGGACAGTAATGTCCAGACAACTCAACTATCTCGATACATTGAAGATCTAAAAAGCAACCAAGTCCATAGGCGTTGGGTGAAGTCTATTCACTCAACGCCAGGTAAGTAAAATCGTTGAATATAGCTTGGTTATTCTAAGCTTGACATTTGGCTAGCTGAATATGTGGCTGAGTCCACAGGCGTTGAGTGTAGTCTACTTACTCAACGCCTTACAACAAAAGGCTGTGAGATAGGCAAAGCCTAAGAAGAAATAGCAAAAATGTGGCTAAGGCCACAGACATTGAGTGTAGTCTACTCACTCAACGTCATACAATAAAAAGCTATGAGACAGACTGAGACGGTCAGTCAAAGCCACAAAAATTCTGTGCAGAAATTTGACTAAGTCCACAGGCGTTGAGTGTAGCTTACTCACTCAACGCCATGAGAAAAATCTGTCTAAGTGTGTTGGCATTGAGTATAGCTTACTCACTCAATGCCATGAGAAAAATTTGTCTAAGTGTTTTGGCATTGAGTATAGCTTACTCACTCAACACCAGTTAACAGAAGAAGATCTGTTATGTAGTTTGGCGTTGAGTGAAGCTTACTCACTCAACGCCAAGTGACAGAAAGTTGGATAAGACAGAAATCATTGAGTGGACTCACCGCTCTCAACCTCTAGAGACTGAAAAACTTTCTTAAGTGTTTTGGTATTGAGTGAAGATTGCTCACTTAATGCCTGATGACAGAAAAATCTGTCTAAGTGTTTTTGCATTGAGTGACACATACTCACTCAACTCCTATGCAAATGTTTGAAGACCACAGATGGCTGACGTCAGCATTAGTCAACAAAAGTCAACAAAGTCAACGTAATTCAAAATCATTGCGGGAAAGATGGAGTAAGCCATTGATGGCGTTGACGACCAGCTTTTGTCGTCTTCTGCAAATGGTAGGTTGTAAATTGGCAATTAAGTCGGGGCCACAACACAATAGAGCCATTGATGGACGAGCAATAAAAGGGAATGATTAGCTGTGTTGATAACAAGAAATTAGGGTTTTGTAATTTCGCAATTGCGGCTGAGCATCGTCATCTTCCTCGCCATTACTGCTGAGCCAGAAGGTCCTATTCAGTTCAATCAACCTGAACGTGGAAATAGATAGTTGAAGCAATCATCATCTGCGACAGCAGGTTCAGAAGCATATTCTGAGGAGGCAGATCATACAAGCTCTGTAAGAGAAGGTTACTGAATGAAGAAGATTCTAACTGTCAAATCTAGTGTCTTTATCAGCAAAAGCTTGGACTGATATCTTCTCAGTCTAGGATGTAGTAGACACAAAGTACTTACTCTGGTGTCAAATTCAAAACAAACACCTTTTAATCTTTCTGTAGGATCCTGTCTAGGATATGAGTTATAATCCATTCTATATAAGGCCGAGTGGTAGGATTCTGTGTAGAGTATGAGGTTGTAGGCCTCATTTATTAGGGCCGAGAGGTAGTATTCTGTGAGGAATCTGAGTAGGTAAGCCTGTGTTATAAAGGCTAAGTACAGGATCCATTTTTGGTCTTAGTGTAGGGTTGTCCTCCCAGCCTGAGTTATAGGGTCGTTGGCCTGAGGTAGGTGGTTGTTTAGCCACTAATTTGTAGGGCCTTGTGCTTTAGGAGTAAGTCTTAGAGGAGACTGACTGGCCCCGCGGGATCGAGTTGTATGCTTATAAGGAGCCGAGTTTTGGGGGAAGATCCTGATCTAACGCATTGTTAGAAAGGAACAGAGAGACAGTAGACATACCCAAGATCGGGGAACCACTATAAACATCTGTGTCATCTGTGATTTATCTTGAAATCTAAAACTAACCTAATCACTAAGTACAACTATAGGACAAAAGTTAAAAAAGACTTGAAGTAAGACCAAAACCTATTCACCCCCATCTAGGTGTTTAGCTGACTTTGAAAACAAGACTTTCAAGTGGTATCAGAGGGAGGTTACTCAAAGTAGACTTAACAGTCTGAGTAGATCTCCAAGGTCAGTCAGAAAATATATCCTTATGGGCTCATAAGTGAACTATAAGGAGCTAGGTGCCATGAGGCTTCCCATCTGCATGAAGGAAGAGTTTGGAATTTGGAAGGAGAGGGTTAGGTTGTTTATGGAGGCAACTGACCCTAGAATTTTCATCACAGTCAAGGAAGGGTCTTTCATCCATATGAAAGTGTCTGTTATAGATGCAAATGTCCAGACTCCCAAGTCATTCTCTAAAATGATAAAGGATGAAGTCATCCTTGACACCATGGGAAAGAGGGAACAAAATATCATAGCTAGTGCCATAGATTACACTACCTTCCAAAATTTGATTCACTGCAAGATTGAAAAAGAGATGTGGGACACATCTGTGGTGTACATGGAGGGAACATTGGCAGTGAGAGATAACATGAAGTCCATGCTAAATCAAGAGTATGAGGCATTCAGGCAGGGCAAGTCTGATATCATAACTACGTGCAATGAGAGGTTCTTCAAGAGTGTCAATGAGCTGAGGACATATAGAAGAGTCGTCAGCACTTATGAGCTTAATGACAAGTTTCTCAGGTCTCTAATTAGAGACTGAGATACTAAAATCTCTGCCATCAGAGAGGTGGCAATGCTAACTGACACTCCACCAATAACTCTGTTTGGGATGCTGTTGTCCTATGAAATGCAGTTGACAGCTAGGAAAGAACATGAGAAAGTCAGCAAGTTCCAGGCTAGAGAAAAATCTGTGGTCTTTAATGCTGAAGCCATAAGGAGGAGCAGAAGAAAGACACCTTCCACACCAAGGAGGGAGGCTGAATCTGACTTAGAAAAATCTGAGAACGGTACATCAGACTGCGAGATGTCTGATGAAGACTTTGCTGTCTTCTCCAGGCAGTTCCAGAAATTTATGAAGAAGAAGTACTGGAGAAGCAGGCCTTCCTCCTCATCTCATTCCAAAGAATATTACTACCTGGGCAAGAAGAAATCCTCTAAGGAGGACATGTATGTTTCAAGACCCAACAAACATGTTTCTTCTAAAGTAGTTTGTTATTGTTGCATCAAGCCAGGCTATGTAATAGCCGATTGCCCTGTCAAAAGAAAGGAGTTTGGCGAGAAGAAGGACCACAAGCAAAAGGGCAAGAAGGAGAACGTTTTCTTATCTAAGAAGAACAAGAGTTGGATGACTCTTCCACTTCAGAGTCAGAAAGAGAAGAGGATGATGAAGCCTATATTGGGTTGTACTCTGCTGAAGTAGAAGCGAAGAAGCAGACTTCATTGAGATGCTGGCTGTTATTGCTAAAGAAGCTGATCCTACTACCAGGAATGAAGTCAGGGCCCCTCTATCACAATCAAATGGTGATATAGAGGTGGATGATGTAGAAGAAGAAGACAGCTGCTGATATGGACTAATGGCTATGTCAGTTGATGAATCCATCCAGGAACAGCCTGGTCAATCAAAGGTACATTCTCAGTCCATCCACTCCACTAAAACTGGCTATAAAACCAGTCCTAATTCAGATGCATCTAAATCCTGTGATGAAGATGTAACATCTCATTTATTGTTAGGCCCCTCACATGTGTTTTGAGCCAAGAGAATTGACTCAGGCTCGGTAAGCATCGAGTGAGTCGAGTGCGTTGAGTGGACTTAACTCCACTCGACGAATTTAACTTAGAAAATACTTGGGAAACTTTAGGCATTGAGTGATCTCAACACCATTCTACGAAGCGTCGAGTGGACACAACGCCACTCGACGAATTTAACTTAGAAAATACTAGGGAAATTTTAGGCGTCGAGTGATCTCGACACCATTCGATGAAGCATCGAGTGAACTCGACGCCACTCAATGCAGCATTGAGTGGTCTCAATGCCACTCAATGTCTTTTAAATTTATACTACGAAAAGCTGTTGGCATTGAGTGGTATCAACGCCACTCAACACGGCGTTGAGTGGTCTCAACGCCACTCAACCCCTTAACTTAGAAAAGAGTCTGGAAAATATAGGCGTTGAGTGAGCTCAGTGTCACTCAACGCATCGTTGAGTGTTCTCAACGCCACTCAACCCTTTGGTTTAGAAAGTTCTGGACTTAAAGCGGCGTTGAGTGGACTCAACGCCACTCAACGCGACATTGAGTGGTCTCAACACCACTCAACGCTTTTGACTTGGGAATTTCTAGAATGCTGATGACATTGAGTGGTGTGAACACCACTCAATGCATTGTTGAGTGGTGTCAGCACCACTCGACGCTTTTGACTTGGGAATTTCTGGAATTCAAACGGCGTTGAGTGGTGTTAGCACCACTCAAAGTGGCGTTAAGTGGTGTCAGCACCACTCAACGCCTTTGACTTGGGAATTTCTGGAATGCTGATAGCATTGAGTGGTGTCAACACCACTAAACATGGCATTGAGTGGTGTCTACACCACTCAACGCTTTTGACTTACGAATTTCTGGAATGCTAATGATGTTGAGTGGTGTTGAGAGGTGTCAACACCACTCAATGCTTTTGGACTTGGAGTTTTTTTCTGTACAAGCTATATTTGCTCTGTCTGGCCCAAACCGGGTTTTCGGAAAAGGTGTTTTTGAACCCGATTCTTTTCAACAAACTATTTAATACGTTGTGTAACGCCCCCATTTTTCCGAAAGTTCTATATCTGGGGTTACCATTTGCATGGTACTCCGTATCGTGCGCAATAAGTCCATTGATTGTGTGTCACCAATCGTGCGCATTACATTCTCATTTTTTCTTAATTCTGCCATGGTAATCGCACGAGTACTGGCCGTAGTGCGCACGACCACTGGTCGTGCTCCACTGCTCGTGCGCGTTTGCCCCTTGATTTCGGCAATTCTGTCCCTGCCAATTGCACAATCAGTGGATTTAGTGCGCACGAGCACTGGTCGTGCGCCACTGATAGTGCGCATATATGCTGATGTTTCTATTCAGGTTGCATGTCTAATTGGAAATGGCGCACGATCATCGACCGATAGTGCGCACGACCACTAGTCGTGCGCCACTGATCGTGCGCTCTACTTTTGCTGCCTCCGTATTTAAGGCCCTCCTCCGCGATTTAGGCCAACGCCCGTCATTTTCTGCGAATAGGGAGTGCGCAGGAATCGCCATTTTACTTCTCCAGCTGCTCCATCACCTCCACCTTCATCGGGAGTCCATAGCCGGCTATTCCGAAGCTTTTCAAACTCTCCGACAAAGCCCCCTTCCATTGACGACTTCAACTCCAAGCTTTCCACCAGAGTTAGTAAAGAAGACAACCTAGAGAACAGACTCAAAGGCCTTCGAGGTGACAGCTCGTTGGTACCAGAAGCCTCCTCGGACTGAGCCCGGAAGTGGATTGACAGCTCGCTATTCCGGCCACGACCTGCGGTGGATCTTCACTCTCTTTTGGTTTACTACTCTTCCCCTTCCTCTGTAGTATGGAATGATTTAACATTGTAATGAACATCAAGTTTTATGCTTTATCTAATGGGATGTTTGTAGTTTTCTTATGCTTTTGAGTAGTGTTTGTGAATGCGCCTCGCTCACTCCACATCCACTCCATACCTGTGTCTCACCCGATTGCACTCCACCAAAGAACACTTCCATCCATTAGCTTTCCGTCCACTCGGCCAACCAAAGATTGGCATCGCGGCCGAAACACTCACTTCACCTTGCGAAGCGGTGCCTTCGAACCGCATAGCTTTTATTACTTTTTAGATCAAACAACCACAATCTCTCAAGTCCCCTTTTTTACTCTTTTTCTAAGTATAACCCTCATTACAATATTTTTTGAACTGTTGCCGCTTTATGCTAATTACATTCCTCAAGAGACCGACACTCGGGGATTTATTCCCAAACTTTATTACTTGTGCGACCGGTGCGCTTGCCAATTTACACGCATCAATGTTGTATTGCAAGCCTTAAGGATTTTTTAGAAACCCGTTAGCGGCAAGATGCCATCTGTGATTATGTTTTTCTCCTTTCTCATGTGAGTACGTGTGGTAGAAACCAGACAGAGTGGAAATTAGAGTATACCCAGGGGCACGAGGATGGTATGATATAAGTGTTGGAATAGGGTGGGAATGGCATGGGATTATGATGTGACATGGAGTGGTTTGACTCTGTGGCCATCTCTCTAGCTCGTAACGTTGCAAGGAATGTGTGGAGAGTGTCTCGGCGAGATAATTCCCCTTCTGTGGAACTGATGAGAACGCCAATCTTAGGACATGCTCGGATGATCCCAACTGGGTCCTGCTGGGTCTCCTTCAGTGGACTTGGTCCCAATTTTGGAGCTATAACTGGGTTATCACAACCGGGTAGGGTCTAGCAAGGTTTCTTAGCATCAGATTGTTTGAATGGTGGAATCCTGACGTTAGAAGTCAGAGTTTGCAGGAAAGCCTTGGGTTTGAGAACCATGAGCGGGTAGGGCCAAGGCAAGAGTTTCGTGTGGTGGCATGTATGTCATTGGGGGAAAAATTAGAGTACCCTTGTGTTTACGACTTGAACGCCGATGGAGAAATTGAAAGTACCCTATGTGAAGATGATGATGTGTTAGAATCATACGCTTTAGGGTGCCTTGGGTGAAACTCAGGATTGCATTCATGCTGCATTGTAGGCCCCTCTTTATTACTTGCTCAACTTAGAAACATGTTTGTTGCTTGAGACATCCAAACCAATTTTATAGCATTACAAGTTATTATTTATTCATATGAAGTGCTGACTTGCAGGATGATGGAGTACCCCGGGGTCCATTAGGGACAGCCGGGAGAAGATATGTTGGTTGCACAATTGAGGTCGGCCTTTGCTGACCCACATTACAACCAATTTTTACACGACAAGGATCGCAAGCAGGAGCATGCTAGCCTGCTAAAAGGGCCTAAGCCGCATGAAGTGCACTTCCTTTTATTTTCTTATATTTTGATTGGATGATATGCTCCTTGAGATGTAATCCGTCTTGCAAGCTGAGGTAGCCTAGGAGTGCATATGCATGTTACTTCTGTTTAATATTGTTGCAGTTTGGACTTATGTTGTGTAAGGCCTTAAGGCCATTTTGATACTCTTGGCTTGCGTTGGATAACTTCTAGTTTTGGAGTATGTTTTCACTATTGATGTCTGAGTTTTGAGTTTGGGTAGTTTATATATATATCATTTTATAATGCTGATACTGTGAAGTCTGTATGTTGTGGGGCCCCGGCCGGACCCATATTATACGGTCATTACAGGGGAGGTGTTACACATTGGCTTTCTCAAGAAGATTTATTTTAAACAATGATTGACATCCCAATAGTATGGTGACACGTGGTGGTATGGAGGAACCATAGTCAAAGACGGCCATCCATGCCCCACCACTCACAACCACTCCCAACCACTCCTTTTAGTCAAAGTACTTAAAATAAGCCAAGCTCACCTCCATTCCACCCCACTATCACCTTTAGTGAGCCAAGAAGAGTGGAGATTGATAGTTGGAGGAAGGGGATAGCCGGAGAAACCAGGAAACAAGTTAGTTCGCGGGAGAAATTGTCGACCATGGCTCACCGCCACCAAACCCGCCACCAATCACGACTACAAGTCCGTTTCTCCTCCCCTCCCTCAGTGCTAGTCTTCTAGATCCAATAGGAGAGATATTCGGCTCAAATGATCCTAATGCCATGAGAGAGGGAGCTTTCCGAGCTTCTCTTCTTGCACGAGTTTGCTGGAGGAGCCGCCTCCGGCAGCCATGTCGCCGGGAAACGCCAGCCGCCAACTCAACAAAGGTGGTGGCAATAATCGTCGGCGGTGGCAGCTACCCAGGTGGACGGAAACAAGGAATCAATTTGCTATAAGAGGGATAGATCTCAACCGCTAGCTATCAGGGAAGATAACCCAATGCCGTTCATTTCTGTATTAATTAAACTATAGTAATTATGTGTATTTCTGTCACATAATAAATGGTCATTTGTATGCTTATTTTAGGCCTTGTAAAGACATATTCAGAGAAAGTCATCAACATGAAAACTGTATCCCTATGACTTATCTTTAATTTGACTCCCTAAACATAAAATTTGGATCAATGGAGCTCCCTGTAGGACATTTCTCCTAGGATTGCTACTAGGCTAGAGCAGAATTTTAAATGAATGCCTAAGTCAAATCCTAAGTCCACATGCACTGAAATTCTAGAAATGCATGTATTTTTGATAGACTTATGTCTTATCCAAAAATCAGAATTTTTTGAATGTATTTCTCTATAAGTTTTATAGAAATATCAATTATCAAATAAATGAGATATATGAATATTCCCTCTTCCAAATGCCTCCAAATTTGGGTGGCATGACCATTGGGTCATTATATGACCATGGTAAAAGTTGCAGGTCATTTGGACCTTTGTATATTGGGGAGATCCAACATGCATGGTGGAGGTAGATTTGTAAATATTGTGCCAATAGTAAAAATGGGAAAGTGAGAAGTTAGCCCATTTGGCCCAATGCCTATCCAAGGGATTTTGGATAGAGGCTTATTGGGATGAATTACACCTCCCATAGAAAGCTTGGGATTTTTGGGAGCAAAATTCCCATTATATTGAATTATTGGAAAATAAGCTCTTTTAAAAATAAAAATGAGGTATAGGTATACTGACCTTGTAAAATTCTAAAATTTCGTTATAAGCCCTAATAGGACATTTTACATCCCTAGAAAAAGTTATGAGTCAGTTTGATGATTATATCTTGTGTATTTAGTAGATTTTTAATTTTACCCTTTTGGGATTTAAATTAAATATAGGGGTAACACTATTTGGAAAATTATGAAAAAATGTATATAGTCTTGTTTTTTTGATATAAACTTCGGTGAATTTATTTAAGAATTTTGGATGATTGAATATGGTGAAAACCATGGTAGTTGCATTTTTGAAATAATGTTCACCTATGATTATTCTAGGTCAAATCACTAGTTAGGGGTATGAATTTTTGTTTGGAGTATTTTTGTGATAATGTTAATAAGCAGTAATTTTCTATGAATTTTTAGTTGAATATTTTAAGTACTTCATTTAGAAAATGAAATAATTCTGAATGTAATCATAAATATTAAATGGGTGGAAAATCAAATGGGAAAACTAGGATCCTTGGTAAACAGTCATTTCTAAACTAGATGATCTCCAGATAAATTACTTAGACATGATGGACCATTGGATGTAATAACTCATGTTTAAAGTGACCTAGGTCACCTAATTAAATAAATTAATTTATGGTCCTAAATACTTAAAAAAGTGATGAAATTCTGAATTGTTGATAGTATGTATATGAGAAACCCATGATAAATAGTTAGGTTTCTTTGGCCTAAGGAATTAGAAGTAATCTCATTTGGGTTAGAATTAGGTCATGGGTTGCGCTTAGCAAAAGTGACCTGTAAAATTAGGACCCACAAGGAAATGATAGGTGGTTGGACTAAGAGGTGTATTGGGAAGTTAACGAGTGTTAGAGTAGGTCACTACATAGTAATGAGTGTTTGAGTGCAAGTCACAGGGGAGTAATTAGAACGGAGACCGGCGGAAGGCCGTCATTCTCCCAATAATACCTTAAGTCATTAGGTTCTCTTAAGAGCAACACGAGTGTTGGGTATTAATAATGGGAAAACACTAATAAAAGTAAGTGTCCTTGAGAAAGGGAGATTTAGGGTTCAACCCATCATAGTTCCTAGTGCCGTCGAGAGCCCTTCACCAGGTATGCCCTGGGCAGTCCAAGGACTAACCATAATTTATTATGCCTAATAAGCATTAGATAAGAGTAGTATAATAGTTTAACGGAACGATGTGACAATATCACCCGTATAAGGTTGGAGGATACAGGACGAGTTTTGTCATTCGAGCTGGAGGCTCAGATGTTTGGATACAGGATGGGTTTTTGTCCTACGAGCTGGTGGCTCGGATGTTTGGATACAAGATGGGTTTTGTCCTATAAGCTGGATCCTCTGGTTGGAGAATATTTGCATGTTTATAGAACATATTAGTGGCGGGTCATACAGTACTGAGCCAATCGTCACACCGATGGCAGTACGGTGACTTAGGTGGGTGTGAGGGTTTGAGGGGCCAGTAGGTTATTTATACTGCAGTATGGAGGACAATCCCCAAAAATGCAGACCCGACCTAAAATTCTGGTGGATTTGCCAACAGTTTAGTATGTGGTGACTCTAGTGTGTTCTTCGGAGGCGTACGGAAGGTCTAGGCCTGGTAGTGTGTATACCTGCCTAAGAGTGGAGGTGCCCGCTCCACAGCTGCCGTAGCAACAAAGGTGGTACCTGAGAGTTAACCTAACTCTAAAAAGTGGGAACTAAAGGTCTGTGCGCATAGAGTCGTGTGGGTGAGTTACACTTGTATGATTCATAACCCTCATACCATACCATACATACATACTTAGGACATACGCACCATAGATCCTTATTATATAAATTAGTATGATCTCTTTTATATGATATGTTACATTTGTGAAATCTTGACCAATAAGTTTGTATGAGTATTCATATAAGTTAAGGTACTTCTATGATAAGAGCTTAATAGTAGTTAATTTACTTTTGCCATGGTGCTTCATTTCAGAAAAGTTTTACATACTCTACTTGTACCTTATAGAACTGCTAGTGTAGATATACAATTGTTAATCTATAACCATGATAGAATAGATCCACTGTCACTTGCTTTCCTTTTTATACCCCTTATTGTTCTCCGCCTTGTCCTCCCTCTCGGTACCTAGGAGTCACGAGGGTGAGGTGAGGAAAAAATGGCTTAGTCTTTATGACTAATGGTCGGTTGTGACCGTAGGAGCTCGAGGAGCTGGAGCACCAGAAGGACGAGGTCGCAGAACATGAGGAGCTAATACCACCTACTACTACAGCTCGTCGTCACGTGAGGATGAGTGTACTTGTCAGAGAGTTTGCTTCTTCTTAGTATTATTGTGAGAGAGAGAGATTTGATTTACTATATACAGGGCATAAGCCCTTCCCTCATTTTGGTACTCATTGTGGACTACTGATGCGCGCGAAGCCTGACTATGATTTATCTAGCGAGCACGGTGTGTACGGATTTCGCGCGGTGAAAGAGAGGCAAGTGCACCTATCACAAGTAATACAGGATATTCGAGGGAATATCGAGATCGTAACTTTCCCGTGAACGGGTTGATTATCTCCACTCCTCTCGGAAGGACAATTTTCTTACCAAAAAATTTAAGCTGTAGGATTTAACTAATTAAAGCGGTTAATAAGAAAGTTCTGAAAATAGATTGAAAACGATCGATGAAGAAATAACATTTGGTATCGAATTATATTAGGATTAAAATAGATTTATATAACTAGAGATCCTAGGTTTCAATTCAATTAAAGGGGAAACTTGGCTGTGGAGGTTCCAAAAAAATGAGCTCACCTATCTCTAGGACTATCACACACCTGAACATTAAGACTATTCGACCGGGCTCTCGTCCGATGAATGATTCATCTTAATGTTCGCTTTACGCTATTGTGTGGGGGGGGGGGGGGGCAATCCGGAATAAATATGCGCCTCCTCTCTCGAGTGTTAGTGCGAAACTCTCTTTACCTAAGGGTGATCAGTCCATACGCACGACCTCTTGGCTAGCTAGCGTATGGATAACAGAAATAGAACACACATCGATATGTTGTTCTACGCGTCGTAAATCCTGGGTAAACCTTAAGTTCTTAATTAAATAGAAAAAACAAAACCTTTAATTATTTAAAAATATTTTTATGTCCCAATGCTCTTCGATACTGAGGGCTAAACACGATTTGCCACTCATCGGAATGGGGACGGCTTATGAGTTTGGTGAGGCATGAGTTCTAAACTTAAATGCTGAAGGGTTACAAAAAGATAAGAAGAAATGGAATAATCTAACATTAGAAAGAGAAAAGCTACTAAAAAGGAGATAAATGTACGCACTCATCCAAACTCATAATAAAGGAAAAAAAGGTTAAGTTACAAAAAGGGAAATGGCATAATTGAAATTACAAGTCCTACTCAAACGAGTAGGTGGGAAACGACGAGTCCTTCTCAAACAAGTGAGTGGAAAATTAAAGCGGTAAATTGCAAGTCCTACTCAAACGAGTAGGCGAGAAATGACAAGTCCTACTCAAACAAGCAGGTGGGAAATTAAAGCAATAAAATGACAAGTCCTACTCAAACGAGTAAGCGGGAAATGACAAGTCCTACTCAAATGAGTAGGCGGGAAATGAAAGCAATAAAATGACAAGTACTACTCAAACGAGTAGGCGGGAAATTAAAGCAAGAAAAAGCTAACTCATACACTCTACTTGAAATAAGAAAGCAATGAAAACCTAACTCATACACTCACACACACAAGCAAAAAAGGAGAAAAGCAAAGTGATCGAAAAATTAAAATGTTTACATTTTTACCGTTAGAATTTGCTGAAAATGCATAAAAAGTAAAAAAATAAAAATTGCTAGAGCAAAAGAGTTTTCAAATAAATGCGAAAATCAAAGGTCTTGAAAAATTGAAATAACATCTAATCCATTATTATAACTTTGTAAAAATGTTTAAAAAGTGGAAGAAAGTGAAAAAGAAGCAAAAGTTTTACAAGCTAAAAAAGAGAAAATCTAAGTTAACGAGAAATAAAAAGCACTTTGAAACCATTTTTATAAATCCATAAGAGTGAATCAAAAGCATAAAAATCCTAAATCTAAACGAACCTAGGAGACAGGAAAAGAAAAACTATAATAACCACTAGAAAGTTTGAAGAAATCTAAAACTAAGCTACGAAAGTTGATGAATTGAAAGCATAAAAATGATAAAGAGAACTCATACACACACACACACCCATATTAAAAAGAAAAAGGAAGATACATAAGATTGCTAAAAGACAGGCATTCATAGGCATTCCAGTACAATATAAGGATGGAAAGCTAACATATTTTATTAAGTAGAAAGTCTGATTACAAAAGCTAAAACAAACACAGAGGAGTGGGGCGGGGGGTGGGTGGGGAGGAATTATCCTTACATATCTCAAAAAGACCTCGTAGCAACATCCAAACATCAAAATGGATCAAAAAATTGAACCCGTAAACCCTGCGGAAAACTACTATTTATAAGCACAAAGGTGACACACTGGTGTGCAAGGGAAGCCAAAATTGAACTTGATAATTGTTATTTTGTTCCTTCCATAACTAAAAACATTATATTCATTTCATGTTTAGACATGAATGGTTTTTCATTTATAATTAAGAATAATTGTTGTTCAATCTTTATTAATGATATTTGTTATGAAGTAACCCAAATGTTTAATGGTTTATATGTTTTGAACTTAGACCATCCGATCTATAATGTATTGAATGCTAAAAGGCTAAAACGAATGCCTATAATCCTACGTTCCTTTGGCATTATCATTTGGGTCATATAAATGAGAAATGTATATCCAAGCTCCACAAAGATGGATTGTTGGACTCATTTGATTATGAATCATTTGAGAGATGTGGGTCATGCTTATTAGGCATGACGACTAAAGCCCATTCCACTGGTTATACTGAGAGGGTTGATGATATTTTGGGTATAATACATAGTGATGTATGCGGACCCACGAGTTATATGGCCAGAGATGGGTTCCACTACTTTGTTACAATTACTGATGATTTCAGTATATACAGGTATGCATATCTTATGAAGAACAAATCTGAAACCTTTGAAAAGTTCAAAGAGTTTAAGAATGAAATAGAGAACTAACTAGGAAAAAGAATTAAAGCACTCTAATTTGATCGAGATAGCGAATATTTGAGTCATAGTTTCATGATCATCTGAAAGAGTGTGGTATTGTATCACAACTTACTCCACTTGGAATAACTCAATCCAATGATGCGTCATGCAAATTTGCTCGTTTTCTTTTGGGGATTTGATTTTGACACTGTTGTTTTTATACTGAATCATTCTCCAATGAAAATGGTTCTAAAGATACTAGATGTGATATGGATTGGGAAGCGTCCTAGTATATATTTCAACAAGATTTATGGTTGTGAGGCATACATGCGACGTCAAATGCCTGACAAGCTGGTACCTAAATCAGATAAGTGTTATCTTGCGGGGTCTCTTAGGGAAACCAATGGATATTACTTCTTCCTACCGTCCGAGGGCAAAGTGTTTATCATAAGGACTGGTGTCTTTTTAAAGAAAGAGTTCTTATCCCGAAAGACTGCAAAGGTAGATCTTGAAGAAGTTCAAGAACCACAAATAATAAATGAACTAGAATTGAAATGTGAGCAAGGACTACAAGTTGTTGTAGCTAGAGAGCATGTTTAAGAAATACAAGTCCTACGTAGATCTGGCAGACCAATATTTGAGAATAATAAATATGGATTTCTCATGTCTTAAATAGGTAATATGTTTCTTATGGATCATGATGATTAGCCTACAACCTACTAAAGGGCTATGAGTGGACCAGACTCCAAAACGTTTTTTGAGGCCATGATATCTGAAATGGACTCCATGTATGCAAAACAAATTAGGACCATGGTGGAACCACCTAAAGGGATACAACCCATACGGTGCAAGTTGGTCTTCAAGAAGAATACCAACATAGTTGGGAATGTACATACATTCAAAGGGCGATTGGTGGTTAAAGGTTTCAAGTAAATTCATGGTGTTGTCTATGATGAGACCTTTTCCCTGATTGCTATGGTAAATTCCATCAAAAGTTTGATAACTATTATTGCGTATTATGACAACAAGATCTGACAAATTAATATCAATATGGATTTCCTTAATGGAAATCTCCTTGAGGAAGTGTACATGAAACAACACGAGGGTATTGTATCTCCAAATGAAGACACTAAAATATGCAAGGTGCAAAGATTCATTTATGGATTGAAACATCCTTCTCAAAGTTGGAATCTATATTTTGATAAGAAAATCAAATAATTTAGTTTTATCAAGAATGAAGACGAGCCTTGTGTTTACAAGAGGATTAGTGGGAGCATTTTTTGTTTTCCTAATTTTGTATATTGAGACATACTATTATTCATGAATGACATTCTGACCTTACAATCTATTAAGAATAAGCTAGGGTACTGCTTTTCTACAAAAGAATTGGGTGAAGTATCTTATATACATGGTATTAAGATCTATAGTGATAGATCGAAGAAATTGCTAAGTTTGACCCAGAGTACATACATTGAGAAGGTGTTGAAGAGGTTCAACATGCTTGTATCCAAGAAGGGATTCTTACCCATATCTCATGGCATAAGTCTCTTTAAGGACCAATGTCCTAAATCTTTGGTAGATAAGAACCAGATGAAGTTGATTATATATGTTTTGACCATTGGGTCAATCATATATGAAATGTTATGTATTCAACCCGATGTCTTATATATTTTGAGCATGACTAGTAGACATCAATCTAATTCTGGTGATGGTCACTAAATGGCAATTAAGAATATCCTAAAGTACTTAAGAAGCACTAAGGATGTATTCTTGGTTTTTGGTGGAGAGGAAGAGCTCATTGTAAAGGGTTACAAGGATGCTAGCTTCTAAACTGATCGGGAGGACTCAAAGTCTCAGTGAGATTTTAGGTTTTGCCTGAATGGAAGAGCTGTAAGATGGAAGAGTTCCAAGAAGGAGACTATTGCTGATTATACAACTGAGGCCAAGTATATCGCCATAGTAAATGCGGCAAAGGAGGCTATATGGATTAGGAAATTCATCGACGAGCTTGATGTAGTTCCTAGCATTATTAATCTGGTAATTTTTTACTATGACAACAACGATGCTATTGCACATGCTAAGGAACCTAGATCTCATCAGCGCTCCAAGCACATACATCAGTGGTTCCATCTTATTCAAGAGATTGTTGATTGATTAGATGTGAGCATATGTAGAGTGCCGACTGAGGAAAATATTGTGATCCATTGATGAAGCCTCTTGCATAGTGAAAGCATGAGTGTCATACTAGATCAATATGTATTAGATACCTAAATAATCAACTCTCGTGGGTGTCTTGTGGATTGTATATTTGTTTATTGTAATTCATATGATGAATAAAGTTCTACATATTTCATTTTATGTTTATGAGAAGTTCTTTTATTATGTCAATTCATTTCTATATGATAGATAAATTATCATAATAAATGCCCTTAAAATATTTGCTTCCATTGGTATTCAAGTGCGTGACTTAAGTACGATGGCATATGTTTATAAGAAACGTCATTCTTAAATGATCCATAGTCGGCGTGTCATCTTAGAAATCAGGATGATCATGATACATTAAGATTAGTATGTGTGTTGACTGGTGACCAGTTCTCATAGGTCATGATATTGTTATATCAAGTCATCACATGAGTACTTGTTAGTGAACATGTCGTACGAAACAGACCCGCCCTAAGACTACATTGTGGATTATTATTTGAACATGTCACAAGTTGGTCTCATATGACAGTAATGCTTGTGGTCCTTTGACCCATAGTCACAACATTCATCAAGTGAGAAAGAGTGTACTTTGATGTCATTTAAAGTCTTCCTTGAGAAAGGTTGATTATAAGGGTAGTTATTAGGTGCGTTACAAATCATTTGGGTGTTTGTGTGTGGACAAAAATGAGATTTATCTCCTATATGACATGAGCTACATCCATTGGCTCCTTGATGGAGTGGGACTAAGAAATGCATGGTCATGCTGGGTTGAGTCAATATATAATATTGAGCTCACAAATTTCTAGAGTTCATTCTAGATCAAGAAACCGCGATTGAATTATAAAGAGGGTGACACGGTTCATGACTCGAGTTCAATCTAAATGTAAAGGACAATGGGATATGACATCACTAAAATTTTATCACATTAAGTTCATTGAGTTGCAAACTCTTATATTACTCGAGTAGAAATAATGCATTGATATATGCCGCTCCTTTCTTGGGAGAGTATAGTTGATACTTTCTAGCTCAAGTGGGAAACTATGGTGTCATTGTGATCTAAAAGTAGTCAATGAGTTTGTCTCACTACCAAGATAATATAAGCTTATAGGGTCGTACATAATAACGTACGAGAAATTGGATATTTGGTCAAGCTGTATCGACTTATATTGGATATGAGTGCAGAGGAAAAATTTGTCGACTTGATGCCTTAGTTGATTATTAACTATTTGACAGCTTTTCGACTAGATGATATGTCGACTGGATGGTCCAGCCGATACTGTTGATAAATCTGGAAAGGCAATTTGACATTATGTCGACTAGATGGTCCAGCTGATGTAGTTGATGCAGTCGACATAACATGCAGTTGATATAGTCAATGCATCATGTATATCATGCATATGATGTAGTCGATACAGTCGACAAACCATATAGTCGATATTTCTGGGAATAGTTGTTTGACAGCTTGCCAACAACATGGTCCAGCCAATGCTGTCGATATAGCCGATATAATATATATCAGCTTGGATTGATGGAAAAAATGCTAAGTCTATTGCCGACTGGACAAATATCAACTAGACCCATCTTTTGCCTGTTTTACACCATGAACCCGGTTCGGCTTTTCAGAAGGGTAATTCCTTTTAAAGTCGAACTCGGTTCACTGAATATTATATATAAATATAATTTTAGGTTTAGGGTGAGAATATTTTTGTGGTTCTCTCGAGCCCTAGTTTCGGAAGTGTTTCGAGTAGCAAACCCGACAGTGTCCTCCCCTTATGAATCAGGGCCCTATTGCCAACTGTCCTCACATGGAAGAGAATCTAGCAGTTCGTGGAGACAAAGTCCTTGATCATTCCTTACAGCTTGTCCTCATGCGATGATAGTGAAGCGTTTCTCCCATTAATGTGGAAATCCCATGTAAATGCACGAATTATTTTTGAGTTCTCAGACTCAATGGAAAAGGAAGTCTTGGAATAGGATTCCAATATAGTAAAGGAGATTTTCTTAGAGAATCTTGGCCATTCTATGTGACTCAACCCCATATAGGTACTATCTTTTTGTTGTTCTATTTCTTGATTCATGGTTTTTGCAAGATCCCAGACCTGGTTAGGGTTTTTCTAGATCTCTTTCTGTCGTGCACTTCTGATTTGTATCCACCCCTTGTAAAACCTAATAGTTTTAAGGAAAAAGCACTTTAAATCATCCCCACTCCATGTGTTGCTATGGAGTTCCCCATCATAATTTTGAAGTTGATACCCCTTAGTCTTCACCGCATTTGCCACCATGTAAGGGCCCTCCCAATTTAGTTGGAGGTTTCCCATGGTCGCGGCTCTTTTGGCAGCATCCACTTTCTTCAGAACTAGGTCGCTCTTATCAAACTTCTTGACACGTATGTGCTTGTCTAAGTATTTTGCCATCCTACGCTTGACTTCCCCTTGGCGAATTTTTGCGAGGTCCCGAAGTTCCTTCACCAAATCCAGCGAGAGCCTTTGCTCCTCTTCATTCTCATTCCTCCAATATTCACCCCCTCTTCCACGGAACAACCCTCAGGCTTCTAATGTCAAACTCCACCAGGATTGCTGCTTCTGATCTGTGCAATAAATTGAATGGAGTTTCTCCCATGTCAGTTTTTGGGGTAGTTCTAAGGGCCAAAAGGACAGAGGGAAGTTGCTCCCAATTCCCTTTCAGGTTTTCCACCATATTTCTTACTTTATTGGCGTCCTTGACCTGGCCATTGCTATGAGGATGATAAATGGACGTGAAACAGAATTTAATTCCCAATTGTGTAAGGAAATTGATCAGTTCAGTGCTGGTGAACTTAGGCCATTGTTTTTGATAAATGCAAGCCGCAACCTGTTTATGCAAATGATCTCCCCCAATATAAAGTTCCTCATAAATTGGGAAGTGGTCTTTGTTAGCGCCTTCACCTCGATTATTGGAGTAATTGTGATATAGTAGTAAAGGAGTTAATCTTCTTGCCAATGTAATATAAGCTTATGGGGTCGCACAAAATAACATATGAGAAATTGGATAATTGATCGAGGTGGCTTGACTCATATAGGATATGTGTGTAAAGAGACATGTCCTTTGTCGACTGCATGGTTTGTCGATTATATGGTTTGTCGACTACATGTTTTGTCAACTGCATAGTTTGTCGACTATATGGTTGTCGACTACTTGGTTGGTCGACTGGATAGTTTGTCAACAACATGGTTTATCGACTACATGGTTTGTCCACTATTTGTTTTCTTGACTACATGGTTTGTCAGCTATATGGTTTGTCGACTAGAAGGAATCGATTAGAAATGTTTTAGCAACTTGTCGACTGGATGGTCCAGCTGATGCAGTCGACGTAGTCGATATATCCAGTGAAGGCTGTTTGTCAACTTGCCGTCTGGATGGCCAAACTAATGAAGTTTATGTAATCTATATAGCCAATATAATGTATATCAACATGGATTAATGAAGAGACTAAGTTCAATGTCAACTGTACAAATGCCGACTACATCAATATCGGCTAGTCCCGTCTTTCTCCTGTCTTAAACCCTGAACATAGTTCGACTTTTATTATGGTATTTCTTATTAAAGCTGAACTCGATTCACTGAAGGTTACATATAGATATAATTTCAAAGTTAGGGTTAAAATATTTTGTTTGGTTCTCCCGAACAATAATCTTCGAAAGAGTTCTGAAGAGCGGTGAACCCGACAGAGGCCTCCCCTTGCGAATCGGAGCCCTATCACTGACAGGCCTCTCCTGGATGCGAACCAAGCAATACACTAAGACGAAGGCCTCGATCATCCCTTCTATCTTGCCCTCGTGCAACGACAACAAGGAGTTTCTCCCATTAGTGTAGAAATCCAATAACATATACATTTTTGAGCTCTCAGACTCAACATACAAGAAGCACTTAGAATAGGATTCCAACTCAGAATAAGGAAATCTCAGGAAAATTTGAACGATCCATTTTGATATCAACCTCATACATGTACTTGCAATTTGCTAGATTCATTTCTTAATTCATAGTTTTTGCAAGGTCTTTTCTACTGTTTATGGTTTTTCTTGTATATTTTATTTTATTGCGCACATGTGATGTGCTATTCCATTCAAGTATAAAGAAAACCCAACATCGATCCACTTGGAAAAATAAATCATCACGAGTATGAACCTCCTCTGTCCACTTTCTTGTGGGAATGACCCAACGTGATCCATTCCCCATATCCCAAAGGGCCACGAGGTTGTAATTGTCTTGAGTCATTGTATGGGCTTTTGTTGGAGCGGTGCATGGAGTTGGCACCTCGAATACCATTTATAAAACTACTCTGTATCCCTCTGGATGGTGGTCCAAAAGTATCCCTACCTCAGCACCATTATTTCTAGAGTTCTCCCTCCAGAATGACTTCAACATTCCCCCCAAATGGATTTCATTCAACACTCAGGTCACCTCCACCTCCGCAACACATTGTGCCAGGGGGCCCAACAAAATCTTTCGGTAGAGGCCTCCTTCGTAAAGTAGGTAGTAAGAAGACTTGTATCTAAATCGTCTCTAGTCCTGAACCCCTGGGGGAAATCGCCCTATGGTTAAGCATGCTATAAACATATCCATACAAGATGCTTGTTGGTCAATCTCCATGAGTTCCCCTTCCTTGATGTACCGTCAAAATAACTCTGTCACCACTCCTCCTGTCACAAGTCCATGCTTGGGCAGACGATCCACCATCGAGTTTTCCTCCTTCGTCACATGCTAGATGGAGAATGAGGGAAAATTCTTACTATCTTATTTAATCTCACCAAGTATCATTATAGTATGGGCTCTCGAGCCTCAAAAAAGCACTCCTATGATCTGAGAGGACACCAACAAGGAATCTGTGTGAACCTTGAGATCTTCAATTCGGAGCTTGCGAGAAAAACGGAGACCGGAAATCATAACCTCATATTTCACGTGATTGTTTGTGACCGAAAAATGGATGTGCATCACTTGCTCGACCTTGAATCCTTGGGGGCTCGTCAGGATGACTCTGACCCACATCGAGTACTTCACCAACACCATATATACGAAGATCTCCTGGCCTTCCACTCTTGAGGCTCCAACTCTCATATTTCCTCCGTATATCCAGGCAAGAAATCGATTACCACTTAAGCCTTCATCACCATCCATGGAATAAAGGAGAGGTCAAATTTGCTAAGCTCTACCGACAGCTTGGCTAGCCTTCCTAAGTGGTCGACTCTATACATAATGCCACGAAGCGGATGGTATGTGACCCCCTTGATTGAGTGGTCCTGAAATAAGGACCAAAGCTTTCGAGCCGAGATGACGAGTGCAAAGGCCAGCTTCTACAAGATGGGTTAAAGCAGCTCGGCCTTCCAGAGGACACTACTTACATAATAAAAGGGGAGTTGCCTTTTTCCTTCTTCTCTAACTAGGACAGAGTTCACCGCTCAGTTCCTACCCCCAAATAAAGGTAGAGGTCTTCACCTTCTCTTGTCCTTTTTAATAGGGTGCTCGTGTCTGCTGGAGCTTCATGTTTTGGAATGCTTCTTCTCACTCGGTCGACCACTCGAACTTCTTGTTGTCTATGTGATTGCACAATTCTCGGAAGAAGAGGGGACACTTCTCCTCGACCCTTGAGAGAAATTTTCTCAATCTTGTGAGCCTACCTGTCAAGCACTGAAGCTTCATTATATTCCTCGAATCTTCCTTCTCCATGATCACTTTTTCTTTGCCTGGGTTTGGCTCGACTCTTACTGGGTTAAGAGATGACGTAAGGAATTACCCTTCCCCTCCAAAAACACACTTTGTGGGATTGAGCCTCATATTATACTTTCAGAGCGTGAAAAAAATTTATACCAAGTCATCGAGATGCTCTTTGATAATACCCTTACTCTTCAATAAGTGATCGTCAACATATACCTCTGGCTTTTGCCCTTTTTGTTCCTTGAACACCCTATCCATCATCTGATGATACATCACACCCATGTTCATAAGCCCAAACCTCATAATTTTATAATAACAACACCCATCATTTGTGATAAAAGAGGCATTTTTATGTCAGGTGGATGCATATTTATTTGATGATAACCAGAAAAAACATATAAAAAACTCATAACAAGGAATCTGACGACTAAATCTACGAGCACGTCAATTCTAGGCAAGGGATAGCAATCCTTAGGATAATATTGATTAAGCATAGAGTAGTCGATACACATCCTCCCCTTCTCATTTCCCTTCCTCACCATTACAATGTTGGAGACCCAGCCATGATATTGGATCTCTGAAACAAAACCTTCATCTAACAGCTTCTACACCTTTGCACGGATGGTCTCTATCAACATAGTGGTCGTCTGCCTCTTCTTCTGGCAAATAGGGCGGGTCATTGGATCAAGATTAAGATGATGGTATACGATGTCTGTGTCGATGCCTGTCATGTACTTCGCACTCCACTCAAAGAATTGTATGTTCTCCTGGATGTACAACAGGATCTTCTCCTTGTCCTCCTCCGCAAGCTTGCTACTGATCTTCACCTTTCCAATACTCCCCCCCTTGGCCTTGATATCCTTCTCCTCTACTTCCTATGCATCCTCTAGCCTCGCCATATCTTACATCGTATTGTCAAACATCTCGTTCTCCTTCTCCTAATTGATAGTGTTGACCACATTAAGATAACACTCCCTTGACACCTTCGGGTCACTTCTGATCTGGACCTACAGTCCTCCAATGTTGTACATCAAACACCGGTGGAACGATGAGGGCACGCATTGGACGACGTTGATAAGTGGCCTCCTGAATATATCATAGTAGCTATTGGGCTCATACACAATCACAAAGCGACACTTCTTCGTTGTTCCTTCCAGGGTGACGAGGAGTTCCAATCCTCCTTAGACTTCCTTTCTCTCCCCTACAAAACCAAAGAGGAGGCCATCGATCGACGTAACCCTCTTCTCCTCCATCACCATGGCGTCAAACGCCTTCTTGAAGAACACATAAACCAAACTTATGTTGTCGATGAGGATGTAGGAGACTGTGTGAAAGATATGGTACCTAAACACCTAGAGGGGGGGGGGGTGAATAGGTGACCTAAACCTTTTTGAAACTTTGTTGACAGCAAAACAGTTATCACACAGATTTCTACAGCTAACAGCAATAACAAGATATAAACTGCTACTCCACAGCACAGCATAGCACAGCACAGCAGACACACAAATTTATAGTGGTTCCCCAATCTTTGGGTACATCCACTTTCCCCCTTAGCCTATCTAGCAGTGTACTAGATTCGGCCAAACTTCTCCACTATCTCAGAACCCAACTAGGTTCCTACACCTCAGGCCCAAAGCCTTACACTCAGCCACCAAGGCCTACACTCAGCCACCCAGGCCTACACTCAGCCAATCAAGGCCTACACTCAGAGTTCTTCAACTCCTACACTCAGGCAACCAAGCCCTACCCTTAGCCTTTATAATATAGGCTTACAATTCACTCAGATCCAATGGATCCTACAAGTTAAAATTGAATTACAATAACTAACTCTACAACTCAGAAAATAAGAGAGGAGTTGAGAGTTTCTTGAAGAGTTCTTGGAAGAACTCAGCTAGATCCAAACTGACTTAGCTTCCTTCAAAGCTTCTTGAGTAGAACTGAATTAGTCTGAATCCTCTGCAGTTGATCCTTGACCTCTGCTTCTTGAGATCCAGATGATTCTGAATCCTTCTTCTCAGCCTTAGTTCCAAAGACTGATTCTTGATTGGAGCTCTCTCTCTCCAACTTCTTAGATCTGCAGTTGGACTGCCAGATCTTCTTGTGTTGATACTCTGTGTACCACTTTTCTGATTACTTGAATAATCTGATCTATTATTTCAAAATGGCTTCAACAACAACAACTATTTCTGTAAACAGTCTGTGCCTATTTATAGGCCTTCTTCATGGTAACCGGCTGGTCCGGTTCATAACAGACTTCTGACTTCCCTGACAGTTGCTGTAGACCGGCTGAATCGGCAGCTGTCATGTCAACCAGTCACTTCTTGAAATTCTCTAACTGTCAGATAGTGTCGAGACTTTCTGTTCTTAAGTGTCGACACTTATAGACCAAGTGTCGACACATGTTGTGTAAGTGTCGACACAAGTCTACAAGATGTCGACACAACTCCTTGTATGTCTCGACACAGATTCTTCTTCAAGTGTCGACACTGAAATTAAGTGTCGACACAAGTACTTGATCTTCTGTATCTTGTAGTATTCTTCTAAGTGTCGACACATCTCCTTTGTGTCGACACATCTTCATGTGTTGAAACTGTCAAGTGTCGACACTGCTTCTTGGTGTCGACACAAGTCTTCAATTTTGTTTCTTCAGCTGAGTGTCGACACATTCCCTTAGTGTCGACACTTGTACTTAGAATATTTTGTAAACTTTTCTGTTCTTTGCTAAGTGTCGACACAGCTCCTTGTGTCGACACTTTCTTCAAGTGTAGAGTCTTCAACTAAGTGTCGACACATTGTGCTGTGTGTCGACACTTTCTTCAAGTGTTGACTCTTCTGGTTGTGTGTCGACACATTGTGCTGAGTGTCGACACATACTTCAAGTGTTGACTCCTTTGAGTGTGTGTCGACACATTGTGCTGAGTGTCGACACATTCTTCATATGTTGACTCTGCTGATTGAGTGTCGACACATTGTGTTGAGTGTCGACACTTGTCCTTAGTCTCTGCAGAATTTTGCTGAGTGTCGACACAACTCCAAGTGTCGACACTTTCTGATGTAGACTCAGCTCTTCTAGGTGTCGACACTTCTGCTAAGTGTCGACACAGCTTTTCTGCATTCTTCTTCACTGAGTGTCGACACAGCTCCAAGTGTCGACACTTTCTGTCTGGTGTCGACTCTTCTTCTCAGGTGTCGACACAATTACTCCAAGTGTCGACACTGCTTGTCTGGGTGTCGACACAAGCTTTCTCAAGTGTCGACACTTTCCCTCTGGGTGTCGACACATGGACTTAGAAACTTTTAGCTTCAGTCCAGTGAATACCTAACCTGCACAAGTAACTCAAACAAACATCAAATACATTATGATGTATATCATTGAGTTAGGTGAGGCTTCTTCAAATCAGGTACATTTGACCAATGTACCCAACAATCTCCCCCTATTTGGAGAAGTCATAACCCTTAGTCAATGATATACACCACTCATAATTAAAAATTAGAAAATGATGTAAAGCAGGTATATGTCAACAGGGTAAACTTAAACATGTAATAAAGCACACATGTATACTCATTCAGCATTACAGAACAAACAAGAATTAGACACATTCTTCTGAACAATCATGAAATATATTTATCAAAAATTGTTCTAACATTGTTTTAATACATTTCCATTGTTTTACAAAAATATTTCATATGTAAAAGATTACAACAATGTTTCTTAGTCTAATCTTAGTCTAATTCTGATCAGGTTCTTTTATAACTATTCCTTTCCCAGCTTGTACTTTGGCCTTTACAGCAGCAGCAGCAGGCTCAGCATCAGCAGTCTTCTTTCCTTTGAGATCTTGCTTATCAGCCTTGATCTTTTGTCTCTCAAAGTAATGATAGGGCTTAGGAAAGTACTTGCTAGGCTCCACAGCTGTAGGAGGTAGCTTTCCTAACTTAGCCTTCCTTCTATGCTGGACAATGGCTTCCTGCCTAATCTCATGCTTCCTCCATTCTGCTTCTGAAAACCATTTGTTCCTTTCATGAGCATTGTCCTTGGCTGCTTTCCAGGCTGTGAGAATGATGTTCCTAGAAGTAGGGCTCCACTGTTCAAAATCTGGCTTCTGCTCAGCTAGTTCCCTAAACTTCTTCTTTGACAGCCTTGTCTCTTCTTCCTTGTCCAAAGCCTCTTGCATAGCTGCTGTAACAGGTTGAACAACCTTTTCCAGAACAACATTAGACTTTCCAGCAGTTGGACTATACATTGTGCTGACTTGTGCATGAACCATGTCAAAATCTGAAGGTGGATAGATGACCTGAGCGACTTCCTGTTGCTCACCTCCAAGATATGCACTTTGAATTCCGGATTCAGCAACATTATCATCATCACACAGGGGAGGATAGCCCAGTGTAGCTCTGATGGAGTTAGATATCCATTTGGCATGGTCAGAGCTAGCTTTGACTAACACCCTCTCCCCCTTTATGACTTCTTGTGCAACATGGTCTCTCACATCATCCTTTTGGAATCTGATCTGACTGTCAAAGTACCTGATGCCATCCTTAAAGTAAGGTCTAAGCTTGGTAAGTTGTTCAGAAATGACCTTCTGGGAATCCTTGATTGCAGTCTTGACAGCAGCGATTTCATCTTGAAAAGCTTTATCAAATTCAGCCTTTGCAGCAGCAGATGATGTTGAAGGTTCAGCAGTCTTATTCTTTAGTTCAGTGATTATAGCATTGTGAGAAGCTGTCAGATTGTCATTCATCCTTAGTTGATTTTCCAGCACATAGCCTTGCTTTAGTGCTATATCATCTACTTTTTCCTTTATCTTCTCTTGATGTGTTGCCAGAAACACCACTGCATTTCCACCCTTGTGGAAGCATTCATTCATCTCCTTTTTATTAAGGTTCATTTCAAACCTTATTGACTTGATGTCCTGTGCCAGATCAAATTGTAGGGTCTTGTGTCCTTCATCAACATAAGTCTCTATAGCCTTCCTTTGCTCATCTAGCTTGATTTGCAGGGCTACCATTAAGGCACTATAATCAGGAGATGGAGCTTGTGTGACTAAGGATTGTTTAGCAACAGTTTGTAGAGCCTTCTTGTAGCTCTGACTTCTTCTCTTGAAGTCAAAGAGTTTCTTCTTTTTGGCTTGTTCAGTCTCATCTTCCTCAGACTCTGAAGTACTGGCTATATTCACCCTGTCCTTAGGGCTTGATGGTTGGTCAGCTTGCACATCAAGTGCTTTCTCACTTTCTTGCCTTATAGGCTCTTCCTGAACTTGCAGTGTCTCCCCCTCAGCAGCAGCACCCTTCTCTTCAGCAGCAGCATGCTTGTCCATGTCAAAATCCTCTTGATCTAAATTAAGAAATAGATCTTCCATTGTGTATTCAGCTGGAGACTGTGCAGGAGAAGTACTGGGTTCATCAACTACTTTATCAGGAAGTACTTCTTGTACTACTGATGTGTCTTGGAGAACAACATCTGGTTCTTGATTTGCTGGCTGAGTGTGCTGATGGACATCAGACAAATCAGAATCTATTACAGAAAAGTCTAAAGTATTGAGGTCAGAAAGTACCTCTTGGATAATGATTGTAGCTTGCTCACTCTCCAGTGTAGAGGGTTGTTCTACAGCTGGAAGCTCCCCTGGCTTGGATCCTTATGCATGGGGCTAGCTGTAGGCAGCTCCCCCTGGATTTCAGCTGTCTCTAGAGGAGCAGAGACTTCTCTGCAGTCACTTCTACTTGACTATCAGGAGTGAAAACAACTTGTTCTTCACTACCTGAACTGCTGGAGGACTCCTGTGTCACAGGAGCTATCTTCCTCTTCTTCTTTGGAGGTGAATCTTTCTTAGAAACTTGCTTCTCTGGGGTAGGTATTTCTTTAGATAGTACTCTTTCCCACCTGGAAAATATCCTTTGATCCATCCTTCTCATATGATTGATTTTAGTTCCAGCAGCATTGCTCATTACCTCTGGTATTGTACCAGCCAGGTAGAGACTTAGTATTCTGCCCAGATTGGGCTTCTTCAGACTCTCCTTAATTTTCTCATACACAACCATTGACCAGTCTGTTTTTAGGTTGAAGATAATTCTGGTCATAACACTGAACATGGAGGCTGACACCCTGTCATGCCCTCCAAGTCTTGCTGAGTATAACTTTCCCACAATTTCAGACAGGAATTTGCCTTGGTTATTCATTCCTTTCCTGTTGAAAACAGATCCTATCTTCATCTTAGGATCTAGACCACACCAGGTAAGTGCTTCCCTGGTCTTAGATGTAGTCACTTCCTCTTCTGCTTGAATTTTAGGTAGCTGAAGTACCTTTCTCAGAGTTTTGGGTGAAATCTTGACCTTGGTTCCATGCACTCTTGACTTGATTCTGTAACCTGAGTCATCTACAGAAGCTCCAGTAAGGAATTCAAGAACTTCCTTCTTCCATATTTTGGTTGGTTCTGAAACCAAGTACTCCAATCCAGAATCGGTGACTAGGGTTACCACCGATTTGATTTCTTGATCGTCATCGTCGAACGCGCCACGAACCAGTTCATAGCCTTCATTGACTTTCTCCTCGAGCTTGGGAGCCATTAGGGTTTGTAGAGTTAGTCTTTAGAAAAGAGAAATGTCGACACAGTAGTTTGGTCTCGAAACTCTGAAAGCGTGTCGACAAACAAAGACAGAATCCTATTTATACCTTTCTGGTTTGAAGACGAACAGGCGGGATGGATTACTAAAGATGTGTCGACACTGGCAATAAGTGTCGACACTGACTTATAATGTCTCGACACTCATGTGTCGACACAAGTTTAGTCAACAGATTTTATGTGTCGACACTTGGTTATGTGTCGACACCACACTACTCGACATGTAGTCGAGACGTTACTTAGAAAATTCTGAGTAAAACTTAAGTGTCGACACCTTATTGGATGTGTCGATGTGTCGACACCAACTCGACATGTGTCGACACTAACATTCTGAAGTGTCGACACCAACTTCCTAGATGTGTCGACACCATTTTCCTGAAGTGTCGACACTTACTATTCTGTGTCGACATAGACTTGTCTATGTGTCGACACCTTTTTACTTAGCCAATTTTTAGTTCTGTAAACTTAGTCTAAGTTTATCATACCTAGTTCAATTTTGAACCTATTGAACTTAGCTTCTTCTAAGGGCTTAGTAAACATATCAGCTATCTGATTATCAGTTTTAACATATTCAAGTGCAATATCATTTCTTTCTACATGCTCCCTAAGAAAGTGATATTTAATCTCAATATGTTTAGTTCTACTATGTGATACAGGATTATTAGCTATTGAAATAGCACTTGTAGAATCACAGAAAAGTGGAGTTCTACTTACCTGAAATCCATAGTCTTCTAGCTGATGTTGAATCCACAGAAGTTGAGCACAGCAACTTCCTGCAGCTACATATTCTGACTCAGCTGTGGAGATAGCCACACTGGTTTGCTTCTTACTACTCCATGAAATGAGTCTTCCACCTAGGAATTGACAGGATCCAGTAGTGCTCTTTCTATCTTCTTTGCATCCTGCAAAGTCTGCATCTGAATAGCCTGTTAGATCAAAATCTCCATTCCTAGGGTACCAGAGGCCTAGATAAGGAGTGCCCTTTAGATATCTCAAAATTCTCTTGACTGCAGTCAAGTGAGACTCTTTAGGGCAGGCTTGATACCTGGCACAAACACATGTAGCATACATAATGTCAGGCCTACTTGCAGTCAAGTATAGTAAGGAGCCAACTATCCCTCTATACAAGGTTTCATCTACAGGTTTCCCTGCATCATCCTTGCTAAGAGACATACTTGACCCCATAGGAGTCTTCATGGTACTGGATGAATCCATACCATATTTCCTTATGAGTTCTAGGGTGAACTTGGACTGACATATGGATAGACCACTTTCAGTCTGTTTAACTTGGAGACCCAAGAAAAACTTTAGCTCTCCCATACTACTCATCTCAAATTGACTTTGCATAAGCTTTGCAAACTTTTTGCAAAGGCTACTTTCAGTAGACCCAAATATAATGTCATCTACATATATTTGGACAAGTATTACTTTGCCTCTAGATTCCCTAAGGAATAGAGTCTTATCTATTTTCCCCCTTGAGAACTTGTTCTCAATGAGGAAACTAGATAGGGTTTCATACCAAGCTCTAGGAGCTTGCTTTAACCCATACAATGCTTTCCTAAGTCTATAGACATAATGAGGTTGAGTTGGATCAACAAAACCTGATGGCTGCTCCACATAGACTTCTTCCTTAAGATTACCATTTAAGAATGCTGACTTCACATCCATTTGGTATACCTTGAATCCTTGATAGGTTGCATAGGCCAAGAACATCCTTATGGCCTCCAGTCTGGCTACTGGGGCAAAGGTTTGATCAAAATCAATACCTTCTTCTTGCCTATATCCTTTTGCAACCAGTCTTGCTTTATTCTTAATGATGACCCCTTGTTCATCTAACTTATTTCTGTAGATCCACTTAGTTCCTATAACATTGTGGTCTTTAGGTTTAGGAACCAGTTCCCAAACCTTGCACCTTTTGAACTGATTAAGTTCTTCTTGCATAGCTTCAGTCCACTGTGGATCTTGTATAGCTTCTTCAAATTTCTTTGGTTCTATTTGAGACAGAAAACTTGAATATACTACAGCATTCTGATTTCTGCTCCTTGTCTGAACACCTTGTCTTGGATCTCCAATGATCAGCTCTACTGGATGATCTCTTAGATGCCTGTTGGCTGGAGGCATCCTTACTTCTGGTTGTACTTCTACAGCATCTTCATCATGCTGAGTTCCTTGTACTTCTTCAGCTCCTGGTACATGTAGTTCTCCCCCTGGACATAAGCCATCTTCTTCTACTTGCTGTCTTGCAGCAGGTACATCTTCTATGGTTAGCTTGTCCATCTTCTTAGTAAGACCTGTGGGGCTGCACACACTACTAGACAACTCATTGTTAATAAGTTTTGTCTCATCAAAAACTACATGCACAGACTCCTCTACAACTTGTGTAGTCAAGTTGTAGACTCTATAAGCCTTACTATTATTGCTGTACCCAACAAACACTCCCTCTTGGGACTTGGCAGCAAACTTAGTTAAGTAAGACTTTCCATTGTTAAGTATGAAGCATTTGCAACCAAAAATCCTGAAATAGGATAGGTTTGGTTTCCTGCCTTTCACAACTTCATAGGGGGTCTTATTTAACCTTTTAGTGATGGTAGCCCTATTTATCACATGGCATGCAGTGTTAACTGCTTCAGCCCAGAAATACTCAGGCAGTGATGTATCACTAAGTAGGGTTCTACCAGCCTCTATCAAGGTTCTATTCTTCCTCTCAGCAATGCCATTTTGCTGAGGTGTTCTAGGTGAAGAGAATTCTTGAAATATCCCAAAATCTTCACATAGTTTTGTCATGCTTTCAGATTGAAACTCAGTACCATAGTCACTTCTAATTTTGACCACAGTACTATTTAATTCATTCTGAATTTGCTTGACAAAGCTGTAGAAGACACTAGGTGTTTCAGATTTCTGTCTTAAGAAGAACACCCAGGAAAACCTTGAGTAGTCATCAACAACTACAAAGGTGTAGACCTTCCTACCTAAGCTGTGAACTGGCATTGGACCAAAGAGATCCATATGCAAGAGGTATAAGCACCTCACAGCATCTTTGTTCTCAATGCTTTTAAAGGTGGATTTGGTCTGCTTGCCCTTTTGACAAGCTGAGCAAATGCCATCTTTAACACACTTAACTTGAGGACCATTCCTCACTAACTCTTTGCTAAAGAGTTTGCTAATAGTCTTGTAATTAAGATGGGCAAGCCTCTTGTGCCATTTGACACATTGAGAGACTGTCTCATCAGCTACAAGACAAACAGGAGAACCATTGTTCTCAATCATAATGTCTAGACAGTAGACATTCCTCTTTCTATATCCTGTCAAAATGATCTCTTGATCACTTGACCTCTTGATATGACAACCATTTTTAACAAATGAGATGTCATACCCTACATCACTTAACTGACTTATACTTATAAGGTTGTGTTTCAACCCTTTAACATAAGCCACTTGAGTAATGGTAACAAGGTTTGAAGAAATGTTACCAAACCCTTTGATGATTCCTTTTTCAGAACCACCAAAGGTCACTTTAGGACCATTTTTGATTGGAATGTAGTCCTTCAGTAGTCCCCTTGTTCCAGTCATATGTCTGGAACATCCACTATCCAAGTACCATGTTGGGGTATGGCCACTTGGATTCACCTGCAAAACAAATTAATGAACCTTAGAACCCAAAGTAAACTTGGGTCCTTGGTGATTGTTAGTTTGCAATATGACATAGCTACCTACTGGCTTTCCACCAGGTAGCTTGCTACTCCCATTGGCACTTGCATTGTGCCAACAGTCCAAGGCAAAGTGGCCAACTTTGCCACAGCACCAGCATTCAAACTTGTTGTACCTTTGCTTAGGTACAGACTTGGCTGTCTTGACTACAGCAGGCTTATTGAATGTTGGGGCTTTGCCCTTGGACTTGGACTGATCCTGAACAGTCCTAGCTGGTTTAATAAAACCCAATCCAGCCTTTCCTTTATGATGAACAAATTCATCAATCAAGGGTAGCACTGATTTAGGTTTTGAAAACCTAGCAACTAGCTCTCTTTCCTTCTGAAGATTGATCTCCAGTCTCTTAATTTGATCATTTCTTATAGGTGATAGTTCCCATCTGAATCACAGTAATGTGTTTCAGCCTGGCTACCTCATTGAGCTTTTGATCAAATTTCTTCTCAAAATCTGTTGCAGCTGCCTTGAGATCAGCAATCTCCTTTGCCTGACTTTTGGCTAGGGTCTTACTTTTCTTATAGACTTGCAACAGCACTTTATATTCATCTAAGAGCTGATGAATATCTCCCTCAGATTCAGAAACACCTCCATCACTTGATGAAGATGAATCTGACTCTGAACTAGAACTGGAATCTGAACTTTGAGTAGGACTTTGTACCTGACTAGGTCCTGGCTGCTCCAGGATTTTGGTACTTTCAGTCAATGCCATCAGTCCTTGGCACTGACACTCTTCTTGTTCATAGATTGATTCCATGATCTGCATAAACTCTTCTTCTTCCTCAGCAAATAGCCCTATGTAGGCTTCAGCATCTGTCTCAGTGTCTGAAGAAGAAATGTCTGAAAGAGTCTTCTCATTCTTTGCAACAAAGGACTTCTCCTTCTTTCCTTTGAAGTGAGTCTTCTTTTTGTCACTGGATTCTTTTCTTCTCCCAGGACAATCTGCAATAACATGACCCTGTCTATTGCAGCAGTAACACACTATCTTAGACCCAGTTGCCTTGCTAGTCTTTGTCTTTTTCTTGTCCTTCTTTGAAGGCTTCTTCTCCTGATACTGGACTTCTTTCCCTTTGGAAAATGAAGGTCTGGACCTCCACTGTTTCTTCTTCAGGAATTTCTGAAAATGTCTGGTGAATGCAGCAAAGTCTTCATCACTTTCACTGCTTGTAGACTTTGTGCTAACAGACTCATCAGATTCTGATTCAACTACCTCTGGAGGAGGAGTTGATGACTTAGTCCTGCCCTTTCTAGGTACTTCTGACTTGAAGGCAACAGTCCTTTCCCTGTGCTCAGTCCTTGTTGACTTTTCCTCCTCTTTTCTCACTGACAGCTGCATCTCATAAGACAACAACTTGCCAAACAGTGTGGGAGGAGGAATTTCTCCCAACTTTGCCATTTCTCTGATGGCACAGATCTTGGTGTCCCAATCTTTGGTTAGGGACCTTAAGAACTTATTCAATTCATAGTTAGTGAACTCTCTTCCATAGGACATGAGTTCATTAACAATTCTATAGAACTTCTTGTAGCATTCAGTGATGCTATCTCCTCTTCCTTGCCTAAAGCTCTCATACTCTTGATTAAGCAAGGACTTCCTATCTTGCCTAACTTCTTCAGAACCTTCCATATAGACAATGAGAGTATCCCACATCTCTTTTGCTGTTTTACAGTGAATTAAGTTCTGAAAAGTGGCATCATCAATGACACTTACTATAATGTTTTGTGCCCTCTTGTCCATAGTGGCTAGGACAATTTCATCCTTAGTCATCTCAGAGAAATCCTTTGGAGTTCTCTGTGTAGCATCCAAAACTGAGACCTTCATGGGCACATATGGCCCCTCTTTGACTGTGATGTAGATTCTAGGGTCAGAGGCCTCTATAAATAGCCTAACCCTTTCTTTCCAGATCCCAAATATCTCTTTTCTGCATATGGGCAGTTTCATTGAACCCAATTCCTTGTGATTCTCTGAAGAACCCATGTTCTTGATTTTCTTGAAACTGTGTTCTGACTTACACTGAATCTGCCAAACTGGATCTCCTTAGACAGTTAGTCCTTTTTGAGGAACCTCCCTCTGATACCACTTGAAAGATATGGTACCTAAACACCTAGAGGGGGGGGGGGTGAATAGGTGACCTAAACCTTTTTGAAACTTTGTTGGCAGCAAAATAGTTATCACACAGATTTCTACAGCTAACAGCAATAATAAGATATAAACTGCTAATCCACAGCAGAGCACAGCACAGCACAGCAGACACACAAATTTATAGTGGTTCCCCAATCTTTGGGTACATCCACTTTCCCCCTTCGCCTATCTAGCAGTGTACTAGATTCGGCCAAACTTCTCCACTATCTCAGAACCCAACTAGGTTCCTACACCTCAGGCCCAAAGCCTTACACTCAGCCACCAAGGCCTACACTCAGCCACCCAGGCCTACACTCAGCCAATCAAGGCCTACACTCAGAGTTCTTCAACTCCTACACTCAGGTAACCAAGCCCTACCCTCAGCCTTTATAATATAGGCTTACAATTCACTCAGATCCAATGGATCCTACAAGTTAAAATTGAATTACAATAACTAACTCTACAACTCAGAAAATAAGAGAGGAGTTGAGAGTTTCTTGAAGAGTTCTTGGAAGAACTCAGCTAGATCCAAACTGACTTAGCTTCCTTCAAAGCTTCTTGAGTAGAACTGAATTAGTCTGAATCCTCTGCAGTTGATCCTTGACCTCTGCTTCTTGAGATCCAGATGATTCTGAATCCTTCTTCTCAGCCTTAGTTCCAATGACTGATTTCTTGATTGGAGCTCTCTCTCTCCAACTTCTTAGATCTGCAGTTGGACTTCCTGATCTTCTTGTGTTGATACTCTGTGTACCACTTTTCTGATTACTTGAATAATCTGATCTATTATTTCAAAATGGCTTCAACAACAACAACTATTTCTGTAAACAGTATGTGCCTATTTATAGGCCTTCTTCATGGTAACCGGCTGGTCCGGTTCATAACATACTTCTAACTTCCCTGACAGTTGCTGTAGACCGGCTGAATCGGCAGCTGTCATGTCAACCAGTCACTTCTTGAAATTCTCTAACTGTCAGATAGTGTCGAGACTTTTTGTTCTTAAGTGTCGACACTTATAGACCAAGTGTCGACACATGTTGTGTAAGTGTCGACACAAGTCTACAAGATGTCGACACAACTCCTTGTATGTCTCGACACAGATTCTTCTTCAAGTGTCGACACTGAAATTAAGTGTCGACACAAGTACTTGATCTTCTGTATCTTGTAGTATTCTTCTAAGTGTCGACACATCTCCTTTGTGTCGACACATCTTCATGTGTTGAAACTGTCAAGTGTCGACACTGCTTCTTGGTGTCGACACAAGTCTTCAATTTTGTTTCTTCAGCTGAGTGTCGACACATTCCCTTAGTGTCGACACTTGTACTTAGAATATTTTGTAAACTTTTCTGTTCTTTGCTAAGTGTCGACACAGCTCCTTGTGTCGACACTTTCTTCAAGTGTAGAGTCTTCAACTAAGTGTCGACACATTGTGCTGGGTGTCGACACTTTCTTCAAGTGTTGACTCTTCTGGTTGTGTGTCGACACATTGTGCTGAGTGTCGACACATACTTCAAGTGTTGACTCCTTTGAGTGTGTGTCGACACATTGTACTGAGTGTCGACACATTCTTCATATGTTGACTCTGCTGATTGAGTGTCGACACATTGTGTTGAGTGTCGACACCTGTCCTTAGTCTCTGCAGAATTTTGTTGAGTGTCGACACAACTCCAAGTGTCGATACTTTATGATGTAGACTCAGCTCTTCTAGGTGTCGACACTTCTGTTAAGTGTCGACACAGCTTTTCTGCATTCTTCTTCACTGAGTGTCGACACAGCTCCAAGTGTCGACACTTTCTGTCTGGTGTCGACTCTTCTTCTCAGGTGTCGACACAATTACTCCAAGTGTCGACACTTCTTGTCTGGGTGTCGACACAAGCTTTCTCAAGTGTCGACACTTTCCCTCTGGGTGTCGACACATGGACTTGGAAACTTTTAGCTTCAGTCCAGTGAATACCTAACCTGCACAAGTAACTCAAACAAACATCAAATACATTATGATGTATATCATTGAGTTAGGTGAGGCTTCTTCAAATCAGGTACATTTGACCAATGTACCCAACACTGTGAAATTCTCAACCGCTGCCTGAATCATAAAGGCGTTGTGGAAGGTGTTCTTGTTTCTAAACATATCCTCCACCGATAACATAATCTTCCCAATCAGAGGTGTGGCATGCGAAGTCTAAGCAACACTTTGGTGGTAAAAAATGTGCAAGCTCCCTTTTTGGGTTGTCTCTACCCCGACCCCTCCATTGATCGACCTGATCCTGCAACGAATCCCCTAACCAACTCGATCCTTGTACCCTCTCAGTGTATGTCCTCCATCTCCTTTATTCCTTTATTTTCTAATTCATGGCTCTCGCCTCCCCTCTCGGGCTCCTCCCTCTTCTCCTTCTCAGCTCTAGAAACCTTGGGTAAGTTGCGGTAAAAGTCATAGTGTAACAGACTCCCCATCCCACGGCTCGAAAGGACGGCCACCGGCACCACCAGCACCACGCTTAAGAGGGTTCAACCTCAAATAGTCTGCAGACTATCCACCCCCAATGCCTCTCCATACCGTGTGAGCTGGTTGTTGGAGGCCGCAACCTCCCTTTTATGAGGGAAAGTAAGGTTAAGCACCCCTACGAGGACCTCCAAGGAGGTCACCCATCCCGGGACAACTCTAGCCCGAGTACGGTTAACTATGAAGTGTTTTGGAATCTCATCACCATTTGAGCTGCAAATCAATTGGTGATGTGATGCGAAAGTACTTCATAGTTAAGCGTGCTCGGGCTGGAGTAGTCCTAGGATGGGTAACCTCCTGGGAAGTTCTCGTAGGAGCGCTTAACTTGACTTTCCCTCACAAAAGGTAGGTTGCAGCTCAATTGGTGATGAGATGCAAAAGTACTTCATAGTTAAGCGTGCTCGTGCTGGAGTAGTCCTAGGATGGGTGACCTCCTGGGAAGTTCTCGTAGGGGCTCTTAACTTGACTTTCCCTCACAAATGGGAGGATGCAGCCTCCAACAACCTGCCAGAGGTATGGAGAGCGGTTGTGGTGCATAGTGTGTAGACTATTTGAGGCTGAACCCTTTCGAGCATGGTGATAGGGGTGCCGACGACCGTCCTTTTAAGTCGTGGGCTGGGGAGGTCGTTACACACAGTATAGGACCACCCTCCTTTCTCTCTCTTCTCTGCTTTTGGGGTCTTCCCCCTTATCCTCGACCTCTTTTGATGACATAGGACTCCTGTTGTGGCACTTGGTTCTGCCTCCACGGCTTTTGTCTCCTCTCAGACGAATGTCTCTCTACAATGGTACCCTCCGCCAACCATACTCCATATTGGCCCGACTGGAGGTCCTCATAACCTCCACTCTTGATTATTTCGACCTCTGCCCCCCTGTGGTCTTCTTTCCTCTCTCCTTCTTGACTCCTCCTTTCTCTAGGCTCCTACACTTCCCTCACTCATCTCCTCTACCTCTTCTCCTATCAGCTTGGCCAGCTTGGCCATAATTGTTGGGTCCATTGATCACAATGTCCAAGATTTGAAGAAGGCCCACAAGTCAATGGTATACACATGAATGTATTTAATGTATATTCAAGTTCATTATATACAGGTTGTACTCTGTTGCACAGATTTGATAGGTAGTCTGAGTCACAAGAACAGATGGACTCAAGATAGAATGCTGGAAAGACATGAATTTGTCTAACTCCACAGGCATTGAGTGAAGCTAGTTCACTCAACGTCAGATGTCAAGAAGTGTTGAGTAAAGCATGGACTGTCAAAGCCCGACTATTGACAAGACATAAATTTGGTTAAGTCCACATGCGTTGAGTGAAGGCAGTTAACTCAACGCCATATAATAAGAGGTGTCGAGTAAAGCTCAGATAGTCAAAGCTTCAGCATTGTAAAAGAAGAAATTCGACTAAGTCCAGAACCATTGAGTGAAGCCAATTCACTCAGTGCCAAGTTCTAAAATGATGACAGAACAAGCTTCATTCAAAGCCTCAGAAGATGTAGACAGAAAATCTAAGTCTAGAAGCATTGAGTGAGGACAGTTCACTCAATGCCAACTCAATAGAGAAATCGGCTAAGTACATAAGCGTTGAGTGAAGGTAGTTCACTCAACCCCTCATCGAGAAGATAGGCAAAGGCAGAAAGCGTTGAGTGAATATAGTTCACTTAACGCCTTCATAAAGATGAAAATCAACTAAGTATAGAAATGTTGAGTTATGGCCGTTCACTCAATGCCTCATCAAGATGACTGGAAAGTCAAGTATGCGTTGAGTGATGATGGCTCACTCAACGCACTTAACGCCTATCAACAAAAAGTTTGTCTAAGGACAAAAGCATTAGTGAAGTCAACACACTCAACACCTATCAACAAAAAGTTTGTCTAAGGACAAAAGCGTTAAGTGAAGGTTGTTCACTCAACACTTGCTCAATAGAAATATTGGCGAAGTCCAAATTCATCGAGTGATGACTAATCACTTGACACCTTGTGAGACAGAAAACTGTCTAAGTGTTTTCACATTGAGTGAAGGTTGTCCACTCAACACCTATACTAAATTGCTTGAATTTGGCTAAGTCCACAGATGCTGATGTCAGCAAAATTCAAAATCATTGCAGGAAGTCTATAGTACGCGACAAACGACACCACACACCTACTATACTACATTTAATGCAAAAGCTAAGTTACTACCAAAAGATATTGCTGGTCTTGAGGCTCAAGGAGCCGTTGATCGGCGAGATACAGAAGCAGAGTGCAGTGGAAAGAAGAGAGAGAGCATGTAAAGAGAAAATGTAGAACAAAGCATTCTGGTCAACTTCATCCTCTCAACGAAGGAGTTGTTTTCCAAGACCTTGCTCTATAGTTAGTCTGTGATTCACAGACAGTGTTGGCTATTGAAGACAAAAAAACTGCTTGATTTTTTCTCAACAGCAAGATCAGAAAGCCTTCTTTCTGAGTTCCAAGAAAAAACAAACAGATTTAGCTGGTTGAAGAAATAGAGAACTGAAGAATCATTTTGTCCTCACCAGCAAGTTCAGAAAGCTTCCCTTTATTAGTTAGAAGAGGAAGCATATCAAGCTTATAGCTGATGTTCATCTTCAAAGCCTTTGTTCTAAACTCAACTACAATCAAGGCTTGAAGAAGCAGTGATCTGCAGGTTACTTTACAGCACAAGCAGAACCAACTTAAAGATCTACCATTTTGTTACTGTGAAGAAGATAGGACTAAGCTTTCTTAGTTTAGGAAGAAGAAGGATCGTAGAATAATCTCTCTGGAGTCAAAGATAGGGCTGAGTATTTCTCAGTTCAGAAAGGTAGACTCAAAGAACATTATCTCTTGAGTCAAATATCAACAACAAACTCATTCACTCTGTAGGATCTATCTTGTTCTGAGTTGTAAGCCTAGATTATAAAAGCTAAGAGGTAGGAGATTTTTTTGAGGTAGGATCTAGTTATGTATATGAGGTAGGGCCTATGTTCCTGAGGTAGGATCTGGAGCAGATCTGAGATTGGATAGTTAATCGCTTTGAGTTGTAAGGCTATCCTCCTATCCTAAGTGTAAGGCATCTTGTGTGCCCGAGGTAGGTGATCCGTAGATCACCAATATGTAGGAGATTTTATCTTTGAGTGTAGGGCCTTAGGCCTGAGGTAGGACTTGGAGGAGTCTTAGAGATCCTGTGGGATCTATGTTGTAAGCTCATTGAGCTGAGATTGGAGAAGTTAGCCTTGTCTAACACATTGTTAGAAAGGTAGGGGAAATAGACATACCCATACCTTGGGGAACCACTATAAATACCTGTGTGTTGTTGTGTGTCTTGAAAGTTAGGTAACTAAACTAAATCACAAAACACTAAAGCAATGAATAGTCATAAAATACTAAGAAACCTATTCACCCCCTCTAGGTGAAAAGCTATCCTTGAAACTAAAGACTTTCAAGTGGTATTAAAGGGAGGTCACTCAAAAAGGACTTAACAATCTGAGTTGATCTCCAAGGGTAGATAAAAGAATTGTACATATTGGTTTAGGAGAGAACGATAAGGATATGGATTCCATGAAGCTTCCAATTTATAAGAAGGAAAGCATTGGTATCTGGAAGGAGAGGGTCAGGCTTTTCATGGAAGCATCTTACCTATGGATCTTTATAACTATTCAAGAGGGACCCTTCCTCCCTAAGAAGGTGTCAGCACTGGATGAAACATTCAAGACCCCCAAGAAGTATTCAGAGATGACCAAGGATGTGGTCATTCTAGCCACCATGGATAAGAGGGCACAAAACATCATTGCTAGTATCATAGATGATTCAACCTTCCAGAACTTGGTCAACTGCATGACTTCAAAGGATATGTGGGACACCTTGGTTGTCTACATGGAAGGCATAGGGGAGGAGATGGATGATAGAAAATCCCTCCTGAATTATCTATATGAAGCATTCAAGTAGGGGGGAAGGATTCCATAGCTGATTGCTATGAGAAGTTCTTCATGATAGTGAACATTCTGACCAGACAGTTCTCTAACTATAAGCTAAATGATAAGTTCTTGAGATCCCTTAACAAGGAATGAGACATCAAGATCTGTGCTATTAGAGAATTTGGCTATTCGGCTAACATATTGCCCCAGAATCTATTTGGGAAGCTACTATCCCATGAGATATAGCTGAAATCCAGGAAGCCTGAAGAGGATGTTGCCAGTTCTCTTGACAAATACAAGTCAGTGTCCTTCAGAGCTGAAGTCGTAAGAAGAAGCAGCGAAAAACTTCTCCACCCAGGAGAGTTGCAGAGTCAGAAAGCTCAGATCCCAGCTCCTCTAGAAATGAGGTGTCAGATGCTGAACTATCACTATTCTTCAAGCAGTTCCATAAGATGATGAAGAGGTAGCAGTGGAAGAACAAACCTTCCTCCTCCTCACATTACAAGAAGGATCACAACAAATCTGGGAAGAAGCTATCTAAAGGAGACATGTGAGATTTTAAACCCAATAAATATATTTCTTCTAACATAATATGTTATTATTGTAGCAAAGCTGGGCAAGTCAGTGCTGATTTCCTAGTCAAGAGAAGAGAATCCGGAGAGAAGAAGCTCCACCATCACAAGGGAAAGAAGAAAAGGAACTTCATTGCTAAGAATAAGAAGTGCTGGAGTCAGTCTTACTCATCTTCCTCAGAGTCTGAAGAAGAAGAAGATGCCAAAAACTGTTATGGGCTGATGGCCATGTCAGATGAGGAATCCATCCAGGATCAGCTTGGTCCAAACAAGATACATTCTCTATCTAGTTCTTCTTTTGACACTGGCTATGAGACTAGTACAGATTTTGATGCATCCAAATCCAGTGATGAAGTTGACTCACAATCTGGGGAATATGTCAATCAATTGATTGACAAGTATGGTGCCCTTATAGATGCTTTGAAAGGAAGCAAGAAGTTGGCCAAGAAGCAGGCTTAGGATATTATCTCCTTACAGCTAGTTGCTTCCCAGCAGTCTGATTTGTCATCTTTGCTGGAACAAAAATTGAGCAAAGTCAGCCAAATGAAGGCCATCTGAATCATTCAGATTGAGACCATCAACAACAAGAACATGATCATTATGGATCTTGAAGAGAAATTCCATAGGGAGAAAAGAATTGTGGCTAGTTTCTCTAAGCTTAAGTTAGTGTTACTCTTGATAGACACTTTCTTATCTCAAAAGGGTAAGAAGGGTTTGAGATTTAAAGGGAACACTAGAGTTGCCCAACCCAAAGGTAAAGGCAAAGTTCTAGCTCAGCCCCTGACATCAAAGCCTCATATCCCTTTCAAGAATGTGATGTTATCTTCAAACAGGTATGACCAAGAAAGCATCTATGGTCACTGGATGAATGGTAGAACCACAAGTGTGAACAAAAATGTTCATAACTATGGTGGAAGATATAACAAGGGGTTGAGTGCCTTTAAGGCTCCATATGAGGAAATTCAGATGGCCCATCATGGACCATTTGTTTTTGGTGCTCCAGCCTCCACACTCAAGTAGAAGGTTATATCCTATTCTCAGGCTCTTCCAGCAAAACCCCAGACCAAGGGTAAGTCAGTCAGTTAGTAAGGCTGAATTGGCTATATCTGAGGGTATTAACAATATGTCAACTACAAAGAAGACTGCTATTGATGAAACTCAGAGTAAGCCAAGTACTTCTACTAGCAGGCTCACCTTTATTCAGAATCTTACTGAGAGAAACAAGAAGAAGGCTACAACACTCCCCTCTAAACAGACAACTAGTGATGACTTGCACTCTTCGAAGGCTATTTAGAAGAGGAGATATAACGTCCATGAATGTTGGTGTTGTGGTAAAGTGGGCCACTTTACTATAGATTGTTGGCACAACCCTAGTGTGCCAAGTGCAAGGGTAAGTCTTCCTGATAGGACAATTGTAGATAGACAAGTGCATTTTTATGCTAACAAGAACCTATGAACAAATCCATTTTGGGTCCTAAGATAAAATAATTTGTGTCTGCAGGATAGTCTAAGTTCCCACATAATGCAAATGGGGTACTTGGACAGAGGATGTTCCAATCATAAGACTGGAACAAGGAGCCATCTTAAGGATCATACTCTAGTGAGGATTGGACCAAAGATATACAGGTGTGAAGTTGGAGATGGATAAGTTGACCATCAAAGATACTCATCCAACAAACCAAAAGGAAGAGGATGGTGCGATGTTGTGTGCATTCCTGAAGAAGGACAAAGTACATAAGTCGTGGGTGAAGACCAGCAGGAGCCAGCCATTGAAGCTCAAAGATATCTGACTGGTGGGACACAGTTTTGCTACCATTTCAACAGAATAGTGAGAAGAAAAAAGAAGAAAAAGTAGGTTGTACTCATCACTGGGGAAAGCACAAGAAGCAACTCTTTTAAGAGGAATAAGGAAGGGGCACATGATCCTCAGCTGAAAAGACTTTCAATCCTCAGCTGAAAATATTCTCAAGGGGAATCCTCAGCTGAAATGATGACTGAAAGTAATGTGGATAGGATCTGTACAACTATTGAGGGGGGAGACTGACAAGATAGATGCTCCTGTTAAGGGGGAGCAAGTTTAGTCTATGTTGCTGGAAAAGCTTGATTCTTACTAAGACAATCTCCATCACAAAATAGATCAGCAATACTGCTGAAGACTTGAAAGTCCCTATAGTCAATGCTAAGATTTAGGGGGAGATTCCAACTGAACTCCATTCTCAAGATAATAATAGTGTCATTGAAATGATTGAATATGCTTCAAAGGATAGTAATGTATCTAGATGAAGAGAAAGATTTGGTCAAAATCTCCCTGTCCTATTTAAAGAGTCTCCCTACTAAAGAAGTCATATTAGGGGAGAAGGTAGTGATATAGTGGGAGATGGAAATTGTAACATCCCTCAAACTTCTAGATCCCAAGTATGGTTTTGTCATGACTAGGTCATGACAAAACCCTGGAAAGTACCAAAAGGTTGGGGTGAACTTGGGAACTTGTGTGTGAACCATCTTGGTCTGCAAATAGTAGAATTCCAATTACTATCTTAGGGATGACCATAGGGCTTCACCAGGACTCCATGACCCCACCACAACATCACTAACCTATTAGAGGGTCTAGTACAGCCATAAAGAACTACTAGGGTCAACTAAAAAGGCCAAGTTGACAAAAGTCAACCCAAACCCTAGTCAGGTCTAACTAATCCCATACATGGCCAACTAACATCCCCTTAGCCAAAGGGACCCACCTATACCTTCCCAATCCCTAAGGGAGGTCAATGTGTCACCAAGGACCCATTGGGGTCAATCAAAAAGGCTGAGTTGACTCAAGTCAACCCTAACTAAGGGTGAAATGGCCCCCAAGATGCCCAACCAACCCTACCCAAGCCTTCCTAGAATTTATGGGAGACCAATGGGTCACCAAGCTCCCATTGGGGCCACTCAAATGGTCAATTTAACCAAGGTCAACTCAATCTTTGAAATATGTCAAACTAGCTCAAATGGGCTAACTCAAGCTCAAGCCCAATCCCCCTTGTCTAGCCATATTTCCATGAATATTATGGGGGTTAGTGGGGTTCCATTAGGCTGGAGTACTCATCAAAATTGGCCTTAATGACTCGGAGAGAGAGAAAAAAATCCATTTTTCCCTATAATGGAGGAGAGATAGAGTGAAAAAGGAGGCCATTCATGGCCAAGGGAGACCAAGGGCCTCTCCAATTGATGGATACATTCCCCCTCATCAGTTAGAGAAGACCATAAGTTTTTCATGGCCATTAATGGCAATTGGTGCTAGGCCCTTCCTCTTCCCCAATTAACCACCTTAAAAGCATCACTAGACCTAGAGGAGTCAGTTCCACACTTTACTTGAAAGAACCGAGAAAGTTGACAGTGCTGTTGCAAAACACCCTATGATGCCACAACCGTCCATGGCTTTTCGACGATCGGCCCGCCTTCAGCTCTCCCAACAGGTCCTCCTCTACTCCTCTCTTCGTGGGCTAGCATCTTAGATCTTTTAGGATAGAAATCGGGCTCAATTGAGCCCGATCGGGTGAGAGGAATTCTAGATTTTCATGGCTTTTTCTACCATGCGGGTTCACCGGAAACCGCCCCTTTGGCGGCCATGTCGCCGCCCGACGATAACACCCACCTCAACGAAGGTGGTGGCGATGGTGGCCGGCCAGGGAGGTGCTTGGGTGGCCAGAAAATGAGCTTGGAATATGCTCCAGGTCGGGTTAATCATGGCCATTGGCTGGAGGAAGAAGAAACCCAGCAACCGTTGGATCTGCTTTAAGATCTGTGCTAGAAAAAAGCAGATGTATTGGGTTGCCCCGTCTTGGGCGGTGCCTCGCGGGCTCCAGGTATTGCTTACGACCATCTAGAGGGAGGCGGTGTATTCTTCCGCCGGAGGCCAAGACTCTAGCACGGATACATTTGGTGCAGTTATAACCGTTCTAGGCGAGAGGGGGAGATTGGTTACTTTGTTATCGGGATCATTGGGCGCATGACTCTGGGGGCTCCAGTGGGTGAGCCTTGGGCTGTCGGTTGCAGGAACTATAAATAAATGAGTCAGCGAGAGGAAAGTAAGTCATGCATGATGAATAACAAGAAATATTACCAGGCTAGATCTGGGTAGTCGGAGGGATGGCCTCCGAGAACAGCTACGGGTTCTCGCCCGGGGGATGAATCGGCTCGGTATCAGCCGGAGGGTTATCACCAGCAGTTTTCGGGGCCTATCAACGAGAAGGGAAGCATATCAGATGGAGCAAAGCAGTACTTCACAAAAAAGTGAAGCGAGAGGAGTACCTCCTGCAGGGAAGAAGGATTCTCGACGCGATCAGGGGTTGGGGAGGGCGAGGCAAGAGCTTTCTTCGAGTGGTATCACCTGACCAACTTAGCTGTTCTCTTCTTTGGCCTGGAAGACGTGCTGGCCTACTTCTCGTGCTTGAGCCAGGGGGCCACCCTAGCGTAGTTAGCATGAGCTCTCGCCTGAGCCGCGACGAGACAATCTTGGAATTCTTTCGAGAGTGTCTTCTCGCTATGCTTGGCATACATCTTGACAAACTTGCGGGAGATAAAGTGCAAGATGACGACAATAACGGTGGCTTGAGAACTGGCCTGGCAGCATATATATATATATACCGGGCTAAGGTGGGGCCCACCCAAGATTCCCTTTCAGGTCAGCAAGAGCCCAACGAATATCAGAGGTTGGACATGTCTTTTCGAGTGCAAGGCTAGCTCGCAAAGAGCAGGTATTGTGTACAACCCCATATTCTCTGGGTGAGACTAAGATGCCCTAAGGACCCGGATTAGGCTAGTCTTCGGCTAGCTTTGGGCTGAAACCAGATCAGATAAGTACGTAGGCGAGAAGGTTCCCGCCCCGGGCAGGAGAAAGGGCTTGCACCTCGGGTCGGCAGGAGCCCTCCGGCCCTTCAAGTTGAGTGATGCTTCTACACTCAACGCCCGTTCAGTCTTTAGGTTCCCGCCCAGGGCAGGAGAAAGGGCTTTTGCCTCGGGTCGGCGGTAGCCCATCAGCCCTCGACATTGAGTGATGCTTCTCTACTCAACGCCCCTTTAGTCTCTTGGCTCCTGCTCGGGGTAGGCGGGAAGGCTCGTGCTTGAGGCAAGCGGTGGGCCCACAGAGATCAGCGGAAAGGCTTCCGCCAGGTGGAGCCCAAAGGTGAAATTACCTGGATGCCCCTAGGTCTGCATTTAGCTCCTGAGAACAGCGGAGTTTCGCTGTTGGCAGACCTGCCCAGGGAATTTCAGTAATTTTAGAGCAACGGAATTACGATTTTTGCAGACTGAATATTGGAAATTTATAAATAGACCCATAGAGTTGCTCAGAAGGCAGGCTTTTCATATTCACTCATTTTCGTTCTAGTGCTTTCTGAGGTACTCCTAGCCCAGCAATTGGTTTTGGAGGGGGAACACTCAGAGATCTTCTGGGTTAGAGGAGGGACCTCCTAGCTGAGGCTTAGGGTTAGTTCCAGGTTCTTAGTCACTAGTCAGGCGTCAAGGTTTGGGAGAAGTAGGTGTTAGCTACACCCCAAGGTCCAAGCTCTCATTGAGGCCAGTTTTTGGCTTCAACAAGCAAAGTTTGGCACATTGCACCCTAATGTTTTAATTTTGGCACAATGCACCCCTCAAAGATAATTAATTTGGCAAGTTGCACCCAAACACTTCGTTCTTTTCAATCTCACCTCTCCCCTTTACGCCACACTTCACCTCTCTAGTTCTAGGTCGGCGATCACCCAAACTCTTCGTTCTTTTTAATCCCGAATCTCCCCTTCACGCCACACTTCACCTCTGCTAGTTCTAGGTCAGCGATCGACCATTCCATTGCATCTCTTCCGCCGGTAGTCCTAAAGTCTGTTCTTCCTCCCGAATGTTACCCGCCGGAGATAGATCGAGGTTTTGAAACTCGCCTGGCGTGAAGCTTACTGGTCACAAAGCATTTTGTCCTAACTACACCCTAACAGATCTCCAAGTTCCTCCAACTATAAGCTCGACCCTTGCCTCCAACTTCATTTATTTGTTTTTACCAGTGCAAAATAAGGGGGAACATACAACAAGTTGATGACTAAATATAATAGTTATTTTTGAAGGATTACATGGGGGAACATGTTAGGTAGAGCATGATAAACATATAGGAAAATTATTCAAGATGATTTCTTTATACTTTATATAGAACACCCCACACAACACTCAAACTTAATGAACGGAAGTGAGGATTCACAAAGTTGATCTCAAATAGTTATCATGAGTCAATTGATGGTGGTAATCAATTTGTTATTGAACGTATATATGTTATTTTTCTACCAATGAGCCAACAACTAGACTGAAACTTCTGAATATTTTTCAATATAATGTTCATATTAGATTTTCTTTTTAATTGATGTGTATGCTCATTTATGATTTTTTATAATTGATGCGGCTATCAATATATTCATCTCATCCACACAAGTTTCACTAACTACATATTTGTTTACGTTTTATTGATAACATTGGCGTACAAAGTACCTGAAGGGTAGAACAGTTGGACGGAGTAGAGTTGTGTTAGTGGAGAAGCAACACAATATCAGATGAGTCATGGGTGTAATATGTTGTAACAATACTTAAATACCCTGAAGGATGGTAAGAGCTTTATCACTTGAGGGGATAGATCTACTCAACTCTAGAGGGGGGGGGGGTGAATAGAGTATTTTTAAAACTTAATTGATTTTTATAGCATAATTAAAATAGTGATAAATATATCTTAAGAGAGTGTAGGAAAGAAAAACTAACTATCACAACACACAACACACAACAACAAGAAAACAGAAAGCAAACTAGACGACACAAGAAATTTTTAGTGGTTCCCCTAAACTTGGGTACATCCACTCTTCTACCACACTGGTAGGAATCCGCTATATGTTTTTGATCAGGTGCCCTGTCACCAAAAGGTTTTTACTCAAGTGCCCTGTCACCACAAGATCTATTTGCAGGGAGATCTCACAACCCTTTAGACTTTTGATCAGGTGCCCAAAACCAAGCTAAGTCTTTTGATAAGGAGACTTAAGAACTAGGTGGTTAACTTTCTAAGGGAGTTAAAACCCTGTGTACAGTGGGGTGAAAAGAAAATTGATGTTGTCTTCTCTTTCTCTGTTGCAGTATGGAGGCCGGGCGGTCTGTTGTTGTTCGGAGACCGGGCGGTCTGTCGTTTTATCCTGGCTTGTCTGTCTGCCGGGCTGTTGTTGTTTGATATCCCAATGATCTGGCGGTTTGTCTCAGATAACTTGGAGACTGGGAGGTCTAGCGGTCTCCTATGGTGGCTTTCTCTATGTGGCTCTTGTTCTCTCCTCCTGTTGGTTGTCGGGCAGTTAGCCAGCTTGTCTAACCACACGACTTGTCCGGTTTGCCTTTTTGTAAAGCCGCATATACTTGTAAATTCTTAGTCCCACATTGCTTAATTGTAATCTCTCTCATCTCCTCCATTCTATAAAAGGGAGTCTTTACCATTGTAATTGATACCTTTTTTGGATAATAAAGTTTACATTACTCCAAATTTTTGGTCTGCTTTTTCTGTTCGCACATGGTATCAAAGCACTCGGTCCTTTCCTCCTAATTGAGCGCTCTCTATCCGTGCAGCTTATTTCTTCCCGCGACCTGTCTTTGCGGCTTGTTTCTTCTTTCCGCGACCTATTTTCGCGGCTTGATTGCTCTTCTGACCGTTGCCCTGTTTGTGCGGCTTGATTCTCCCTGTTACTGCCCTTTGTGTTTGCGGCCTCTTGCTTCCTATTTCTTGCCGCACACTTTACTTTTTCGTCGCGACCTGTCCTTAAGTCGCCGCAACCTGTTCTAGCCGCTCTCCTCTTCTTTGTCGCCGCGACCTATCCTTAAGTCTCCGCAACCTTATTAGTCACTCTCCTTCTAGCGACTTCTCCTTTTAGCCGTAACCGGTTTCTCTCGCTGCTCTCTTCGATAGCCAACTCCGATATCTCCTCCACCACTACTCCAGTTGTCTCTCATCCTCCTAAATCTCTCACTCCTTCTGGTAATCTTGGCACCGCTTCCAAGCTTATTGGTCGAACTATCCGGATTGGAGTGTCTCCTTCACCCTCCTCCCCAGCTCTCTCCACCACGGATGCTCCGGTTACTAAGGAACATGTCGACCTGGATCTTCCCATTGCTCTTCGCAAAGGGGTGCAAACGTGTGCCCAGCACCTGCTGGCTGTTGTTGTTTCATATGATCGTTTCACTCCTTCTCGCAGGGCGTTTACATTGGCTAACTCAGCGACTTCCACTCCCCGCACCTATCAGGAGGCTCTCACTATTCCTCATTGGAAGGCTGCCACGGATGAGGAAATTGATACCCTTACTTAACGGGGCACCTGGACCCCTGGTTCCCCCACCTTTGGGCACGGATGTCGTTGGCTGCCGCTGTGTCTTTGTTGCCAAATTCCATCCCGATGGTAGCATGGATCGCTACAAGGCCCGCCTGGTGGCTAAAGGATTCACTCAGACCTATGGTGTTGATTACTTCGACACCTTCTCTCACGTTGCTCGTCTCAGCACCATTCGGGTCATTCTCTCTGTCGCTGTGAACAGTGATTGGCCAATTTCACAGTTGGATGTTAAGAATGTTTTCCTCTACGGTGATTTGCAGGAAGATGTTTACATGGAGCAACCTCCTGGGTATGTTGCTTCGGGGGAGACACGAGTATGTCGGCTAAAGAAGACTATCTATAGACTCAAGCAGAGTCCTAGTGCTTGGTTTGACAAGTTTAGCGGCATTGTTGCGGTTATTAATTTTAGAAGAAGCTTAGCCGATCACTCCTTGTTCATTCGAAAAACTTCCTTTAGTCTGGTAGTTCTTACGGTTTATGTTGATGACATTCTTCTTACTGACAATGACCAGGATGGGGTAACGTTGATAAAGAAACTATTGGGTATTGTATCCACACTAACCCAGATTTGATGAAGTCATCCTTGAACTAAGATGAATTAAGTTGTATTTGATGCTTGGTTTGAGTTATGTGTTTGCAGGAATCTTATGGGAAGTGTAGACCAATGTCAGTCTACAATGGGTCACCAAACACATGATTATACAATGTAATCCCTCATTGTGTGCTCCAAGGTGTTGACTCATGTGTAGCCTCTCTATTGGGATACAATTCATATTTAAGCTCTAGGACTATGTGAAAAGTCTTGATGCTGGTCATCCCTTAGAAGAAGAAAAAATCTGTCAAGAAAATTTTCCTAAGTAAAGTACTCGAGTAGTTCTTTACTTACTCGAGTAAGTTACTAGGTTCATACTTGAGTAATAATACTCCTACTCGAGTAGCTAAGATATATCCTGAGTAGTCAATTATGGCTCTCGAGTAGTTAAGACAACTACTCGAGTAGTTTCTTTTCTCCTCTCGGGTTTTACTGAAAATCTCTTCTCAAAATTTTCTAAGTTAAATACTCGAGTAGCTCTGTATAATACTCGAGTAGTTTTATTTTTTGTCTCGAGTAGTTTTATCTTATATAGTCGAGTAGTTCCATTTATCTCGAGTAGTTCATCTACTACTCGAGTAGTCTAGTGTTTATACTCGAGTAATCCAGGATTCCATTCCAGAAAATTTCTCTAAGTGAATTACTCGAGTACTCATCTTATATACTCGAGTAGTTCTATTTGTCTCGAGTAGTTCATCTTCTATACTCGAGTAATACAGTTTTCCTGTTCCAGAAATTTTATAAGTCTTTGTCTCGAGCAGTATTTCTTTTACTCGAGTAATTTACTCCACCTCTCGTGTAAGTACTTAGGTACTCGAGTATGTTATTCTTGTTACTCGAGTAGCTAATTTCCTTTTCCTTTTATTTACTCGAGTAGTTGACTCCATATACTCGAATAATTATCTTACACTCACTCGAGTAGTTTTTCTTATATACTCGAGTAGTCATCTTCTAAATACTCGAGTAGTGCTGCATGTACTCGAGTAATCTTGTATATCTCGAGTATTTTACTTTGACTTTTCCGAAAATTCTTTAAGTCTAAACTAACGGTATTATTCATAAACTTTGATGTGATTGGTCCACGTGTCTCTCATAATAACTTAATTATGTTTAATCTTTTCTGATCCTATAAATAGTCTTATCTAAACCGACAAACCCTAATTCTAAAATATTATTTTTTAAGAAGTTTTGCAGCCGTACTCTCAAGTTTTCTGTCTCCTCTTTCTCTCTCCAAGAAACGAAAACCGTCGCCGTCGCCGTGGCAGATTCCCGACCAGCTAGGGTTTCACCTTTTGAGGATTCAGATCAAGAAGGGTTTCCAGATCGAGACTTGCTCAACTCCTCAATCTTCTGATTCGATCGATCGTGTGAAGCTAAGAAGTTTCAGATCCAATCTTGCCGAGATTTCTCTTCATCATTCTTATAAAGCCGCAAAGCGTAGAAGAAGAAATTTCTGGTCTACAGTTGTAGATCTGAAAAAGAAGTTTCACTGTTTGTATTTTTATACAAAATTTATTTCATTCTTGTAGGAGAAATTTCTCCGAGTGTAGGAGCTTTTGTCTCCGAGTTTGTAGGAAGCTTTATCTTCTAAGTGTAGATCCGTTTTGTGGATCGAGATTGTAGGAACGTTGTTCCGAGGGTAGGATTGATTTTCAATCCGAGATAGTGTAGTAGCCGAATCTAGTATATTGCTAGATTGGTGAGCGAAAGTGGATGTATCCAAGGTTGGGGAACCACTATAAATCTTGCCTCGTCTGTGTTTGATTGGTAGATAGATCTGTGCATCATTGGTTTGTAATTTTTATTCAATAAAAAGTCCCAAAATTCACCTATTCACCGCCCTCTAGGTGATTTAGGTAGGCAACTATAAACTTTCAATTGGTATTAGAGGGAGGTTGATCGTTAAAAGGTTAACACCTTGATCAGATCATTCAATACTTGTCCTTTGAGATCTACCAAAGATGGACAAGGCTAAAGATTTTGCCAAGCTTCCTTTGTGCACCGAGAATAATTTTCCCATGTGGAAAGAGAGAATCAAGTTCTTTATGGAAGCTGTGGATCCAAGGATCTTCATGATAGTTAAAGAAGGTCCTTACATTCTCATGAACGTCTCCACTATAGATCCAACTAAGAAAGTCCCAAAGAAACTTATGGATCTAGATAAGGGTGAGATTGCACTTGTTTCTTTGGACAAAAAGGCAAAAAATATTATATCAAGTGTAGTCGATGATTCAATGCTGCAAAACCTGATTCACTGCCAGTTTGCAAAGGAGATGTGGCAGTCACTAGTTAAATTAATGGAAGGCACCGAAGAAGTGAGGGATGATAGAACATCCCTTCTTAATTAGAAGTATGAAGCTTTCTGACAAGGAAACAAAGATACCATTGCTGACACCTTTGAGAATTTCTTCAAGATAGTGAATGGGCTAATGGTCTATGGCAGATTCTTCACTAATGGAGAATTAAACGATAAGTTCTTGAGATCCCTAACTAAGGAATGAGATAACAAGGTCTGTGTCATAAGGGAGTTTGGAAAACTGGCCAAGATAGATCCTCAGAATCTCTTCGGGAAGCTTATGTCATACGAGCTTCAACTCAACACCAGAAAGGCTGAAGAAGAGAAGACCAGGTCTGCATTCAAAGAGAAGTCTGTTTCTTTAAAGGCAGACACCTCAAAGAATACAGGTTGTTCCTCCTACTCCAACACAAGAAGTTAGTGAAGAAGAAACCTTAGAGCCAAGCACCTTAGGCTCTGAACTATCAGAAGGAGAGTTCTCACTACTCTCTCAACAGTTCAAGAAATTCTTGAACAAGAAGAAGCAATGGAAAGGCAAGGATGCCTCCAATAGAAGTTCACGACACGATGGTGATCGTCAACGAAAAGGCTCAAGCAGCCATGACATGTATAATTCTAAACAGAACAAATATGTTTCTACTGACATTATCTGTTATTGTTGTAATAAGATAGGACACGTCATCGCTGACTGCCCTTGCAAGAAGAAGGAGGGTGGTAGATGAGAGGAAAAGAAGTCCTTGTACAACAAGAAGCGGACAGAGAAGAGCTTGATGGACAAAAAGGGCAAGACTCTTAGTGACTGACTCATATGAGTCGAGTGAAGAAGAAGCCTATTTTGGGCTCATGGCTCAAACTGATGATGAACAAGAGAGAATCAAGTTTTTTATGGGAACTGTGTTTGATTGGTAGATAGATCTATGCATCATTGGTTTGTAATTTTTATTCCGCAAAAAGTCGACAATTCACCTATTCACCCCGATCTAGGTGATTTAGGTATGCAACTATAAACTTTCAATTGGTATCAGAAGGAGGTTGATTGTTAAAAGGTTAACACCTTGATCAGATCCTTCAATAGTTGTCCTTTGAGATCTACCAAAGATGGACAAGGCTAGAGATTTTGCCAAGGTTTCTTTGTGCAACAAGAATAATTTTCCCATGTGGAAAGAGAGAATCAAGTCTTTATGGAAGCTGTGGATCCAAGGATCTTTGTGATAGTTGAAGAAGGTCCTTACATTCCCATGACTGTCTCCACTATAGATCAGACTAAGAAAGTCCCAAAGAAACATATGGATCTAGATAAAGATGAGATTGCACTTGTTTCTTTGGACAAAAAGGCAAAAAATAGTATAGCAAGTGCAGTCGATGATTCAATGCTACAAAACTTGATTCACTGCCAGTCTGTGGAGGAGATGTGGCAGTCACTAATTACCTTAATGGAAGGCACCGAAGAAGTGAGGGACGATAGAAGATCCCTTCTTAATCAGAAGTATGAAGCTTTCCGACAAGAAAACAAAGATATCATTGCTGACACCTTTGAGAATTTCTTCAAGATAGTGAATGGGCTAAGGGTCTATGACAGAGTTTTCACTAATGGAGAATTAAACGATAAGTTCTTGAGATCCCTAACTAAGGAATGGGATAACAAGGTCTGTGCCATAAGGGAGTTTGGAAAACTGGCCGAGATAGATCCTCAGAATATCTTCGGGAAGCTTATGTCATATGAGCTTCAACTCAACACCAGAAAGGGTGAAGAAGAGATGAGCAGGTCTGCATTCAAAGAGAAGCCCGTTGCTTTAAAGGCAGACACCTCTAAGAAGACAAAGGTTGTTCCTCCTACTCCAGCACAAGAAGTTAAGGAAGAAGAAACCTCAGAGCCCAGCACCTCAGGCTCTGAACTATCAGAAGGAGAGTTCTCACTACTCTCTCGACAGTTAAAGAAATTCTTGAACAAGAAGAAGCAATGGAAAGGCAAGGATGCCTCCTATAGAAGATCACGACACGATGGTGATCGTCAACAAAAAGGCCCAAGCAGCCATGATAGGTATAATTTTAAACAGAACAAACATGTTTCTACTGACATTATTTGTTATTGTTGTAATAAGCTAGGACACGTCATCGCTGACTGCCCTCATAAGAAGAAGGAGGGTGGTAGAAGAGAGGAAAAGAAGTCCTTGTAGAACAAGAAGAGTACAGAGAAGAGCTTGATGGCCAAAAAGGGCAAGACTCTTAATGACTCTGACTCATCTGAGTCGAGTGAAGAAGAAGAAGCCTATTTTGGGCTCATGGCTCAAACTAATGATGAACAAGAGAGAATCAAGTTCTTTATGGAAGCTGTGTTTGATTGGTAGATAGATTTGTGCATCACTGGTTTGTAATTTTTTTTCCGCAAAAAGTCGCACAATTCACCTATTCACCCCCCTCTAGGTGATTTAGGTAGGCAACTATAAAATTTCAATTGGTATCAGAGGAAGGTTGATTGTTAAAAGGGTTAACACCTTGATCAGATCCTTCAATAGTTGTCCTTTGAGATCTACCAAAGATGGACAAGGCTAAAGATTTTACCAAGCTTGCTTTGTGCACCAAGAATAATTTTCACATGTGGAAAGAGAGAATCTAGTTCTTTATGGAAGCTGTGGATCCAAGGATCTTCATGATAGTTGAAGAAGGTCCTTACATTCCCATGACCGTCTCCACTATAGATCCAACTAATAAAGTCCCAAAAAAACTTATGGATCAAGATAATGATGAGATTGCACTTATTTCTTTGGACAAAAAGGCAAAAAATATTATAGCAAGTATAGTCGATGATTTAATACTGCAAAACCTGATTCACTGCCAGTCTGCGAATGAGATGTGGCAGTCACTAGTTACCTTAATGGAAGGCACAGAAGAAGTAAGGGATGATAGAATATCCCTTCTTAATCAGAAGTATGAAGCTTTCCGACAAGGAAACAAAGATACCATTGCTAACACCTTTGAAAATTTCTTCAAGATAGTGAATGGGCTAAGAGTCTATGACAGAGTTTTCACTAATGGAGAATTAAACGATAAGTTCTTGAGATCCCTAACTAAGGAATGAGATAACAAGGTCTTTGCCATAAGGGAGTTTGGAAAACTGGCCGAGACAGATCCTCAGAATCTCTTCGGGAAGCTTATGTCATATGAGCTTCAACTCAACACCAGAAAGGCTGAAGAAGAGAAGAGCAGGTCTGCATTCAAAGAGAAGTCTGTTGCTTTAAAGGCAGACACCTCTAAGAAGAGAAAGGTTGTTCCTCCTACTCCAGCATAAGAAGTTAGTGAAGAAGAAACCTCATAGCCAAGCACCTCAGTCTCTGAACTATCAGAAGGAGAGTTCTCACTACTCTCTCGACAGTTCAAGAAATTCTTGAACAAGAAGAAGCAATGGAAAGGTAAGGATGCCTCCTATAGAAGATCATGACACAATGGTGATCGTCAACGAAAAGGCTCAAGCAGCCATGACAGGGATAATTCTAAACAGAACAAACATGTTTCTACTGACATTATTTGTTATTGTTGTAATAAGCCAGGACACGTCGTCGCTGACTGCCCTCACAAGAAGAAGGAGGGTGGTAGAAGAGAGGAAAAGAAGTCCTCGTACAACAAGAAGAGGACAAAGAAGAGCTTGATGGCCAAAAAGAGCAAGACTCTTAGTGACTCTGACTCATCTGAGTCGAGTGAAGAAGAAGAAGCCTATTTTGGGCTCATAGCTCAAACTGATGGTGAACAAGAGCCCCAGTTCACTAGGAAGGTAAACTCTCACACTCCTCTTTCAGATTCTGAAGTTTTTGAACATAATTGTGAGGATAGCTCTTTTGACGATGTGTCAGAACTCATGACCCAATATAAGGAGTTAATCATGGCTTACGACAAATGTCGCCGAGTTGTGAAAACTCAGGCTAAAGAGATAAAGTCTCTTAAAGTTGAAGAGAGCGCCTTGAGAGAGAAAGTCTCAAAGACTGACTCGCTCAAAGAGAGCTTCAATAATGCTATTGAAGAATATAAGAAGACTCTAGAGCACCTTGATCTTAAAGAGAAAATCATCAAAGAGTTGGAACAACAACTCGTCGCTGAAAAGAAACTTGTTGAAAGTTTCTCGAAGTCTAAGACTATTCTTGCATTCATTGCTGAATTCTCATCTAAGGCCAAGGGTGTTGGACAAGGTCATAAAGAAGCTCCTAGTAAGTCTTCTAGGAGAAACAAGGCTCAGCAGAAGAATAAGGCCGCCAAAAAGGCCTTAGCCAAAGAGAAGGGGAAAGCCTCTCAAGATCAGACCTCTTTCAAAAAGGTCATATTTCCTTCAAACAAGTTTGATCTTGACTCATCATACGGACACTTTGCAAGGCCTACTTATGTAGAGCCAAAGTCCCGTTATCAAGGATGGACTCGCCCCAGAAACTTTGGTGAAAGTGTCTTCAAGGCACCTTATGAAGAAGTGATTCTTCAGAGCTATGGCCCTTTCAATCATGGCCATAACTTCAAGAAGGCACCAAAGGCAAAGCCTGTTGTGGAAAAGCCAGTGAAGAAGAAGAAAACATGTGATTGTAATCATCATGAAGCTTCTTCCTCCATGAATGCTGCCCCTGCTAGACCGTAATTCCAAAAGGTCAAGCAATAGAACATAAGACAAAGATACAACATATTTGACTGTTGGTGTTGTACCAGAATTGGTCACTTTGCCGTTGATTGCTGGTTTAATCCCAGAAATGCTGCAACCCCACATGTTGGCAATATGAGTAAGACCACTCTTAATGCTAATATTCGTAGGGGCAGTGTTCTAACCCGAGACCAATGACCCAAACGTATTTGGGTTCCTAAGGCAAACTGATTGTGATTGCAGGTATGTCCAAAGGCCACCAAAATGCCAATCTGGTATTTGGACAGTGGATGCTCTCGGCATATGACCGGGACAAGAAGCCTAATTCAGAACTTTACTCCAGTTGTGAATGGACCGAAGGTCATCTTTGGAGGTTCAGACCGTGGAATCACAAAATGCTACATTATGATTACGAATGGTAATGTATCCTTCTCAGATGTGGCTTACATTGAAGGTTTGGGACATAACCTTATAAGTATAAGCTAACTCTGTGATAAAGGATACATAGTTGAGTTTCACGCTGATAAGTGCTTGATAAAATCCGTTGACAATATGGAAACAATTCTATCCGGCACTCGAAGCAAAAACATATTTTGCTTGAATTTCATTTGTATAGATTCTTCGACACCAGTGTGCTTTTTAGCAAAAGATATTGCGTCGCTTGGTGACCAATGGCACAAGAGACTAGCACATATTAATTTCAAAATTATTAATAAATTATTTTCAATGAACTTAGTACGTGAAGCCCCAAATGTCAAGTACGTCAAAGATAGAACTTGTCATGCATGTGTAAAAGGCAAGAAAATAAGGGCAACCTTTAAAATCATTATTGGCAAGGATTCTAATAAATGTCTTCATCTACTGCATATGGACTTATTTGGTGCACTGTAAATTAGAAGTTTAGGAGGTAAGGATTATACTTTAGTAATTGTTGATGATTACTCGCGCTTTGCGTGGGTGTTTTTTCTGAAACACAAGTCAGATACCTTCGACATCTTTAGTAATTTTGTCAAGCAAGTCTAGAATGAATACAACTGCTCCATAGTCAAAATCAGAAGTGCCAATGGAACCGAATTTAAGTCTGGGGCCATGATAGAGTTTTGTGAAAGCTTAGCTATCTTTCATGAGTTTTCCTCTCCTCATACTCCACAATATAATGGAGTGGCCGAGAGAAGGAATAGAACAATCATAGAGACCTGCAGGACCATGTTGAGTGATGCTTCACTTCCGGAGTACTTTTGGGCCGAAGCCGTCAACACTGCTTGCCACGTGTAAAATTGAGCCCTCATAAACAAAAACCTTGATAAGACATCTTACGAACTTCTGAAGGGCAGGAAACCGATAGTCTCATATTTTAGAATCTTTGGCTGTAAATGCTTCGTGCTCAACAATGGCAAGTATCATACGACTAAGTTTAGCGAAAATAGTTTTGAAGGTATTTTTGTAGGTTATAGTAGTCATAGTAAGGCATACAAGATCTTTAATAGAAAAACCCTGTTCGTGGAAGAATCGATACATGTTGTATTTGATGAGACGAGTTTGCTGCAAAGCAACTCTTCTAGTGTGCTCATTGAAGATTCAGGTGCAAAGATGAAAGAAATTAGCTTGGATGGACCGTCCGAAGATAAATGTGAAAAGTTCATCAAGATCACCACTCCAACCCCTATTGGAGAGGCTGATGATCATGATGAAGAAGTCATCCAAGATGAAGAAGTCACTCCGGTGATAGAAGATAATCCAGATGCAAGAACTCTAGAGCTTAGACATCTGAAGGATCACCCCATGGACCAGATCATAGGAGATCCCCGGGATGGTCTCAGAACTCGAAGAGGTACAACTAATGAAAATCTATATTTAACTTTTCTATCACAGATTGAATCAAAGAAGTTTAAGGAAGCAAACTCGGACGCTTCATGGATAATGGTGATGGAAGAAGAACTAAACGAGTTCAAACGCTGAAAAGTATGGAAACTTGTTCTAAGACCCAAAGGTAAGAACGACATTGGGAAAAAATGGGTCTACAGGAACAAGATGGACGAGGATGGAACGATAGTAAAGAACAAGACCAGACTTGTCGCAAAAGGCTATCGTCAAGAATAAGGAATCGACTTCGACCAGATGTACGCTCCAGTGGCAAGGCTGGAGGCAATAAGGTTATTCCTAGCATATTGTTGGGTATATTGGAATATATGTACCAGATTTGAAGAAGCCTCACCCTACTCAATGATATACATCAAGGTGTATTTGATGTGCTTTGAGTTTATTTGTGCAGGTTAAGTAAATGCAGGTTTGCAGGAAAAGTTTCTAAGTCCATGTGTCGACACCTAGAAGAAAAGTGTCCACACTTAAGAAGGCTTGTGTCGACACCTAGAGAAGCTGTGTCCACACTTGTAGTAATTTTGTCGACACCAGGAAGGCAGAGTCGACACCAGAAGGAAAGTTTCGACACATACAGGCAGTGTCGACACACAGTTAAGAATTGTCTACAGAATTAGTGTCGACACTTAGAGGCAGTGTCGACACCCAGAGAAACTTTGTCGACATCAAAAGTGTCGACACCAGGAGGCTATGTTGACACTTAGCGAACTTCAACAAAGTTTAAGTACAAGTGTCGACACAAAGGAGATGTGTCGACACTCAGCAAAAGTTTCAACACATGAAGAATGTGTCGACACAAAGGAGATGTGTCGACACTCAGCAAAAGTCTCAACACATGAAGAATGTGTCGACACAAAGGAAATGTGTCGACACTCAGCAAAAGTCTCAACACATGAAGAATGTGTCGACACAAAGGAGTTGTGTCGATACACAACAGAAATCAACTAAGTATTGAAGAAGAAGGACTTGTGTCGACACACAGGATCAGTGTCGACACATTCTGAAGAAGCAGTGTCGAGTAGCTATTATAACAACACAAGGAGTTATGTCGACACCATGAAGGCTAGTGTCGACACTTAGTCTACTTGTGTCGACACTTGGTCAATTTGTGTCGACACATCAAGACTATCTGTCTCGACACTTTTAGACAGTGACAGAGATTTCAAGAAGTGACTGGATGACTTGACACCTGCCATTTCAACCGGTCAACTGCTACTGTCAGAGCTGTCAGAAGGTTGTTAGAAACCGGATCAGCCGGTGACCATGAAGAAAGCTTATATAAAGGCTTATTCCTTCAACAACAAATAGATAGAGAGACACACAACAACAACAAGTGAAGTAATCAATCAGAAGATTAACACTAGAGAAGATCTTCAATAGAAGATCTAAGAAGTTGGAGAGAGAGAAAGAGCTCCTTCTAAGAAGTGCAGTTGCTGAACCGGGCTGCTAAGTTAGATTCAGATTGAGATCTGAATCTCAAGACAGAAGTTGATTAAAGATCATCTTCAGGAGATTCAACCCTACTGTGTTCTAATTCAAGAAGCTTTGAAGAAAGCCAAGGGAGGTTGATCTCTGCCAAGTTCTTCCAAGAACTCATCAAGAAGCCAGTCAACTCATCTCTCTTTATCAGAGTTGTGGTTAGATACTTTGTATTTTCTATTTTCTGTAGGATCTTGTATAGATCTGAGTTGTAAGTCTAAATCTATAAAGGCTGAGGTAGGGCCTGTGAGCTTGAGTGTAGGAGAATCATTTCTCTGAGTGTAGGCCTTGTTGAAGGCTAAGGTAGGGCTGTTGTGCCTGAGTGTAGGTCTTGTTGAAGACTGAGTGGTAGGGCTTGGTGCCTGAGTTGTAGGAGTGGGGACACTCTGAGTTGTAGGAACCTATTTGGGGTTCTGATTTGTAAGATCTGAGGATCTGAGGACAAGTGGAGAAGTTAGGCCGAATCTAGTACACTACTAGATAAGCGAAGGGGGAAAGTGGATGTACCCAGACCTTGGGGAACCACTATAAAAATCTGTGTGTACTCTATGTGTGATTAATTCTGTGACTGCTGTGTTATCTGTGCTGAATTGCTGTAGTGAATTGCAAATACAGATCTTATAATTCAGTGTTTCTGCCTTTAAAGTTAAAAAGATTAAGTTCACCTATTCACCCTACCCTCTAGGTGATTAGGCACTGTTTCTTTCAAGTGGTATCAAAGCGAGGTTACTCAAAAAGGGACATAACAGTCTGAGTAAGATCTTGTAGGCAGAATCAGATTAATCAAGATTCAAGAAAATGAGTTCAACTGTGAATCACAAAGAACTGGGGTCCATGAAGTTGCCAATCTGTAGAAAAAAGATATTTGGCATATGGAAAGAGAGGGTTAGACTTTTTATGGAAGCCTCTGACCCAAGAATATACATAATAGTCAAAGAAGGGCCATATGTGCCAATGAAAGTATCTATTCTGGATGCAAATCAGAGAACTCCCAAAGACTATTAAGAAATGAGTAAAGATGAGATTATTCTGGCCACTATGGACAAGAGGGCCCAGAATATTATTGTAAGTGCAATTGATGATGCCACATTTCAGAATTTAATTCACTGTAAAACTTCTAAAGAAATGTGGAACACTTTAATAGTTTACATGGAAGGGTCTGAAGAAGTAAGACAGGACAGGAAGTCCTTGTTAAATCAGGAGTATGAAAGCTTCATACAACAGAAGTCTGATAGCATTACTGAATGTTACAAGAAATTCTATAGGATTGTTAATGAGTTGATGTCCTATGGAAGAGAATTCAGCAACTATGAGCTGAATGACACGTTTTTAAGATCCCTGACTAAGGACTGGGATACCAAGATTTGTGCCATTAGGGAAATGGACAAATTAGATGAAATACCTCATCCAACCTTGTTTTGAAAACTGTTATCTTATGAGATGCAGTTAATGGTCATGAAGGAGGAAGAGAAGACTACAAGAGTGGAGCACAAGGAAAGAGATGTGGTATTCAAGACTGAAGCCACTAGGAAATATAAAAGTAAGTCTCCATTTCCACCTCAAAAAGTTGCTGAGGCTGAGACAGATAATTCAGAGAACCAGAACTCAGACAACAATGAAAGTGATGAGGATTTTGCTGCCTTTACAAGACCGTTTCAAAAGTTTCTAAAGAAGAAGCAGTGGAGGTCTAAGCCGTACACTTCACAGACAAAAGATGACTATTATCAGAACAGGAATTCATCAAAGAATGACAAAAGAAAGTTCAAGCCAAGTAAAAATACATCCTCAAAGATAGTATGGTATTATTGCAATAGACAAGGAAATATAGTAGCTGACTGTCCAGAAAAGAGGAAAGAGTCAACTGACAAGAAGAAGACTCAGTTTAAGAGCAAAAAGGAAAGGTCCTTTGTTGCCAAGAAAGAAAAAGTTTGACTGATCAGTCATCATCAGAAACAGATTCAGAATTTGAAGCCTATATTGGACTGTTTGCTGAAGAAGAAGAAGAAGATGAGTTCGTGCAGCTAATGAACTCAATTTATGAGCATGAGGACATTCAGCGCAAGGGACTGATGGCCTTATCCGAAGAAGACAAAATCCAGGATCAGCCTGGACCAAGTAAGGTACAATGTTATCCTTCAAGTTCAATTTCTTATACTAAGTTAGACTCAGATACATCTGCATCAAATGATGTGGGTGGGTCTGAATTTGAATGTGATATTCATCAGTTAATTGATGAATATAAGGACTTGTTGCAGGCCTTAAAGAAAAGCAAAACCTTGGCCAAAAATCATGCAAAGGAGATTGCTAGTCTTAAATTGGCTGCTGCTGATTCAGACAAGTTGTTTGATCAGAAACTAAATGAAATAGCCAGGCTGAAGAACATTACAGTTATTCAAATGGGAACTAGTATATTTAAGAATGATCAAATTAGGAATCTGGAGGTTAGAATTCAGAAGGAGAAGGATATTGTGGCTAGCTTTTCTAAACCCAAATATGTTTTACCCTTGATAGATGAGTTTGTACCTCATAAGGGTAAGGTTGGATTAGGATTTACAAAACCTGCCTGGACTGCTAGGTCCAAGTCTAAGGGCAAAGCCCCAGCACTTAAAAAAAAGCCTGTTGTAGATACTTCAGCCAGGGTTGTACTAAAACAAAGGTACAACAGATTTGAGTGCTGGTGTTGTGGTAAGATAGGCCACTTTGCCATAGACTGTTGGCACAATTCAAGTGTCAAGGAGAGTAGCAAACTACCTGCTAGAAGAGCTACAGGTAGTTTTGTTAAAAGTCAAACTAACCTGCACCAAAGACACAAGAATTATTTGGGTTCTAAGGTTAAGTAATCTGTTTTGCAGGTGAGTCCAAGTGACCATGCCCCTATATGGTACTTGGACAGTGGATGTTCCAGGCACATGACTGGAACTAGGGTGTTACTGAAGGATTATACATCTATCAAAGATGAGCCTAAAGTTACCTTTGGTGGTTCAGAAAAAGGGATCATCAAAGACTTTGGTAACATTACTAGTAACCAAATTACAATTACTCAAGTGGCTTATGTAAAGAGTTTGAAACATAACCTCATTAGCATAAGTCAACTGAGTGATTTAGGATATGACATCTCATTTGTCAAAAATGGTTGTCATATCAAGAGGTCAAATGATCAAAAGATCATTCTGACAGGATATAGGAAGAGAAATGTTTATTGTCTATACATTATGTGTGAGAACAATGTTTCTCCTATTTGTCTTGTAGCTGATGATAAAGTTGCACATTATGTTAAATGGCACAAGAGGCTGGCTCATATTAACTATAAGACAATTGGCCAACTCTTTAGCAAAGAGTTAGTGAGGAATGGTCCTCAACTTAGGTGTATAAAGGATGGGATATGCTCAACTTGTCAAAAAGGAAAGCAGACCAAATCCACCTTTCATAGCCTTGAGAACAAGGATGCTGTGAGGTGTCTATACATCTTGCATATGGATCTTTTTGGTCCTATGCCAGCTCACAGCCTAGGTAGGAAGGTCTACACATTTGTGGTAGTTGATGACTACTCAAGGTATTCCTGGGTGTTCTTCCTAAGGAAAAAATCTGAAACTCCAAGTATCTTGTATAGTTTTGTTAAACAAATTCAGAATGTATTGGACAGTACAGTGGTCAAAATCAGAAGTGACCATGGTACTGAATTTCAGTCTGAAAGTATGACAAACCTGTGTGAAGAGTTTGGAATTTTTCAGGAATTTTCCTCACCTGGAACACCTCAGCAAAATGGTATTGCTGAAAGGAAAAATAGAACCTTGATAGAAGCTGGTAGAACCCTATTGAGTGACACTTCTCTCGCAGAATATTTCGGGGCTGAGGCAGTTAATACTGCATGTCATGTAATCAATAGGGCTACTATCACCAAGAGCCACAAGAAGACCCCCTATGAGATTCTGAAGGGCAGAAAACCAAATCTATCCTATTTCAGGATCTTTGGTTGCAAGTGCTATATCCTTAACAATGGTAAGTCTTATCTAACTAAGTTTGCTGCCAAATCCCAAGAGAGAATCTTTGTTGTGTACAGCAACAACAGTAAGGCTTATAGGGTCTACAACTTGATTACTCAAGTTGTAGAAGAGTCAGTACATGTAGTTTTTGATGAAGCAAGGCTCATTAACAATGAATTGTCATGTAGTGTTTGCAGCTCCACAGGTGTAACTGAGAAGATGGACAAGCTTACCTTAACAAAAGGTCCTTCTACAAGTCAGCAAGTGGAGGATGGTGGCTGCTGTCCAGGGGGAGTACAAGATACTACTGAAGCTAAATGGGATCAAGAAGTGCAGCTAAATGAAGAGAATGAAGGTGTACAACCTGAAGACAGGCAGCCTCATGCAAATAGGCATTTAAAAGATCATCCAGCCAATCAAATTATTGGAGATCTCAGACAAGGGGTACAAACAAGGAGCAGGAATCTAAGTTCAGTTCTCTACTCCAGCTTTCTATCCCAAGTAGAGCCAAAGAAATTTGAAGAAGCAATCCTAGACCCTCATTGGATTGAGGCCATGCAAGAGGAGTTAAACCAGTTCAAAAGATGCAAGGTCTGGGAGCTAGTTCCTAAACCAAAGGACCACAACATTATTGGAACTAAGTGGATCTTTAGGAACAAGTTGGATGAGAATGGAATTATTATAAAGAATAAAGCTAGACTAGTTGCAAAAGGATATAAGCAGGAAGAAGGTATTGATTTTGATCAAACATTTGCTCCAGTAGCAAGACTGGAAGCAATAAGGATGTTCCTTGCCTATACAACATATCAAGGATTTAAGGTATATCAAATGGATGTTAAGTCAGCTTTTCTGAATGGAAACCTGAAGGAAGAAGTCTATTTAGAGCAGCCATCAGGTTTTGTAGATTCACTTAAACCTGATTATGTATATAGACTTAGGAAGGCTTTGTATGGGTTAAAACAAGCCCCTAGGGCTTGGTATAAAACCCTGTCTAGTTTCCTCATTGAGAATAAATTCTCAAGGGGGAAAATAGACAAGACTCTATTCCTTAGGGAATCTAGAGGCAAGATTATCTTAGTCCAAATATATGTAGATGACATCATATTTGGGTCTACAGAAAGTAGTATTTGCAGAAAGTTTGCAAAAGTCATGCAAGGACAATTTGAAATAAGCAGTATGGGGGAACTTATGTTCTTCTTGGGTCTCCAAGTTAGACAGACTGAAGATGGATTATCCATATGCCAGTCTAAGTTCACCCTAGAATTGATAAGGAAGTATGGTATGGAATCATCCACTACCATGAAAACTCCTATGGGGTCAACAATGTCTTTAAGAAAAGATGATGCAGGGAAACCTGCAGATGAAACTTTGTATAGAGGGATATTTGACTCCCTACTATATTTGACTGCTAGTACACCAGATATCATGTATGCTACATGTGTCTGTGCTAGGTACCAAGCTTGCCCTAAAGAATCTCATTTGACAGCAGTCAAAAGAATTTTGAGATATCTTAAGGGCACACCTTATCTAGGCCTTTGGTACCCTAGGAATGGAGATTTTGAACTGACAGGTTATTCAGATGCAGATTTTGCAGGCTGCAAGGAAGATAGAAAGAGTACCACGGGATCCTGTCAATTTCTAGGTGGAAGGCTGGTGTCAAGGAGTAGCAAGAAACAAACAAGTGTGGCTATCTCCACAGCAGAATTAGAGTATGTGGCTGCAGGAAGTTGCTATGCTCAACTTCTATGGATTCAACATCAACTAGAAGATTATGGTATTCAAGTAAGTAGAACACCTTTATTTTGTGATTCTACTAGTGCCATTTCTATTGCAAATAATCTTGTCTCCCATAGTAGGACAAAGCACATAGAAATTAAATACCATTTTCTAAGAGAATATGTTGAAAAAGAAGACATTTCCCTAGAGTATGTTAAGACATATAATCAGTTAGCAGATATGTTTACTAAGCCCTTAGATGAAACTAAATTCAATAACTTTCAAATTGAATTAGGAATGATAAACTTAGAATAGTTTACAAAAATTGGCTAAGTAAAATAGTGTCGACACACAGAGTTGTCTGTGTCGACACATAGAAGTGGTGTCGACATCTCAGAGAAATCGTGTCGACACATCTAGGAAGTCTGTGTCGACACTTCAGAGAAATTGTGTCGACACATGCAGTGTAGGTGTCGACACATCCAAGGTGGTGTCAACACTTAGGATTTACACAGAATTAGTCTAGTAGAGTCTCGACTAAGTGTCGAGCTGAGTGGTGTCGACATATATATAAGTATCAACACATATATTCTGTCGACTATATTTGGGTCGACACATAGTTGTCGAGACATTAGCAGTAAGTGTTGACACTTTTTAACAGTGTCGACACATTTCAAGTATGTTAACGCGCCTTTTCACCTTCAATTCTAGAAAGGTATAAATAGGATTTCCCCATTGTTTGTCGACACGCTCGCCTTAGTTTCGAGACAAACCTTGTGTGTCGACATCTCTCTTCTCTAAATTCAAAATTTCTTCAAACCCTAATGGCGCCCAAGCTAGAAGAGAACATTAATGAAGGATATGAGCTCATGCGATACGCCTTTGATGACACGGAACTAGAAATCAAAGGTGTGGTAACCCTAATTGCCGAGACTGGATTAGAGTACCTTGTATCAGAACCAATCAAGATCTGGAAGAAGGAAGTCCTCAAATTCTTGAGTGCAGCTTCACTTGATGATACTGGACTCAAGATTAAGTTCAGAGTCTATGGGACAAAAGTCAAGGTCACACAGAAAAGTCTAAGAAAGATACTTCAACTACCAAGAACCAAAGAGGAAGAAGATGTATCTGCTTCTAAGACTAGAGAGGCATTGAAATTGTGTGGATTAGACTCAAACCTGAAAATTGGATCAGTTTTCAACAGAAAAGGGATGAACATAAAAGGAAAGTTTCTATCTGAAATAGTAGGAAAAGTAATACTGAGCAAGGCTGGTGGGCATGATAGAATCTCTGCTCATATGTTCAGTTTGATGCCAAGAATAATTTTCCAGCTTAAGACTGATTGGTCAGTAGTTCTGTTTGATAAGATAAAAGAGAGCCTGAAGAAACCCAATCTGGGAAGAATTCTGAGTCTATACTTAGCTGGAAGCATACCTGATGTGATGAACTAAGCTGCAGGTTCAAAGATAAACCACATGAGGAGAATGGATGTCAGAATTTTCTCAAGGTGGGATAGAGTATTAACAAAGGACATGCCAACTCCAGAAATGGAAACACCTCAGAAGAAAAAGAAGAAAACAGCCATTGTGGCTCAAGCATCCTCAAGTAGCTCAGAGGAGCAAGTGGTTTTCAGTTCTGATGATGGAGGAGCTAACAATGCTGGATAATCACCAGCAAGACAAGAAGATGCACAGAGGTAGGGGGAGCTACCCTCAGCTAGCCTAATTCACCTGAATCAACTCCAGGGGAGCCTCTACATGTGGATGAAGCAACTCCATTAGAGAGTGAAAGGGCTACCCAAATCATTCTTGAGGTAATTACTGAAGTTAATCAATTTGATTTTACTATTGAAGATGAAGTTTTCTCTGAACCATTACTTGATGATGATCAGCAAACACAGATACAAGCTCAACCACAAGATGTTGTCATGGAGGACACATCTGTTGCTGATAAAGTAGACTCAGTTGCTCCAGAAATAAGAGATTCTCCTGTACAAACTCAGCATGAGTTTACATTAGAAGAGCTGTTCCCTGATCTTATACAGATAGATCTTGAGAGAGAGATAGCAGCTGCTGAGGGGGAGAAGGTAAATCTTGAGGGGGAGCATGTGGAGAATGTAGAGGAAACTGCTAGACAAGAGACTGAGGAGATAACAAATACTGAGGAGCTACCAAGGACTGAGAAGGATTCACATCCTAGTCCTGAGGATAGAGTAGATATAGCTAGTACTTATGATTCAGAGGATGAAGAGGCTGCTAGGGCCAAGAAAAGGAAGTTTCAGGTCTTCAAAAGAAGAAGCCAGAACTATAAGAAAGCTTTACAAACTGTTGCACCACAACAAGCCCCAACAACTGATTACAGTTCTCTGTTGGTGGCGTTGCAAATCAAAATGGATGAGCAAAGTAAAGCTCTAGAAAAATATATGGATGAAGGGCATAAATCCCTGCAATATGATCTGGCACAAGACATCAAATCTATCAGATTTGAAGTGAATCAAAACAAGAAGGAAATGACTGATTGTTTCCATAAAGGAGGCAATGCAGTGGTCTATCTAGCTACTCATCAAGAAAACATTAAGAAACAGGTTGATGACATGGCAGTAAAATAAGGCTATGTCCTGGAGAATCAGCTGAGAATGAATGATAATCTGACTGCTTCTCATAATGCCATAGTCACTGAAATGAAGAATATAGCTACTTCCCAGACTGCATACAGTGCTGCTGCCAAAGCTGAGTTTGATAAGCAACTCCAAGAAAGCCTACTTGCAATTAACAATGCTATTGCAGATTCTCAAAAGATTATTACTGACAGGCTACAAAAGTTAAAACCTTTTTATAAAGACGGAGTCAACTATTTGAATGTCCAACTAAGATTCCAGAAGGATGATCTTAGAGATCACATAGAAAGAGAAGTCATAAAGGGGGAGAGGGTGTTAGTCATAGCAGGCTCTGATCATGAAAAATGTATTACAAACTCCATCATAGCCACCCTTGAATATCCACCTTTATGTGATGATGATAATGTTGCAGAGTCTGGCATCAATCCTGCATACTTTGGAGGAGAGCAAGCTGAAGTGGCTCAAGCGATACACCCTCCTGCAGACTTTGACATGATACATCAAGAGATACAGACTATGTATAGTCCTCCTGAAGATGCTCACAATATAATCATTGAGAAGGTAGTCCAGCCTGTGACAGAGGCAATACTAAAAGAGCAAGTGGCTTTGTTAAAAGAACAAGAGGCCCAATTATCTAAGAAAAGATTCAGAGAGCAAGCTGAATTAAGGCTAGATTTTGAACAATGGAGCCCCACATCCAGGAATATCATATTGACTGCTTGGAAGGTTGCTAAGGACAATGTCCTGGATAGAGGCAAGTGGTATTCTGACCTGTAGTGGAGAAAACATGAGAATAGGCAAGAGGCCATAGTACAATATAGAAGGAAGACTAAACTGGGAAAGCTACCTCCTAATGCACAGGAGCCTAGCAAGTATTTCCCTAAGCCTTAGCACTATTTTGAAAGGCAGAAGATAAAGGCTGAAGAGCTGAAAAAGAAAGATCTCAATGGGAAGAAGCCTGTTGATGACAATGATGCTCCAGTTCAAGCAAAGATTCAATCTGGAAAGGGCATTGTTATCAAGGAGCCTGAGCAGCCATAGGATAGAAATTTTCTTAAGTTTACAATTTGTAATCATTTGCTTTTAACTCTGTGTAAACTTTTGATTAATGAAAATGTTTGGAGTTGTAAGAACAATGTTATATGTTCAATCAATTACTTTATTGTTCTGAGATAATTGGTTATACATGTTTAATATTTTCTCTGTCATATAATACTGTTTTACATCATACTAAGAATTTGTTATGTATGGTGTATATCATTGACTAAGGGTTATGACTTCTCTAAATAGGGGAAGATTGTTGGGTACATTGGAATATATATACCAGATTTGAAGAAGCCTCACCCTACTCAATGATATACATCAAGGTGTATTTGATGTGCTTTGAGTTTATTTGTGCAGGTTAAGTAATTGCAGGTTTGCAGGAAAAGTTTCTAAGTCCATGTGTCGACACCTAGAAGAAAAGCGTCGACACTTAAGAAGGCTTGTGTCGACACCTAGAGAAGCTATGTCGACACTTGGAGTAATTGTGTCGACACCAAGAATGCAGAGTCGACACCAGAAGGAAAGTGTCGACACATACACGCAGTGTCGATACACAGTGAAGAATTGTCTACAGAATCAGTGTCGACACTTAGAGGCAGTGTCGACACCCAGAGAAACTTTGTCGACATCAAAAGTGTCGACACTAGGAGGCTATGTTGACACTCAGAGAACTTCAATAAAGTTTAAGTACAAGTTTCGTCACAAAGGAGATGTGTCAACATTCAGCAAAAGTTTCAACACATGAAGAATCTGTCGACACAAAGGAGATGTGTCGACACTCAGCAAAAGTCTCAACACATGAAGAATGTGTCGACACAAAGGAGATGTGTCGACACTCAGCAAAAGTCTCAACACATGAAGAATATGTCGACACAAAGGAGTTGTGTCGACACACAGCAGAAATCAACTAAGTATTGAATAAGAAGGACTTGTACCGACACACAGGATCAGTGTCGACACATTCTGAAGAAGTAGTGTCGAGTAGCTATTATAACAACACAAGGAGTTGTGTCGACACCATGAAGGCTAGTGTCAACACTTAGTCTACTTGTGTCGACACTTGGTCAATTTGTGTAGACAAATCAAGACTATCTGTCTCGACACTTTCAGATAGTGACAGAGATTTCAAGAAGTGACTGGATGACTTGACAGCTGCCATTTCAACCGATCAACTGCTACTGTCAGAGCTGTCAGAAGATTGTTAGAAACCGGATCAGCCGGTCACCATGAAGAAAGCTTATATAAAGGCTTATTCCTTCAACAGCAAATAGATAGAGAGACACACAACAACAACAAGTGAAGTAATCAATCAGAAGATTAACACTAGAGAAGATCTTCAACAGAAGATCTAAGAAGTTGGAGAGAGAGCTCCTTCTAAGAAGTATAGTTGCTGAACCGGGATGCTAAGTTAGATTCAGATTGAGATCTGATTCTCAAGACAGAAGTCGATTAAAGATCATCTTCAGGAGATTCAACCATACTGTGTTCTAATTCAAGAAGCTTTGAAGAAAGCCAAGGGAGGTTGATCTCTGCCAAGTTCTTCCAAGAACTCATCAAGAAGCCAGTCAACTCATCTCTCTCTATCAGAGTTGTGGTTATATACTTTATATTTTCTATTTTCTGTAGGATCTTGTATAGATCTGAGTTGTAAGCCTAAATCTATAAAGGCTGAGGTAGGGCCTATGAGCCTGAGTATAGGAGAATCATTTCTTTGAGTGTAGGCCTTGTTGAAGGCTGAGGTAGGGCTGTTGTGCCTGAGTGTAAGTCTTGTTGAAGACTGAGTGGTAGGGCTTGGTGCCTGAGTTGTAGGAGTGGGGGCACTCTGAGTTGTAGGAACCTGTTTGGGGTTCTGAGTTGTAAGATCTGAGGATCTGAGGAGAAGTGGAGAAGTTAGGCCGAATCTAGTACACTACTTGATAGGCGAAGGGGGAAAGTGGATGTACCCAGATCTTGGGGAACCACTATAAAAATCTGTGTGTACTCTGTGTGTGATTAATTCTGTGACTGCTGTGTTATCTATGCTGAATTTCTGTAGTGAATTGCAAATACAGATCTTATAATTCAGTGTTTCTGCCTTTAAAGTTAAAAAGATTAAGTTCACCTATTCACCACCCCTCTAGGTGAATAGACACTGTTTCTTTCACATATGCTGCACTCAAAGGCTTCACTGTCTACCAGATGGACTTGAAGTCTGCCTTCCTTAATGGTGACATAAAGTAAGAGGTGTATGTGGAACAACCTCTAGGTTTCGTTGATTCTAACTTTCCTGATTACGTTTATTTTCTGCGTAAAGCGTTATATGGCCTGAAACAAGCTCCTCGAGCTTGGTATGAGACGTCGTCTAGCTTTCTACTCGAGAACAAGTTCACAAGGGGAAAGATAGACAAGATATTATTTCTTAGGGAAATTAAAGGCAAGATTTTTCTAGTGCAAATCTATGTCGACGACATTATTTTTGGCTCTACTGATGACAACCTCTGCAATAAGTTCTCAAAACTTATGCAAGGGAAGTTTGAAATGAGCAGTATGGGCGAGCTGAAGTATTTCTTAGGGCTTCAGGTGAAACAGTCTGAAGATGGAATTTTCATCTCGCAGACCAAGTTTACGAAAGAGCTGATTAAAAATTTTGAAATGGAGAACGCAACCTCGATGAGGACTCCAATGGGTTCAACTATGTCCCTAGACAGGGATGAAAAAGGAAACCTTTTGATGAATCCAAGTACAAAAGCATAATTAGATCCTTGCTCTACCTTACGACAAGTAGACCTGACATAATGTTCTCAACATGTATCTGTGCTAGATTTCAGGTGAACTCTAAGGAATCCCACTACGCTACTGCAAAGCGAATTTTAAGATACCTTAAAGGTGCACCAAATCTTGGCTTATGGTACCTAAGAAGTAATGACAGCGAACTAATAGGATTTTCAGATACATATTTTGCAGGGATCAAAGACGACAGGAAAAAAACTTCCGGGACATGTCAATTCTTTTGAAGAAGACTTATCTCCTGGAGTAGTAAGAAGCAAAACTGTATGGCAATTTCAACGGCTGAGTCGGAGTACATCTCTGCAGGCAGTTACTGTGTACTGTTACTTTGGATAAAAGGATCAGTTTGAGGACTATAACATGAAGTTTGAAAAGATTCCATTATTTTGTGACTCTTCCAGTGCAATAGCAATAGCCAACAACCCAGTCTCACACAACCGGACAAAGAATATAGAGCTAAGATATCACTTCATCCGGGAGCATGTGGAGCATGGGGACATAGAACTTCAATATGTCCCTACAGATAGGCAAATTGCAGACATTTTCACGAAGCCGCTGGACGAGATCAAGTTCTCGTTCTTCAAAACAGAACTTGGGATGCTCAACAAAGAAGACTAGAGAAGCTGGACTTTCAAGAAGGCTCAAGGCTCAAAGATGGGATTAGATAAAAGAGCTGAATTAACCAAGGTGAAGATTTGTGAAGAAGTTAGACTCTTCAAAGAAGATGCTACTACCAAGCTATCTGTTGAAGTCAGAAAGGGGGACGGATTGGTAAAAGAATATCTAGAAAATTTTCGTAGTCTTTTGCTTGCTTACACTGCTTTATATACTTAGCATTCTTTTTATGTCCATAATTCACCTTAGAGTAAAGGGTTCTAACTTATACAAATAGGGGGAGATTGTTGGGTATTGTATCCACACTAACCCAGATTTGATGAAGTCATCCTTCAACTAAGATGAATTAAGTTGTATCTAATGCTTGGTTTGAGTTATGTATTTGCAGGAATCTTATGGAAAGTGTAGACCAATGTCAGTCTACAATGGGTCACCAAAGACAAGACCATACAATGTAATCTCTCATTGTGTGCTCCAAGGTATTGACTCATGCGTGGTATCTCTATTGGGAGACACTTCATATTCAAGCTCTAGGACTATGCGAAAAGACTTGATGCTGGTCATCCCTTAGAAGAAGAAAAAATTTGTCAAGAAAATTTTCCTAAGTAAAGTACTCAAGTAGTTATTTACTTACTCGAGTAAGTTACTAGGTTCATACTCGAGTAATAATACTCCTACTTGAGTAGCTAAGATATATCTCGAGTAGTCAATTATGGCTCTCGAGTAGTTAAGACAACTACTCGAGTAGTTTCTTTTCTCCTCTCGGGTTTTACAGAAATTCTCTTCTCAAAATTTCAAAGTTAAATACTCGAGTAGCTCTGTATAATACTCGAGTAGTTTTATTTTCTATCTCGAGTAGTTTTATCTTATATACTCGAGTATTTCCATTTGTCTCGAGTAGTTCATCTACTACTCAAGTAGTCCAGTGTTTATACTCGAGTAATCGAGGATTCCATTCCAGAAAATTTCTCTAAGTGAATTACTCGAGTAGTCATCTTATATACTCAAGTAGTTCTATTTGTCTCAAGTAGTTCATCTTCTATACTCAAGTAATACAGTTTTCCTGTTCTAGAAATTTTCTAAGTCTTTGTCTCGAGTAGTATTTCTTTTACTCGAGTAATTTACTCCACCTCTCGTCTAAGTACTTAAGTACTCGAGTATGTTATTCTTGTTACTCGAGTAGCTGATTTCCTTTTCCTTTTATTTACTCGAATAGTTGACTCCATGTACTCGAGTAATTATCTCATACTCTCTCGAGTAGTTTTTCTTATATACTCGAGTAGTCATCTTCTACCTACTCGAGTAGTGCTGCATGTACTCGAGTAATCTTGTATATCTCGAGTATTTTACTTTGACTTTTCCGAAAATTCTTTAAGTCCAAACTAACGATCTTATTCATAAACTTTGATGTGATTGGTCCACGTGTCTCTCATAATGACTTAATTATGTCTAACCTTTTCTGATCCTATAAATAGTCTTGTCTAAACTGACAAACCATAATTCTAAGAGGATTATTTTTAAGAAGTTTTGCAGCCATACGCTCAAGTTTTCTGTCTCCTCTTTCTCTCTCCAAGAAACGAAAACCACCGCCATCACCGTCGCAGATTCCCGACCGGCTAGGGTTTCACCTTTTGAGGATTCAGATCAAGAAGGGTTTCTAGATCGCGATTTTCTCAACTCCTCAATCTTCTGATTTGAACGATCTTGTGAAGCTAAGAAGATTCAGATCCAATCTTGCCGAGATTTCTCTTCATCATTCTGATAAAGCCGCAAAGCCTAAAAGAAGAAATTTCTGGTATACAGTTGCAGATCTGAAAAAGAAGTTTCATTGTTTGTATTTCTATACAAAATTTATTTCATTCTAGTAGGAGAAATTTCTCCAAGTGTAGGAGCTTTTGTCTCCGAGTTTGTAGGATGCTTTATCTTCCGAGTGTAGATCCGTTTGTGGATCGAGATTGTAGGAACGTTGTTCCGAGGGTAGGATTGATTTTCAATCCGAGATAGTGGAGTAGCCGAGTCTAGTGTATTGCTAGATCAGTGAGAGAAATTGGATGTACCCAAGGTTGGGGAACCACTGTAAATCTTGCCTCGTCTGTATTTGATTGGTAGATAGATCTGTGCATCATTGGTTTGTAATTTTTATTCCACAAAAAGTCACACAATTCACCTATTAACCCCCCTCTAGGTGATTTAGGTAGGCAACTATAAACTTTCAGAAACACCTCCGTCATCAGCTGGTCACAAAGGATATGGGCTCCTCGAAATACTTTCTAGGGATTGAAATCTTTAGGAAGCCCAACTCCATGGTCCTTTTCCAACAAAAGTATGCTCTTGATCTTATAAAGGAGGCATGATTGACTGGTGCTAAACTTGCCCGTTCTCCCATGGCATCGACCACGTGTGAGGTGAAATGGTTACGACCACTCATGCTTTATTTAGGAGAGGTCTACAACTATCCTCTTCCTATGTTCTGTGACAATAAGGCCGCAATAAACATCTCCAAAAATCCAGTCTTTCTTGAGAGAACAAAGCACATAGAAGTCGACTGTCATTTTATTCAGGAGGAGATCTTGAAGAAACAGATTTGTACTCCGTTTGTCACTTCAGACAACGAGTTGGAGGACATCTTCCCCAAGCCGGTGTTCTCTTACTTTTTCCACATTTGAGACAAGCTGGGCATGATTGATATCTATGCTCCAGCTTGAGGGGGAGTGTTGTAGTATGGAGGTCGAGCGGTCTGTTACTTTTCGGAGACCGGGCGGTCTGGCGGTTTATCCTGGCTGGTCTGTCTGTCGGGCTATTGCTGTTTTGTATCCCAGCAATCTGCCAGTTTGTCTCAGACGACTTGTAGACCGGGCGGTCTAGCGGTCACCTGTGGCGGCTTGATCTATGTGGCACTTGTTCTCTCCTCCTGTTGGTTGTCGGGCGGTTAGCCGGCTTGTGTAACCACACGACTTGTCCGGTTTGCCTTTTTGTAAAGCCGTATAAACTTGTAAATTTTTATTCAAACATTTCTTAATTGTAATCTCTCTCATCTCCTCCATTCTATAAAAGCGAGGCTATACCATTGTAATTGATACTTTTTTTGGATAATAAAGTTTGCATTACTCCAAATTTTCGATCTGCTTTTTCTGTTCGCACATTCTCAAAAGCAAATGAGAAGACTAGTGGATTGCTTGATGATGTCAAAGATCCCACTGAGATGATGATTGTTCAGGAATAGTTGGAAGCTTTGTAGGGTGTAAGCCTTCAATGATTATCTTCAAAAGCTTTCAGACTGATTTTATTTTGTTGTCTCTTGAAAGCTCTGAAGAGTTGCAGATGATGAAGACTGTGATTATGCAGACTGAATTTCTTTATTGTCTGTCTGCCTGTGAAAAACCTTTGTGGCTATTCTCTTCCTTATTCTTTTTGTCTCTACAAATGTTCTTCTAAAAACAGGCCTTTTTATTTTCCTGCAAAAATTCTATCTCTAAATTTTAATTCTTCTCTATGATTAATTGGTGAAATCTTGGAACTTGGACAAGCGACTAGAAGGGCAATAAATTAATTCCTTAACTGTCCCAGTTATTAAGATGAATATTAACTTTGTGAAATCCAGTAATTAATGCTGCCAATGAATGACTATATTCATAAGAATATTTGCAATTAATTACTCAGAGCAATATATGCAATAATACATTAGATAAGCCTTGGTCAAACCAGAAATTAACTACAGAGAAGTGAAATAAAGAACTGACAGAATTTGTCGAGCTCAGAACAGATTTCGTCGAGCAGAACTCCAAGTTCGTTGAGCTGAGAAATTGTCTTCGTCGAGCTGAGATCAAAGAATTGATCTAGAAAGAATAAACTGTCCAAGCTGGGCTCTAAGTTTGTCGACCAGGGATAGAAGTTCGTCGAGCTGAGAACTTGAGAGAAGAGGAAGATCGTCGACCTGAGCTTTAAGTTCGTCGAGCTTAGCACAGAGTAGGGACTCTGAGTTAGTTTATCTGAGATTGACGATCGTCGAGCTCCATTTAGATATCGTTGAACGACTTCTTCAACATAGAAAAATTTATCTTGTTCTGAAATCTTCAGTCTTCTATGTCTTCCGAGGGATTGGTCCAAACAAACTACCTTGTTGACCTACCCTAAGATTCCACTAAGACCTATGACCATAGACTATACATTGTAGATCAATCTAAGCAATCCTAATAGTGAACCTAGCCTAAATCAACCCTAACACAGGTGGGGTTCTAACAATCTCCCCCTATTTGGGTGAGGTCACCATGTACAATGCATAAAATATAATCATAAAGCATAACAACAAATATCTGGCAGAAGGAAAAGTCTAGCAGATATATATACATCATGTTGCTTGTGACAAATTAAAACAAAACAAATAGTTCAAAAAGAAAAATAAGCTAAATAGAAAACTATTCAGACTTCTTAGACTTGTCCTTTTCTGATGGTTGCCTTAAGATGAATTCTCTATTTGGATTTGCTGCTTCTCTTTTGGACATGGTCATGTCAGCTGCTCCAATGATGTTGCTATAAGTTGCTCTTGGAACAACTACTTCTGGATGTAAACTCATATAGACATCAACATTGAAAAAATGTTTAGCTTTGTCATACCTTTTTAATTCCTCTCTTCTGTAAGAAGACATTGTGGTATATTGAGAAGCAACCTTGCCTTCTTTTTTAGCTTTATTTATCTGAGAGAGTCCAACCAGCACTTGGAATCTATCCATTCTAGAGATATTTTCATGTTCTGTATCTACAAAGGGAACTGGTGGAGAGTAAGGTCTTTCAGGAGAAGCTTTGTCAGATTGATCATCTTCAGTTACTTTCTGTTGCCTGCTTTATTTCTGGTATTGTCGTTGCTGCCTGCTGCTGCTTATAGAATGGTGTTGCTGTCTACTCTTGCTGTAGGATTTTGACTGATGGGAAGATGTAGCTTTTTGATCTTGAGAAATGCTTCTATAGGATCCTGTTGCAGGAGGAGGATATCTCCTGAATTTTGGAGAGGAGAGTATCTCCTACTCCTCTTCCTGGATTTTTGCTCATTTTTAGAATACCTCATCCATTTTGGAGTATCTGGAGTGAGTGTTATGTTGTGCATGATGTATTAAGTAATATCAGTTGAAGGATTAGGAACAGCCTTTGGAGGAGTAGATTTTGCAGGAGCCTTTCTCTTCTTTGAACATTTATTATCTGAGTCATCTGACTCATTATCAACATCATCATCTTGAGAAGAAAGTTCAAGATTGTCATAAAGATCATCTAGCAACTTTAGGAAATCAGCTGAGATTCCAGGAATCTGTGGTTGTGCTATGCTTGTAGGCTCTGCAGAGATATCTGTAGCAGTCTGAATATTTCCCGCTTCTTCTTCCATGTCAGCAAACAGAATGTCATCCAGGTCTGGCATAGGAGACTCACACCAGCCAAAGGTTGGTGGGGAGAAAGCTTTGATCACAGAAACTGGTTGAGCAACATATTTAACAACAAAACTTGCCTTTAGTTGTTCTACAATGTTAGGACTTATAGGAGCAGTATAAGGTACAATAGCTCTAGAATATGGAGTAACAAAACTGGGTAGAATATTTCAGTACACTGAATCATAAGAATGCAGTAAAGAATTTAAATTGACTGTGGGATTTAAAAAGAAATCACCAACAGTGTTTATTTCTACTATTGCATCATTCATGTCTGTATCAGACTCAATTAAATCTATTATTTTTGTTGGAGTCTCTGTTGAATCATCAAACAACTCAGAATCTACTGCTGCTGCTAATGTAGGAGGAGGAACTGGAGCTTCTTCACAGAACATATCCCCCTTGCTGGGTTCAAAGGGTCCTAAAGCCAGTCCTCCAAAAGAAGTAACAAAAGAGAGAGCAGCAATTCTAGAAGAGAGAGATGATGATGGACGCAGTGAGAGGAGCAATAGCATTTGCTATAAGTTGCTCAAGAGTTGGTGAGATGAAAGCCAAACGATCTTTTGATATATCAGAAAAATTTAGATAGAGGGGTTCAGGAGTAGAGGTGGTGTAAGGATTGTGATGTCCATAATTTGAACACATAGAGAAAGCATGAGAGAAGTCTTTGTGGGTGTATTCTGGAAATGTGGAAGGGGGAATGGATGGAATGTTAGTGGTGATGACTGGAGGGATATCAATTGAAGGAATTTTAGAGGTAGAAGTAGGAACTTTGTTTGTGGGTGTGAAGGTGTGTTCCTGAATTCGAGAGTGATGTGAAGATGGTGGAGGAGACAGTAGATTGAAATTAGACTGTGAGGTAGATTGAATGTCAGATATATAAGTTTGAGGTGGAGATTGAGGAGGTGGAGATGGAATTTCCTCATGAATGATGGTGGAAGAATGTGGTTATTGAGGAAGAGGTGAAAGTAGTTTTTGTTGTTGTTGTTGAGGAGGATATGGAATGCTGGTGGATGGAGGAATATCTTCTGGAGGTGGAGGAGAGCATATAACTGCCCTTGTGTTCTCAAAATGCCTGGAGGAAGAAGAGGCCCTCGAGGGCTTTGAAATTGTCCTCTCCCATCTGCCAAATAGGGCAGAGGTAATCATCTTTGAGGCATTGATGAAGATTGGCTGTGAAACTAATAGTTCTGGTGCCTTTTCCTGGAGGAAGATTCCAAGAATCCTCCCAAAACATACCTCTTTCTTTGTATTCTTCTTGTTTATCAAGTCAAACAGAATCTGTCCCCATTTAACTGATTTCTTCTCAACTAGAGCACTCATCACTAGAAACTGGTGCTGCTGATATAGTCATTGGCTGTATGCTTGCCTAGCAAAATTTTGCCAACTATATCTGCCGAAAACTTATATTGAACAGATAAGTTCTTTTTCAATAACTTATTTGGGTTTCCTTCAGAATGACCCATTACACTCAACATATTCTCATATTCATTATTATCTAATTCAATATCATCTTCTCCAGTAGCCATATCAAAAACTTCAGTTAAAACTACAGGAGTTAGAATAACCTGGTTTCCGCAGATGGTGTCGATCATAGTATGTTCATCAGGAGATGCTGAAGTAAATTCCCATTCTCGGATTTCATTTCCCGGATCTTGATCCTTGTTGCCATAAAATTCTTCAGATTTTGCTCTTCACACAGTTTGAGAATATCTATGAAGATTTGATCTGTGTGGGAGAAGGAGTCAAAATCAATGTCAAATCCTGTGTCAAACTTCATGCTTGAGAGTGAGAGCGCCAGAATTGCCAAAGTTTTCCTGTAAAAGCAAAAGAGATAGCAAGAGCAAGAGAACTGAAAGTGCGGGATGGAGCACGACAAAAAACTAGATATAAGGTTTTTCAGAATATGAAGCGTCGGGCTCTGTCCGGTGAAAAATAAATAATCTTCATTCTCAAGTCGACAAAAAATTTCATGAAGAAATAATATCATCAATCTCAGGCAGAAGAGGGAAAACTTTTCGTCGTTCTCAGTTCGACGAAAGTTTTCTGAAGCAAAATCGTCGATCTCCGTTCGACGAAATCTGTTTCACTAAGAAGTGTTCGTCGATCTCCACTCGACGAACTCTTCACGAAGAGTTCACATATCGTCAATCTCCATTCGACGAACTGTGCCAAATCATCGACCATAGACAAAAATTAAATTGAGTCTGTCCAATTTGTCATACGCAGGTGATTTAAGAAGAACAGATGTTTCTTCTCATCCAATGGCTTGGTGAAGATGTCTGCTCTTTGTAAATCAGTAGAGATAAAGACAAGATTAATTTTCATTTTGTATACACAATCTCTAATGAAATGATGTCTAATTTCTATATGCTTGGTCCTACTATGATGCACTGGATTTTGTGCAATAGATATTGCACTTTTACATGACAAAATATAGTTGAATTATTTAAGTTGATACCATAATCCATTAATTGATTTTGTATCCGCAAAATCTGTGAATAGCAGCTGCCTGCATCTATGTATTCAGCTTCAACAGTTCATGTGGACACAGAGGTCTGTTTCATACAAAACCAGGACACAAGCCTATCACCAAGAAACTGGCAAGTTCCTGATGTGCTCTTTCTTTCCACCCTACATCCAGTATAGTCAGCATCAAAAAATCCAGTTAAATCAAATTCTGACTCTGATGGATATAGGAGTCCTAGATTTGGACAACCCTTTATATATCTTAAAATTCTTTTTAATAAAATATAGTGAGATTCTTTAGGGTTCACCTGGAACCTAACACATCCATGTGACAAACATTATGTCAGGCATACTTGCAGTGAGATATAATAGAGACCCAACAATAGCCCTATAAGTTTTCTGATCAATAGGCTTGCTATGTTCATCAGAATCAATCACGGCATTAGCAGCTGTAGGTGTTTTCATTACTGAGGCATCACACATCCCAAACCTTTTAATAAGCTCCTTAACATACTTGGATTGGGATATGAAGATACCATCAGGTGATTGCTTCACTTGGTGACCAAGGAAGTATGAAAGTTCACCCATGCTACTCATCTCAAACTTTGAATGCATTAGATCAGAAATTTTTTTGCATAGTTTGGGATCAGTATAGTCAAAAATAATATCATCCACATATATTTGAACTAACAAGATTTTATTTTTATGATGTATAATAAAAAGAGTCATATCTATTATGCCCCTAGAAAACTTATGCTCTATAAGAAAGCTAGCTAAGGTCTCATACCAAGCTCTTGGAGCTTATTTTAAACCATAGAGAGCTTTATGCAATCTAAAGACATAAGAAGGATGAGTTGGAGAGATAAAACCTGGTGGCTGCTACACATATACTTCTTCTTTTAAATCTCTATTTATAAAAAAACTCTTTACATCCATATGGTAGACTTTGAATCTTTTATATGCTTCAAAGGCTTGGAAAATCCTTATAGCTTCTAGCCTTGCCACTGGAGCAAAAGTCTGATCAAAACCAATTCCTTCCTCCTGTGAATAGCCTTGAGCTACTAGACTTGCTTTGTTCCTTATAATAGTTCCTTCAACATCAAGTTTGTTTCTGAAGACCCATTTGGTTCTAATGACTGGATAGTCTTTGGGTCTAGGATCCAAATCCCAAACTCTACACCTCTCAAACTGATTGAGCTCCTCTTGTATTTCAATGATCCAGTGGGGATCTTGCTCTGCATCTTTGATGGAGTGGGGCTCAAGTTGAGAAATGAAACAAGCATGCATCACATCATTGTTGAGTTGATGCCTTGTTTGCATACCAACTGAAATGTATCCAATCACTTGAGATATAGGGTGATCTCTAAGTGTGATAAGATCACTGGGAGGAGTTGGTTGAGCAACAACATATGGAATTAATTCCTCTTGTGGAATTATATTAGCTGTTGGAGGAAGTTCAGCCACTGTTAAATTTTCTCAACGTGGTCAGCAAGATAGCCCAAACGCCAAATTAATATCTTCGGAACTACCCAGTTCTCACGTTGAACCAGCGGAAAACCAAGGAACAAGGGTTACACCCAACAAACAATGGAAGCACAAGCAGGTCTTTTATTCGTTCACTTCTTTACATCACGTGGCATACATAGCGAGACATGATTTCGCTAGTATAACAGCTGTAAACAGAAAGCACCAAAAAATTCAAGCCGGGCGGACATAACTGGAGTCCGCCGAGACCGCCGAGGTCGCCGAGGTCGCCAAAGTCTCCCGAACTAAGCTGCAATCCGCCGAATAGCCACGGAGTCCGCCAAAGCCGCGAGGCCGCGCGGACAAACCGTTATTCGTCTCCTGCTGAACCTGAACTGAGGAACACCCCTACCCGCCTGAAGCTGGCGGACAGGTTATTGAAGCTGGCAAAGATGAAACAGAACTGACAAGCCACAGAGCAACCTCCTGCTGAGTCCGCAGAGACCGCACACTTCCAAGCACGACCGAAGTCACAGCCAAACTCCTAGCTCCTTGAAGAAAACCGCGCGACCTGCACACAACAAATGTTAGCACTGAAACAATCCGCGCGGACTGACAAACAAGTACCGCAGCTCCTTGCACAACCTAACTTACTGTTCACTCAAGTTTCTTAGGTTACTATAGACCTGCCAGGGGGGTCCTATTTATAGGCGAGGTGAGGAGTGTGGTCACCGCCCTAGAGATAGAGACACCGCCCCAGCCCGCGTGATCGCAGAACACCCTCCGCCGAGTCCGCAAGAACTTGGCCGGTTACCAAGGAAAAACCGCCAGGAGCATGGCAACCATTGACGAACCCTCTCCAGTCCGCCCAAGCTAAGCGGACAAGGCATCAGCCCGCAAAGCTCCAACCACTGCAGGACAGCAAACCCCCTTCAATGGCTGTCCACACCAACCCGAGGAAGTCCGCAAGACTCACACCTCAATCCGCCACAAGTCCATGACCAAAGGCAGCTAGCAACAGTCCGCCCGGTCATAGCGGACTTGGCGGATACGGCGGACACACTGAACTTGGCACAAAGTGTGACAAAGCCCAAAACCATCAAGGGCCAATGCGAGCATGGCGGACGCAAACCCCCGTCCGCCAAAACACCAAAGCACAGACCGCCAGCAGTCCGCGAGCTCCTCGCACTCCTGCCCCATCGCAGCGGTCATATCCCAGACTCCAAAACCAGGCCGCTAAAACGTTCTCCACAGCAAACACCTGCTGTAACACCAGAGCTCGATAAGGCCTCAGCCAAGCTCTAAGCTCAGTCCGCAACAGCCAATGCCGCGGACACATCAGTCCGCAAGCTTCCCGCGGACACAAGCCAACCCGCCTATCAGCACAAGCTTGCACCACGGCCACTGAGCAAAGCACCAGTCCGCAAGCCTCTCTATCTGCAGATACCAGGCCGCACAAACCGCGGACTCCATGCAACAACCCGCTTAGAAAACAGCCGGCTTCCACTAGACTTTCCACCAGGCCGCACAACGCAATCTGCCCAGTCCGCCCAGTCCGCCAATGCTATCCGCCCAGGCCACCCGGCCTATCCCGTCACCCACTTCCACTTCACAAATTTCAACAGCCACTTCCAAACTATCTTCTTCACTTTCTTCATTAACTTGTGGAGAAGGATGTGATGGAACCTCTTGGGTGAGGTTTAGATTATCCAATCTCTCACACAAGTGAGATACCGACAAAATGTTATTGGGAGAAACTTCTTTTTCCTTGTAAAATATGTTAGTCTCCTCAAATGAAACATGAACAGAGTCCTCAATTTTTAAAGTAGATTTGTTAAACACCCTATAAGCTTTGCGGACTTGGGAATATCCTAAAAAAATTCCCTCTGCGGCTTTTGCTTCAAACTTTCTAGTGTATTTTTTGTCATTATCGTGAATATAACATAAGCATACAAATACTTTAAAATATGTGATTTTAGGTTTCTTCCCTTTAAGTAGCTCATAAGGAGTCTTATTCTTAAACGTGTGTATCCGACTTCTGTTCAATACATAGTTTACTGTGCTCACAGCCTCTGCCCAAAAAGATAGGGGCATGTAAGCATCTGCAAGTAATGTGCCTGTAGATTCAATTAGGGTTCTATTTTTCCTTTCAACAACCCCATTTTGTTAAGGAGTTCTAGGAGTTGAGGAGCAGTGCCTGATACCTTCCTTCTCATAGAACTCTTGCATAAGAAGAGACTCAAACTCAGTATGTCGGATCCCTAGTTAGATTGGGCTGGGTTCAATAAACTAGGATGTTTGACCCAACATATATAGCTCGGGTCATGTGTGTGTCCTAGAGTCTAGGCCATGTCCTTAGAGTCAACACTACATGGACCAGCCATCAACGGACTGCAAAAGACTCAAGACTTGGAGAAATCTTAATGACTCAGAAAATGAGTTTGACGTTCGTCGAACTCAGGTCGATAATAGTTGTGCTCAGCTCGACGAACTCAGAGAAAATTCTCTGAGCTGAGCTTGACGAACTTGGTTCTCAGGTCGACAATCTATGGACACTATACTTCAACATTCCCAGTCCAGAATTCTTCTCACTGAACTTCAGTCGACGAATTTAGAATATCAGCTCGACGAACTTGGATCTTAGGTTGACGATTTATGGATCATCTACTTCAACATTTTAAGACCAGAAACACTTAAATATTCTAAGTCCAGAATCATACTTCAGTTGACGAATTCATGTTCGACGAACTTAGACCACAATCTTGACAAGCTTTATCAAGTAGCAGTTAGCAGTTCTCAGTTCGACGAAATTAATTCTCAGGCCGACGATTTTTGGGTACTTCACTTAAACATTTGAAAGTCCAAGAATCATTTCTCTGAACATTAGTCGACGAAGTCAGAATCTCAGCTCGATGATCTTGATGCATAGAGTTGGCAAGGTTCCAGAGAAAGCAGTTATCTGTTCTCAGGTCGACGATCTTGGATCTCAGTTCGACGAACAATTATTATTAGGTCGACGAATGTGATTTCTCTGCTCGATGATCTCTGGACCGAGGTCCATGAATTCTGCTCTTCACTCGACGATTTCTGTGTTGTTCCAGACATGGACTTTTCCTCTCCTCTGTCCCTTAGTTTATTGCAATAATTTCTGAGTAATCAATGCTTAACATTCTCTAAATATTACCGTTAGACACAACATTAATTATGGACTTTATCAGGATTATTGCTTGACGTTTTTCAATGGGACAGTTGGGAAAATGAATCAATGCAAATATTCTTCAGGCCGTCAGCATTGAATGAAGGAATAAATTCAAAATTCAGAAGAGAGATTTCATGAAAAAGATAAAAAGGATTTTTCCTCTTTCTTCTACAGACAGTGCATAGGGCTTTTCTTCTTCCTTCTCGTCTGAACACAGAGAACAACACACATAGGGCAATAACATAATAATGATACAAGAAGCCCTAGCCCTTGACCAGAGAAATTACAGCAAGCTGAAGAAGAAGAACATACATTCAAATAAAGAGTCTTCTTCCTTCTTCATATCAGGATTCTTCGAAGGACAACAAACACTCTATCTGTCAAGAAGCTCCGGGATACCTGCTGGTCAAGGCTGAAATATTAAAGGCCTACTCGCCTTGCAGCAAGGCTCAAATCTTCCTGATTTCCTTATCTCAGGGGGTGCTTTGTTAAAATAAAGATGCACTAAAGTCTTCTTAGTTGTATCTTGAGAAAGAGAATACATCATCACTCTCTCATCCCCCACTATAAAAAGGGTTCTTTAACTCCCTTCAAAAGTTATTTTTGGTTGTCAGTCTCCTGATCAAAAGACTTGGGTTGGTTTTTGACCACTTGATCAAAAGCTAATTGGTGGCAGTCACCTGATCAAAAACCTGAGTTGATTCCTACCAGGGTGGTAGAAGAGTGGATGTACCCAGGTTGGGGAATCATTATAAAATTCTTGTGTTGTCTGGTTGCACTTTTTCTTTTGTTCTTGTTGTGGCTGTGATAGTTAGGTTTTGATATGCATGTGATAGTGCTAGATTAGTTTATCTTAGGTCTGTCTTTTATTTACAACAAAAAGTTTTTAAGTTTTCAAGATACTCTATTCACCCCCCTCTAGAGTATTTCAGATCTAACCCTTACTTTCAATTGGTATCAAAGCAAGTTTCCTTTGGTTGTACAAGTTAACCATTGAACCAAACGATCCTATGTTAGATCTGACTTTTACTTCTATTAAGTTTATGTTCACAACATGGCACAAAACAAAGACTATGCAAGCACCAGACCTCCAGTGTGCAACCTAAATAGGTTTACCATCTAGAAGGCAAGAATAAAACTCTATATGAACTCTATTGATGAGGATATCTACAATTTCGTCTTGTCAGGTTCTCCTCAAGCAACTATCTCTACATCTACAACAGCTTCAAGCACTAACGCAGTTCAACCACCTAAGTGGACTGAAACACAAAAGAAAGCCAAGGTTGTTGATGCTAAGGCCATGAACATTCTGGCCCAAATAATGTCTGATGACATTTTCCAAAAGGTGGCAGAATGCGCATCAGCTAAGGCTATTTGGTACTCTCTCAACCAAATGGTAGCTGGATCAGCTGATGAGAGGAAAGATAGAAGATCCAATCTCGTATCCCAATATGAGAACTTCAAGAAGGAGGAAGAAAAATCTGTTGCAGATATGTACAACAGGCCGAGCTCAATCATCAATGAGCTGAAGACCTTAGATAAGGACATCACCCTCACTGAGGTGAATGATAAAATCCTTATGTGCTTCCCAAGCTCATGAGATTCAAGGATCTGGCCAATCAAGGAGGCCAAAAGCTTAAATGAGATTTCCACTGAATCTATTTTGGGAAAGCTCAAGCCCTATGAGAAGCTCATTAAATCCAGAGAAGCCGTAGAGCAAAGGACACCTCCACCAGCAAGAAAGGAACACAATATGGCATTCAAGGCTGTTGAATAATCTGAAGCCTCAACAGTCAATGAAGAGTTGATGAGGTTCCTTGCCAAGAGATTTTATAAAATGGCAAGGAAAGATTTAAAAAGAAAGTCATCCAGGCAGGATGACAAGGCAAGGTATGTAAAAACCCCTACTAAATAGGGAGTTTGCTTTGGCTGCAGGAAACCTGGACACTTCATCTCAGAGTGCCAGAAAATCAAAAGAAAGAAAGGAGAAGAGAAAAGGATTCTATAAGACAGCAAAGCAGTAGGCCTTCTTCCAATAAATACAAGAAGAAGGAGAAGGGCTTTGTAGCAAAAAGCTGGAGTGAAACTGAGGATGAATCCACATATTCAAGTTATAGTGAAGAAGAAGATGAGGCAAGAGCCAAGGAAGTCTGCCTCATGGCCATTGATGCCTCTAGAAGTCAATCAAATGAAGAAGATTCATCTGATAATGAAGAAGCTTCTAAATCAGAAGCCGATCAGGTATTGTCCTCTTTTGACTATAATTCTGATAGTTTCAAAATTGAATTTATGACTATGTGTATTGACTTAATAAATTCTGAAAAGGAAATCAAAACACTTAGGGAAAAATTATCTAATCAAAAATCTCTGATTGCTGAAAATACTAGGTTAAAAGATGAACTAAATCTGGCTAATGAACAAATCACTTCCTTTAAAACACAGCTATGTGAGGTCAAACAACTTGAGGAATCTCTCAATGGGAGAAGCCTTAAGCTGATGAACATCATAAGCACAGTCAATGCCAGACTGAATGACAAACTAGGCTTGGGTGCATCATCAAGTTTACCCCCCATACACAAAAAGAATATATTAACCACACCAATAAAGTTTGTGTCTGAAAAGGGTAAAGAAAAGGTGGATAATAACAATCCAATAAAACTGAAATCACAGACAAAAATAAGAAAAACAAAATCAGAAAACTTTAGATAAAAACAAAGTTCAGCAGATTTCGTCGAACTCAGATTGACGAAATGTGCCCAGTTCGTCGAACTCTAGTCGATGAACTCTGAATATAGATCTATATAATAAATATTCGTCTTACTGCGATCGACGAACTGTGTATGGTTCGTCATGCAGAGATCGACGAACATGGGGCACATAAAATGAATATGTTCATTCTCTGAGCAGTGATCAACGATCTCATCCCGTTTCGTCGAACTCTGGTCGACGAACTCACAACATTTCGTCGAACCCAGAAAGGCTTAATAAAAGTCATAACTTCAACAACAACTCTAATAAATCTAGGAAACCATTTAATCCAGTGGCTGATTGGATAATTCCTCCTAGAAGATATCACCCCTTAGGCTATAAATCATAACCTGAATTTTCTGTGATATCAAGCTTTTCTTATCAACAAAACAAAGGACCCAAGGTAACCTGGGTCAAGAACAACTAATTATTTTCTTTGTAGGAAAAGAGCTGTCTAGCTATTAATCAACAATGGTATCTGGACAGTGGGTGCTCCAAGCACATGACTGGCAGCAAGGACAATTTAATCAACCACAAGTCTAAGCTGGGACCAAAGGTTATCTTTGGTGATTCAAAGTGTGGCCAGTCTGAAGGCTTTGGAGAAGTAAAGATTGGAGCTATCACATTCAAAAAAGTGACATATGTAAGTGGACTCAAGCATAACCTCATCTCCATAAGCCAACTATGTGATGAAGGTTATCAGGTACACTTCAACTCAAAATCCTATATTATTTATAATAAAGAAAAATAAAAAATTTTAATTGGAAATAGGCAAGGAAACATATACTTAGTTGATTTTCATTCCGCACCTTCAGACATTTGTCTGCTTAATTTAGTTAGCAAATTAAATAAATTATGGCATACAAGAGTAGGACATGTAAACATGAAAAATATTGATAGGCTATCTAAAGACAGCCTTGTAAAAGGCTTACCTTCTGGTCCCTACAAGAAGGAAGGCCTTTATAGGGCTTGTCAACTAGGCAAGCAAACTAAAACTAGTTTTAAATCAGTTAATAAATGTGATTCACTAGGATTTTGTACTTGCTACACATGGACCTATTTGAACCTATTTCTGTATAAAGCCTAGGATGAAAATCCTATACTCTAGTCATTGTAGATGATTTCTCAAGATTCACTTGGGTGTTTTTTTTTGAGATCTAAGTCAGATACCTTTAAAGTTCTTACATATTTTCTCAGGACCATACAAATTAAGTACTCTACTCATGTTGCATTGATTAGAAGTGATCATGGTACAGAGTTTGAGTCTCTTCTTATGCATGAGTTCTGTGAGAAGGAAGATATTAGACACTATTTCTCAGCTCCTAGAACTCCCCAACAAAATGGGGTTGCTGAAATGAAGAACGGAACCTTAATTAAAGTTGTAGGCACATTACTTGCAGATGCTTACATGCCCCTATCCTTTTGGACAGAGGCTATAAGAACAACTAACTATGTCCTGAACAGAAGTTTGATACATAAAGTTAAGAATATGACTCCCTATGAATTACTTAAAGGGAAGAAACCTAAAATCACTTATTTTAAAGTATTTAGGTGTATATGTTACATACATAATAATAACAAGAAATATATTAGAAAGTTTGAAGCTAAGGCTGAAGAGGGAATTTTTCTAGGATATTCCCAAGTAAGAAAAACTTATATGGTGTTTAACAAATCCTCTTTAAAAATTGAAGAATCAATTCATGTTATTTTTGAAGAAACTAACATGTCTTATAAGGAGAAAGAGATTTCTACCAATAACACCTTGTAGGTACCTCACTTGTGTGAGAAAATGGGTTAATTAAACCTTCCACAAGAAGTTATAGCACCTTCTCCTCCATAAGTTGATGAAGACAGTGAAGATGAACCTTTGGAAGAGGCTGAACTTCATTCAACATCAGACATAATTCCACAAGAGGAATCAATTCCAAATGTTGTTGTTAAACAAACTCCACCCACTGATCTTATCACACTAAGGGATCACCCTAGATCTCAAGTGATTGGAGACATATCAGTAGGTGTACAAACAAGACTTCAACTCAACCAAGATGTGATGCATGAATGTTTCCTCTCTTAAGTTGAGCCTCAATCCATAAAATATGCTAAGCAAGATCCTCACTGGAACATTACAATGCAAGAGGAACTCAACCAGTTTGAGAGACGTAGAGTTTGGGATTTGGTTCCAAGACCCAAAGACTACCCAGTCATTGGAACCAAATGGGTATATAGAAACAAGCTTGTTGTCTATGGTGTAATTGTGAGGAACAAGGCTAGGCTTGTTGCTCAAGGTTAAAGTCAAGAAGAAGGTATAGACTATGGCTAAACATTTGCACCATTTGCAAGGTTAGAGGCAATCAGAATTTTCCTTGCCTATGCTGCCTATAAGAAGTTTAAAGTCTACCAGATGGATGTGAAAAGTGCCTTTCTAAATGGAGTACTAAAAGAAGAGATTTATGTTGAACAACCTCCAGGTTTTATCTCTCGAACCCATCCTTCTTATATATTTAGATTGCATAAAGCCCTCTATGGTCTAATGCAAGCTCTAAGAGCTTGGTATGAGACCTTGGCTAGCTTTTTGATAGAGCGTAAATTCACTAGGGGCATTGTAGATAAAACATTGTTCACTAGGCACCATAAGGATCAACATTATTAGTACAAATATATATAGATGATATTATATTTGGATCTACAGATTCTAAACTATGCAAGAGGTTCTCTAACCTCATGCATTCAAAGTTTGAAATGAGTAGCATGAGTGAGCTCTCATACTTCCTTGGTCTCTAAGTGAAGCAGCTACCTGATGGCATCTTCATATCCCTGGCTAAATAGGCTAAAGAGCTTATTAAAATGTTTAGGATGGTTGATGCCTCAGTTATGAAAACACCCATGGCCACTAATGATGTAATAGATTCTGATACACATGGGAAACCTATTGATCAGAAAATATATAGGGGCATTGTTGGGTCCCTACTATACCTTACAGCAAGTAGACCTAACATAATGTTTGTCACATGTATTTTTTGTAAGGTTTCAAGTGAACCCTAAAGAATCTCATCTAGTTTTTCTAAAAAGAATTGTGAGATATATAAAGAGTTGTCCTAGTCTAGGACAATGGTATCCTACTGAGTCAGAATTTGAGTTAACTGGATACTCAGATGCTTACTTTAATGGATACATGGTAGACAAAAAATGTACCTCAGGGACTTGCCAGTTTCTTGGTATGAGATTAGTGTTTTGGTTCTATAAGAAATAGTCATCTGTGTCTACATCAACTGCTGAAGCAGAATACATTACAGCTGGCAGTTGCTATTCCCAGATGCTGTGGATTCAAAACCAACTCCTAGACTATGATTTCAACTTAAATAATTCAACGCTATTATGTGATAACACAAGTGCTATATCCATAGCATACAATCAAGTCCATCACAGTAGGACTAAATATATAGACATTAGGCATCATTTCATTAGAGAGTGTGTAGACAAAAACAAAATTGAACTTGTCTATATCTATACTGATTTACAAAGAGCTGTTATTTTCACCAAACCCTTGGAAGAAAGAAATCACTTGTTCTTATAAATCAGATTGGAATGATCAATGGAGAAGCTTTAGTTTAATTTCTGTCTACACTCGACGAATTTTTCAAAGTTCGTCGAACAGAGTTCGACGAACTGGGAAACGTTCTTGAAATATTCGTCGAACGGAGATCGACGAACTCTCTGTGAGTGAAGTTATGTTCATGGAATGGAGATCGACGAATCTGCTTCAGAAAACTTTTGTCGAATGGAGCTCGACGAAATGTTTTCCAATCTTCAGACTGAGCTCGATGAATCATTTAACTACAAATTATTTCGTCGACCTCAGATCGAAGAATTATTTTATTTTCCGTGGAACGGAGTTTGTTGATTCATATTCTTTAAAATCTTATATCTAGGTTTTTTTCGACCTCCGTCCTGCACTTTTAGTTCCCTTGCACTTGATCTTCATTTTTCTCTTGCAGGTGAACTAATGGCTATTCCAGTGGGCAGTCTTGCAGCAATGAAATTTGATACAGGATTTGATGTAGACTTTGAATCATTTCAACACTCAGACCCAACATTACTGTACATTCTGAAACTTCTTGAAGATTAGCAGTTGAAGAATTTGATGTCCACCTGGATCAAGATAGCTGGCACTGAGATCAGAGAGTGGGTCTATACTTCCTCCACAACAGATGAGAATACCATGACCGGCTCAATATCGGGTAACGCCGTCTCTGTTACCCCCGTCGTCCTGACTGAAATTTTTGGATTAAACAATGGTACAGAAGAATTAGAGATTGAAAATAAAGAGTTTGATGAGATGCTGAGTATGATGGGTTATTCTGGAGAAACCCCTAACAAACTGCTGAAAAAACACCTCTCTGTTGAATACAAATTTCTAGTAGATATTGTGGGGAAAGTACTGCTAGGAAAACACACTGCCCATGATTACATCACCAGGCACCAATTCCTGGTAATGTGCGCTGTGGTGAACAAGAAGCCAGTGAACTGGGCTCTGATTATGTTTGAATTAATCAAGAAAAAGAACACAAAGAAAGAGGTTTGTTTTGGAAGAATATTGGGAATCTTCCTTAAAGAAAAGGCTGCTGAATCCCTGGTCTCCCTGACCATATTCATCAACGCATCCAAGTGGCTCACCTATGCCATATTTGGCAGGTGGGAGAGTACCATTACCAAGCCCTCCAAGGCCTCTTCCTCTTCCACCAGGCCTTTCGAGAGTACTAGGGCTGATCCAGCCACTTCCCACCCTACTGAAGATATCCCTCCTCCACATCCATCACCTCCAGCCATCCAACCTCATCGTCAGATGGTACACCAGCTACCCTCCACAACCCACACCATAGTCCATACTCCCACACCTCCATCATCCCCACTATATACATCACCAACCCACACTCACTTTCCTACCTCACCTTCCTCCTAACCTGCTACAACAATTCCATCACCCCATTCATCTCCTCTTCCACCATACTTGTCCTCCCTACCCTCATTTAATCTACTTTCATCCCCCCTTCATACTCATTCTCCTCAAGATGAACAAATGCAAGATTCCTTACCTCCTCCTCCACCATCATCTTCCATCCCTCCCTCTGTTTCCATTGAAACACCTTCTGCCACACCCACTGCATCTCTGCCATTGGACCCCTCCATTATTCCATCTCTCATTGCACTTCTTACTCCCCTCCTCAAAAGCATTATAGCAGAGGCTATTACACCTCTTGCTTCTTCCATATCCTCTCTTAATGATAAAATATCTACTCTCTCTACTTCTCCCTCTTCAGTTAGGAGCCTGGCTCCATTTTCCACTGAAACCAAGCAGGGGGAGATACTCAATGAATAAGTAGCAGCAGTAACACCAGAGCAGACAGAAACAACAAAAAAAGTAGCAGCAGAAGCAGAAGCAACAACAGATGCAGATGTTGATGATGAGTTTTTTGATTTCATTCTTTTTATTGAATCTGATATGGAAATAGATGAGACAGTCTCATATGCTATAGATACTGCTGGTGATTATATTATAAATCCCACAGTAGATTTGTTAAAGTTATTGAGTATTTTTGATATAGCTCATTTAAACTCTCTGCCAGCAGACAGTATAAAGCCATCTTTGGCTATAGTCCCTTATACCTCGCCAATAAGCCCCAAGGTTGCCAAGCAACTAATGGCCAGTTTTGCTATAACAGAGGTTCCAGCCATTCCATCTCCACCAAAAGATGCTCCCCTCATTACTTCATCTCCACCCAGAGCTGATCCCCTTACTGTTGCATCCCCTCCTGCTCCAACTTTTATCATGGATGATTCCCCAATACCTGATCTTGATGAACTGATCATGGCTGACATAGAAGAAGAAAATAAATTAGTTGTTGAAAGCACTAATTTGCATAGCTCTCCTGCTCCAGCTCCAGCTCCTCCTCCAGTTCTTTCTCCAGCTCCTACTCAGGCTGAAAAGCCCATTGATACATCCGTACTAAAAGCTATTAATGCTTTATATGATGCTCCTCAAGACTCTGATGATGAGGATGATGATGAACATGACTCTGATGATGAGCCTAAGTAAAAGAAAGTCTCCAAGAAAAGAAAGGCTCCTCCACCTCCTGCCCCAAAACCAAATCCAGCAAATGACACTCCATATTATATACTGCAGAATATCACACCATACAAGGGCATGCCAGTCCAAGAACCAGTAAAAAGAGAGAAAGAAAAGCAGGAAGTACTCACCACCTCCTCAGAGATATAGAAAGGATCCTCCTCCTCCACCTGCTGCTGGTTGTTCAAGTTCTTCAACTCAGAGGACTACCCAGTATCAAACCTATCAGAGGCATCAAGGTAGGTCCTCCTCTTCAAGAAGCAGCCAACAGAGGCATTATTCATCAGTAATATAGCAACCACAACATCAACAACATCAACAACAACAAATCTCTGAACATAAAAAAACTGAAAGCCCAAAAAGATTTGCCTCCCCTCCTATACCCTTTGAAGATCTAGAGACAACTACAACTGCAAGGATGGCCAAGTTCCAGGAACTGGTTGGCCTATCCATGATTAATAAAGCAAAAGCTGAAGGAAAGGATCCTTCTCAATATTCAACCATGTCCAAATACAGGAAGGAAGAACTTAACAGGTTTGCTAAGGCTAATAAATTCTTTAATGTTGATGATTATATGAAACTGCATTCTGAAGCTGTAGTGCCAAGGGCTACCTCCATTAATATCATTGGAGCTGCTGACATGACAATGACAAAGACACAAGTATCTAATCCAAATAGGGAGATCATGTTTACTCAGGCAGGTGAAAAAACTAAAGAGGAGAAGCACAAGGAGCAAAAGAAGAGGAAATAAATTATGAACTTTTTTTAGTCTTTCTATTATTCTAAAACTGCATTTTTATGTCTTGATACAAAGCTCTTTGTATATATATATCTGCTGCATTTGTTAAAAGTTTCCTGCCAGATATATTTTTTATTGATTTGTATATTTTGTATGTTTGTAATTAGGGACCTCACCAAAATAGGGGGAGATTGTTGGATCCCTAGTTAGATTTGGGCTAGGTTCACTAAACTAGGATATTTGACCCAACATGTATAGCTAGGGTCATGTGTGTGTCCTAGAGTCTAGGCCATGTCCTTATAGTCAACACTACATGGACCATCCATCAACAGACTACAAAAGTCTCATGACTTGGAGAAATCTTAAAGACTCAGAAAATGAGTTTGTTGTTCGTCAAACTCAGGTCGATAATAGTCATGCTCAGCTCGTCGAACTCAGAGAAAATTCTCTGAGCTGAGCTCGACGAACTTGGTTCTCAGGTCGACGATCTAGGGACAATATACTTCAACATTCCCAATACAGAATTCTTCTCACTGAACTCCAGTCGACAAAGTTAGAATATCAGCTCGACGAACTTGGATCTTAGGTCGACGATTTCTGGATCATCTACTTCAACATTTTAATACCAGAAACACTTAAATATTCCAAGTCCAGAATCATACTTCAGTCGATGAATTCATGTTAGACAAACTTAGACCATAATCCTGACAAGTTTTATCAAGTAGCGGTTAGTAGTTCTCAGCTCGACGAGATAAATTCTCAGGTTGATGATTTCTGGATACTTCACTTCAACATTCGAAAGTTCAAGAATCATTTCTCTGAACAATATTCGACAAAGTCAGAATCTCAGCTCGACGATCTTGATGCACAGAGTTGGCAAGGTTCCAGAGAAAGCAGTTATTTGTTCTCAGGTCGACGATCTTGGATCTCAGTTCGACGAACAACTATTATTAGGTCGACGAATGTGATTTCTCTGCTCGACGAACTCTAGACCCAGGTCTACGAATTCTGCTCTTCACTCGACGATTTCTGTGTTGTTCCAGATATGGACTTTTCCTCTCCTCTGTCCCTTTGTTTATTGTGATACTTCCTGAGTAATCAATGCTTTACATTCTCTGAATATTACCGTTAGACACAACATTGATTATGGACTTCATCGAGCTTATTGCTTTTCATTTTTCAATGGGACAGTTGGGGAAATCAATCAATGCAAATATTCTCCAGGTCATCAGCATTGAATGAAGGAAGAAATTCAAAATTCAGAAGAGAGATTTCATGAAAAAGATAAAAAGGATTTTTCTTCTTTCTTCTACAGATAGTGCATAGGGCTTTTCTTCTTCCTTCTCATCTGAACACAGAGAAAAACACACACAGGGCAATAATACAGTAAAGATATAAGAAGCCCTAGCCCTTGACCAGAGAAATTACAGCAAGCTGAAGAAGAAGAAGAACATACATTCAAATCAAGAGTCTTCTTCCTTCTTCATCTCAAGATTCTTCAAAGGACAAAAAACACTATATCTGCCAAGAAGCTCCTGGATACCTGCTGGTCAAGGCTGAAATATTGAAGGCCTACTCACCGTGCAGCAAGGCTCAAATCTTCCTGATTTCCTTATCTCAGAGGGAGCTTTGTTAAAATCAAGATCCATTAAAGTCTTCTTAGTTATATCTTGAGAAAGAGAAGACATCATCACTCTCTCATCACCAACTATTAAAAAGGTTCTTTAACTCCCTTCAAAAGTTATTCTTGGTTGCAAGTCTCCTGATCAAAAGACTTGGGTTAGTTTTTGAGCACCTGATCAAAAACTCATTGGTGGCAGTCACCTTATCAAAAATCTGAGTGGATACCTACCAGGGTGGTAGAAGAATAGATGTACCCAAGTTGGGGAACCACTATAAAATTCTTGTGTTGTTTGGTTGGACTTTTTCTTTTATTCTTGCTATAACTGTGATAGTTATGTTTTGCTGTGCATGTGATAGTGCTAGATTAATTTATCTTAGGTCTATCTTTTATTTACAGCAAATTTTTTTAAAGTTTTCAAGATACTCTATTCACCCCCCCCCCCCTCTAGAGTATTTCAGATCAAACCCTTACTTTCACAGTACCATGATCACATTTGATCAATACATCTGGAGTACAGTACTCAATCTGTATGTTTTTGAGAAAATCTGTAAGAATCTTGAAGTTATCTGACTTAGATCTCAGAAAGAATACCCAAGTGAATCTTGAGAAGTCATCTACAATCACTAAAGTATAAGTTTTCCCTCCTTGACTTTGTACATCAATAGGGCCAAAAAGGACCATATGTAGCAAGTACAATATTCTTGGCGAGTCACTTTTATTTACAGATTTAAAGTTTTTTTTAGTTTGCTTGCCTAACTGACAAGCCCTACAGAGAGGCCTTTCTTCTTGTAGTGGCCAAAAGGCAATCCTCTAACAAGGTTATCTCTAGATAACTTAGCAATGTTTTTAAGATTTACATGTCCTAATCTTTTATGCCAGAGTTCATTTTGATTGCTAACCTGATTAAATAAATAAAGTTCTGAACTAGTTGACTGAAAATTTACTACATATATGTTGCCTTGTCTAAGTACAGTTAAAACATGTTTTTTTCTTTAAACAAAAAAATACAAAAAGATGAGTTAAAAGATACCGGATAACCTTCATCACATAATTTACTTATGGATATTAGGATATGCTTTAATCCACTAACATATGCAACTTTCCTGAAGGTGACTGCTCCAACTTTAACATCTCCATAGCCTTTAGTTTGGCCACAGTAGGAGTCACCAAAGATCACCTTTGGACCTAGCTTGGACTTGTAGTTTGTTAGATTGTCCTTGCAGCCAGTCATATGCTTTGAGCATCCACTATCCAGATACCATTGTTGATTAAGGACTGGATAGTCTTTCACCTACATAAAAAGGGATTAGGTGTTCTTGGCCTAGGTTACCTTGGGTTCTTGTTTCTTTTGATAAGAGAAACTAGAAATAACAGAGAAATATGGTTGATTTTTATAACATAAGGGATGATATCTTCTAGGTGGTATTTCCCATTGAGTAAAAGGATTTGTAAATTCTCTGATACGGTTGAAGTTTCTAACAGGGTTATAGTTTTTATAAAACCTAACTGGGTTTGACGAATTATTATAAGTTCGTCAATCTGTGTTCGACGAATAGGGGTGAGCTCATCGAACTCTGCTCAGAGAATGAACATAGTCATTTTTTGTGCCCCACGTTCGTCGATCGCTCCTCGAAGGACCATATATAGTTCATCGATCGCAGTAAGACGAGTTATTATAGTTATAATTTGCGTTCATAGATCATCGATCTGGGTTCGATGAACTATACACATTTCGTCGATCTGAGTTCGACGAAATCTGTTGAACATTGTTTTTATTCAAATTTTTTTTCTTTTTCTTTTTCATTTGCAGATTTCTGAGAGATATTTGGTTGAGTAGTTTCTCCCATTTTTTTCTTTGCCTTTTTCAGAAATAAATTTAATTGGTGTTGAAAGTATATTTTTCTTTAATATGGGGGGTAAGCTTGATGAAGCATCTAAGCCCAGCTTGCCATTTAATCTGGCATTGACTGTGCTTGTGATGTCCATCAGCTTAAGGCTTCTCCCATTGAGAGATTCCTCAAGTTACCTTGCCTCACATAATTCAGTTTTTAGTGAGATGATTTGTTCATTGGCTATGTCTAAATCATTTTTCAATTTGATATTTTCAGAAAATATATTATCAAATTCAAGCTGTCTATCTCTAAGTATTTTTATTTCCTTTTCCTACTTAATTAAATCATTGCATAAGGATTTAAATTCAATTTTAAATTCTTCTGAATTGAAATCAAATGAAGAGATTACCTGATCTTCGTCAGACTCTGATTCTTCTTCTAATTTTTCTTCTTGTTCCTCAGCATCAGATTTGCTGCAGGAGGCATTGATAGCCATAAGGCAAACCTACCTTGCCTTTGCCTCCTCTTCATCTTCACTAGAGCTGGAAGATGATGATTCTTCTTCTGTGTCACTCTAGGTTTGAGCAATGAAACCTTTCTGCTTTCTCTTATGTTTGCTGGAGTAGTGCTTGCCATAGTGCTTGCTTGAATGCCTTCTGTTCTCCTTTTCTTTTCTCCTGTCTTTCTTCTGAGCCTCTGGGCATTTAGGTAGAATGTGCCTAGTTTTTCTGCATCCAAAGCACACAATCTCCTTGGTAGGAGTCTTGTCATATCTATGCTTGTCATCATTCTTGGATGACTTTCTTCTGAAGTCTTTCTTGGCCATTTTATAAAATCTTTTAGCGAATTAGCTTAGTAGTTCTGCATTAGCTGGAAGAGCTTCTGATTCTTCTGTTGCTTTAAAACCAATGCCGTGCTCCTTCCTTGAAGATGTGGAAGCCTTCTGCTCAGCAGCCTCCATTGTCTTGATCAATTGCTCATAAGACTTGAGCATGCCAAGTAGAAATTCTTTTGAAATCTCATTTAGAATTCTGTCCGCCTTAATTAGCCATTTCCTGGAGTCCCAAGTGTTGGGGAAGCACATTAGGATTTTGTCATTTATCTCAGTTAATGAGATGTCTTTGTCCAGGATTCTCAGTTCATTTATGATGACACTGAGTCTGTTATACATATCAGCAACAGTCTTTGATTCCACCTTCTTAAAGTTCTCATACTGTGATATGAGGAGGGATCTCCCGTCTTTTCTTTCATTAGATGAACCATCAACTATTTGGTTTAGTGAGTCCCAAATAGCCCTTGCAGAGGTGCACTCAGCCACCTTCTGAAAGATGTCATCTGACATTATGTATACCAGAATATTCATTGCTTGGCATCAACCATCTTGGCTTTCTTTTGAGCACCAGTCCACTCAGGTGGTGGAATTGCTGAAGCACTTGTTGAAGTAGAAGCTGTAGGTTGATGGGGACCTGTCAAAATAGAATTTAAAATATCCTCATCAATATAATTCATATAGAACTTGACTCTTGCCTTCCATAGTGCAAATTTATTCAAGTTGCACACAGTAGGTCTGGTTCTAGAATATTCCTTATTCTGTGCCATGCTGTAAACAAGAGGCTGTAGAGAAAAAAGTTCTATCAAAGGATCTTGGTTCAGATGTAAGTCTGCGAAACAAAATCAACCATTCGCTCTGATACCAATTGAAGGATGGTAAGAGATTTACCACCTGAGGGGATAAATCTACTCAACTCTAGAGGGGGGGGGGGGGGGGCGAATAGAGTATTTTAAAAAGCTTAATTGGTTTTATAGCAGAATTAAAATAGTGATAAATATATCTTAAGAGAGCGCAGGAAAGAAAAACTATCTATCACAACACACATCAATAAGAAAACATAAAGCAAACCAGACAACACAAGAAATTTATAATGGTTCCCATAAACTTGTGTACATCCACTCTTCTACCACCATGGTAGAAATCTACTACAGGTTTTTGATCAAGTGCCCTGTCACCAATAGGTTTTTGCTCAGGTGCCCTGTCACTACAAGATCTATTTGCAGGGAGATCTCACAACCATTTAGGCTTTTGATCAGGTGCCCAAAAACCAAACTAAGCCTTTTGATAAGGAGACTTAAGAACCAGGCGGTTAACTTTTAAAGGGAGTTAAAACCCTGTGTATAGTGGGGTGAAAAGAAAATTGATGTTGTCTTCTCTTTCTCAAAAGCAATTGAGAAGACAAGTGGATTGCTTGATTATTTTAAAGCTCCCCCTGAGATGATGATTGTTCAGGAATGGTTGGAAGCTTTGCAGGGTATAGGCCTTCAATGATGATCTCCAAAAGCTTTCAGACTGATTGTATTTTGTTGTCTCTTGAAAGCTTTGAATAGTTGCAAATGATGAAGACTGTGAGTATGCAGACTGAATTTCTTTCTTGTCTGTCTGCCTGTGAAAAACCTTTGTGTCTATCCTCTTCCTTATTCTTTCTGTCTCTACAAATGTTCTTCCGAAAACAGTCCTTTTTATCTTCCTACAAAAATTCTATCTCTGAATTTTAATTCTTCTCCATGATTACTTGCTGAAATATTGGAACTTGGACAAATGTCTAGAAGGGCAATAAATTAATTTCTTAACCGTCCCTCTTATTAAGCCAAATATTAACTCTATGAAATCCAGTAATTAATGCTGCCAATGAACGGCTATATTCGTAAGAATATTTGCAGTTAATTACTCAGAGCAATATAGGTAATAATATATTAGATAAGCCTTGGTCAAACTAGAAATTAACTGTAGTGAAGTGAAATAAAGAACTGACAGAATTCGTCAAGCTCAGAATAGATTTCATCGACCATAACTCCAAAAGTTCGTCGAGCTGAGAAATTATCTTCTTCAAGCTGAGATCAGAGAATTGATCTGGAAAGAATAAACTGTCCAAGTTGGGCCCAAGTTTGCCGACCAGGGATAGAAGTTCGTCGAGCTAAAACTTGAGAGAAGAGGAAGATCGTCGACCTGATCTTTAAGTTCGTCGAGCTCAACTAAGAGTAGGGACTCTGAGTTCATCGATCTGAGATCGACGATCGTCGAGCTCCATTCAGATATCGTCGAATGACTTCTTCCACATAGGAAAATCTGTCTTGTTCTGAAATCTTCAGTCTTCTAAGTCTTCTGAAGGATTGGTCTAAATAAACTGGCTTGTTGACCTACCCTAAGACTCAACAAAGACCTATGACCCTAGACTATACATTGTGGGTCAATCTAAGCAATCTTAATAGTGAACCTATCCCAAATCAACCCTAACATAGGTGGGGTTTCAACATACCCGGGCATGATATAGTTTTGATTTGTGAAGTAAACATGCAAATGAGTTTGACTGAACCTCTTTTCATAACAATTTCTGTTGTTTGCTGCTTTTCTGTAGTTTATAGAAATATTTCATGCAGGGCTTGATTACATGTTAAATTATAAATTATTATATGTGTTAAATCATTTACAATGGTGTGGATTCAGAGAATGATCGATGGCTCTATTTTTATGTTTCAAGCTCTGATTTATGATAATAATGTTTTCATGATATCTACCATGTTTGTTTCGTACACGCGGCCGTTGATTTATATAATTACTTGTTTGTGTAGATACAAAAATGAAAATATGTTGTTCACTATCAGGATGCATCATTCTGGATCATTCATAATATCTAATGGAATTGTGTATAAGCCCGATCATATTACCTACTTTGATTTTTGCGATGCTAGTGAGTTTTTGTTGAAAGAATTGCATGATATGAATATGCAGATGGGTGAAGATGGGTGTGTTAGATTTTAATACAGTTTAACTGGCATCAACGATTACAATTATTTGGTCTCATTATTAATGATGAAGACGCAAAAAAATTGTTAAATTATTGTAGTTTAGAGCAGGTGGTCGATGTATATATTGATGTAGTTGAAACTGATGACATTAGCATGTCTGACCATGATATGGAAGAAATACCTTATCCTGTAGATATGGAATTACTAGATCTTATTGAAGAGGATAGTGATTCCTTCGATGAAGAGGGTAGTGATGAAGATGATTCAAATTTCACTAATGATTTTGAGGACAATGAATTTGAGAATGACGACATACGTTTGATGAAAACATTGACCAAGATGTTGAATGGGTTGTTTTCTGTGAGTCTGCTAAAGGCAAAAATGTCCAACAAAATCAAATGATAGAACATCAGCCATTTGTGAGGAAATATAAAAACATGTCTTCTCTTTATCACATTTATAAGGGCAATACAAACGAGTCGAGTTTTAAATTTGAAGTTGGGATGTGTTTCAAAACTGCGGAAGATCTTAGATATGTTTTGCGTACATACTCTAACATTCAAGCAGACCCTTGAAATTTACAAAAACATTTTAGCGACAAAATTCAAGTGACTTGTGAATGCGGTTGGATTATTTATGCTTCTTTTATTTCAAAAGATGACAAAACATTCCAAGTTAAGTCACTAAAAGGAGAGCATACTTGTTATAGAGCAGCAAGCTCTAAGCATTGCACTTCCACCTTGATTGCAAAAAAATATCAACATCATCTCAAGAGTTATCCTGAATGGCCAGTAAATTCAATGAAGGAATTAATGCAGATGGAGAATAAAACTTGTCTATCCATATGGAAGATGTATAGAGCAAAGAAACATACAACAAAAATAAATCATGGGACTAAGTTGGAACAGTATTCTAGGCTATGGAATTACTGTGAAGAAATTCGCCAAACAAATCCTAACACAACGGTGAAAGTGGAATGTAGGAAAGTATCAAATTATAATACATGCACTTTAAAGAAGTTATATATTTGTTGTGTTGCTTTGAAGAAAGGATTAATTGCAGGTGGTGGGCCAGTAATAAGTTTGGATGGTACTCACCCGAAGACTTCTAAGGGTGGTGTTCTATTGTGTGTCGTAGGCATAGATGGGAATAATGGTATGTTTCCAATTGCATATGTTGTTGTTTTGAAAAAAAATAGTAAAACATGGGAATGGTTTCTAGAGCTTCTAATTCAAGATTTGAATATTGTTAACAATTATACATGGACAATCATATCAGATAAGCAAAAAGGTCTCCTTAAAGCAGTTGAAGATCTACTACCTAATGCTGAACATAGGTTTTTCTTAAGGCACATGTATAATAATTTCAAAATCAAACATACAAGCATACACTTAAAATCCATGTAATGGAAAGCTTCTTCTGCATCTCGCCTTGTTAATTTTAATTGTGAAATGGAGAAGATAAAGGTCGTTGATACTTTAGCATATGATTGGATTAGGCAAAGACATCCAAAAAATTTGGTCAAGATCACACTTTAACACATGACCAAAATGTGATATATTGTTAAATAATCTATGTGAAAGCTTTAATAATGTTATCTTGAAGGCCAGCGGGAAACCTATAATAACAATGCTTGAAATTATTAGAGTTATTTTGAAGAAGAGGGTTCATACAGAAAGGGACAAGTTGTTGCATTATAACAAAGATATTTGCCCAGTAGTGCAAAGGATTCTGGAGAATAATAAAAAGGGGGTTCGAGATTATAGTTTGGGGTGGAATGGAAAAGATAAATTTGAAGTAAAAGGTTGAGTTGGAGATGTATGGATCGTTGATTTAGCTATCCCAAGTTGCAGTTGTAAAAAGTGGGACCTTAGTGGCATTCCTTGAGTGCATGCCATATCTCTCATATTCTACAAATGGGAAAATGTGGAAGAGTACGTCGATTATTGCTACAAGAAGAGTACTTATTTGAATGCATTTGAACATATGTTAAACCTAATACATGGAAAAAATGAGTGTCCAAATTCCAGCCTACTACCCGTTATCCCAAGGTTTTAACAACAAAAGAAATCTGGAAGACCGTTAGGACATGTAAGAAGAAAATAAGTTGATGAGGTAGACAATAAAAAATATGCTTTAAAACATAACAGAGTAAAGTATACATGCTCTAATTATGGTGAAAAGGGTCATGACAAAAAAGGTTGCGGTCAACCCTCAAATACAACAAGTGCAACAGTGATGTCGTCTGCCATGCTATCGAAATTAACGATATGTATGCAATTTTATTTCTTGTTAATATTTAAATGATATTCTGAATGATTATATTACTTTGTTTTATAGGTAAAAAGGAAGGCGACAATTTCAAATTTGGGCGAAAATAGTGTTTCGCAAGAGCCATACGCAGACGCTTAGTATCATATTCTTAATCACTCATTTGTTAAAATATTTTTAATTTTAATTATTTATTGTTTCGTTATGTAGGTGAGGAATAATATCAGAATCCCATGAAAATGGAGCATGTTGTTTTTTGATGTTGTTGGTCATGGCTTTGCTTCCCCCCGGATGTAGTTTTTTTGCTACTGGTGGTGTCCAAGTCATGAAAATGGTGCATGATTTTTTGGTGCTATTTTTGTTGTATGTCAGATACACATATACACGTAATTTTTGTTGGATTTGGATCATTGAATTCACATGCATTTTCTTTTGGTCTGGAGTGCCCTCCATTTGTTCTGAATTTTATTTTACTCAATATGATCTAAAAATTATAACGACGAGTCCTCAAAAATGGAAAATTGCAGGGGGACTTTTCATCTGAAGTTCCCTCAGTTTGGACAATGCACCCTTGCAAATAATCAACATATTTACAAAAAAATGGGGCAATGTAAATGGAGTAGCAACAACATTTTCAAGGGGTTGATTTCAACGTTTTGGATGGCCTGCTAATAAAAAAAGGGCAATGAAAAAGTAGACCTAAAGTAATATTTCATAATAATGGACCAAAATGCTCTTTCTTATTTCCGATAAGTATGATATAAATTCATTTTAAAAGATTGAGGGTGAAACTTGCCAAATTAAATATCTTTGGAGGGTGCAATGTGCTAAAACTAAAACATTAAGGTGCAATGTGCCAAACCTTGTTATTTCAAGGGTGCATTGTGCCAAAAGTCATTTTTTAATGTCAAAATTTTGTTTGTCAGAAACAACTCCTTCAAATTTATTTTAATCGACTGCCTTTTCATCAACATATGTACAACCAAAGGCACCCTAAGTTATGAAAACAACTTCAAATTGAAGATGAGACTTGATGAAAAAATGCATGGTTTGATTGGCAGATGTTACTCTTCCTTAGGGAAGTATCATAATGACAACATGATGGCAAATAAAATGATAGCCAATATCAATATATGTAGTTCACAAATTATTGAGAAACAACATTTTGATGGAACAATCTCAATATCATTTGTGTTGGAACCAGGGCAATCCCGGTTCGCAAAACGTTTGGACCGCTTGTGACCAACGGTTACTTGTCTAGTGGTTGTCATGGGCGAACTGAAAGTTAAGGAAATGTAGGATGCAAGAACGCGTCTCGATTGCCTATAAACACGATCTCGCTAGCTACAATGAGTAGGGCCCACCATGACTGTAGAGTGCATAAAAACTTCCACATCTAAAGCAGAGCTGTGCTCGGCACAATAAGGCACATCGAGGTTTTGGGGAAGTTAGGTGGTGGGGTTCAACATGTCATTGACTTGTGCCCTAGTGGTCTTATTTATAGGCAACCAAAGTGTGTGTGTGTGGGGGGGGGGGATATATGTACTACGAATAGTCATACCACCTTTTAAGATACAGAGTACTTGACACTTGATGAGTTTGTTTGTTATCGCCTTTGGCGATGTCGACTTGTATTGAGTCCTTGATCACTGAGCTTTCTTTGGCGAGCCAAAACTGGTTTGTAAAAGGATCAAGATGGTATGCTCACTGAAAAAACAAGCTATTTTTGTTGGAGAAGGTGTTCCGCATCTCTTAGTTTAAGAATAACAAATACAATGATGTATTTGATCTAGTCATTTGTGTGTTTATATATAGTGTGTAGGTCCTACAGGTACATGCATAGATTGAATGAAAAGATAAGCTCATCATCGTGGGTGTGTCCCAAGGGCATGTACACTTTAGAAATAGCAAAAGGACGAGTGTTGATTGCTGAATATTAAAATGACCATAACCTTCAATACAAGAAGAGTTACGGAACCTATCACCCCATTCTGGAAAGGGGACGACGTTATCTAGAATCTAGAAAAGTTTTTTTAATGTCCAGCGGTAGTAATTAATGCTACCATTAGAATCAATCAAAACCCCCAAGAAAGGAAAGTTTGCCAAAATTGAAAGATGGTGCTAAAAAGGAAATGTTACATAAAATATTTCTTTCCAAAGATGGAAGGTCCATTTTTGGAAGGTTCATTTTTGGAAGGTCCATTTAAGGGAGAAATATTGCCTAAAAGACAGCTTTCCAAAGATGGAAAAGTTTCATAAAGTTACAATCGCCAGACCAATTTAAAGTGCAGTTCCTAGCCTTCTTTGGTATCGATTGCTTTACCTCCAAAGCCACAACTCTGAATCAGTTGAAAGAGTCTCGTCTCCAAACCATCAAGAGAACTCCCTAGGGAAAACACAAAGATCTAAAGGATATTTTGAAGAGGAACTGTTACCATGCGTTTTCAACACGAAGGAAGAAAGCACCAAGAATGTTGACGTCAACATCGCATTCATATTCCCCTTTAGAAATCCTTGGTGAGTTTTTATCTTACATATTTTCATTATATTGTAATTTTTTATTTTATCCTGTTGTAACTGGAGTGGAGAAAATCGTTCGAGGATAACTTCGGTTTCCGAAAAGGATTTCGTTGGAAATTTGTCACAGTTGTTGAGGACTAAGTCTTGTAAGACTTGTGGTGAAAATCATTTGCAGTGGACGTCATATTTCGATGAGGATTCTATAATTCAATGCATGTTGCAGCGATTGGGTCTAGGATAGGACTAGAGGGCTGTTTGAGGCCTTATCTGGAAGAGATAGGCTGGAACCAACCGGTCCTTGGGAGATGGGTCGATATAGATAAAAGAAAAAGAGTTTTTCATATTTCACCTCAATTTATAGCGTCATAGAAATCAAATATTTTGTAATCAATTACTTATGAAATAAAGTCATGTCTTTCATTATTTTATTAAATTGATTTTATTTTGTGCTCTAAAATATTTTAAATAATATTTCCCCTTAAAGCATAAAACCAAATATATTGCAAATTACTTTTTAAAATACACACATGGATTTTACTTTCAGTTACTAGCACTAGGTGTTAGTGCTAATGTTAGTAGTTGTGAAAGAATATTTAAATCTAACCACCTTTAAAAGTAATCATCAATATAATATTTTCTGAGATAAAATATATTGTTTCACTATAAAATATTCCAAAACTTCTTTAAACGACAATGATATTTTTATTAAAGATTAAAATTTGAAAAAGCTCTTATTCACCCCTCCCCCCACGCTAAGGGTGCCTAAAGATCCAACAAGTGGTATCAAAGTCACTTTATTCAAAATTGGCTTCACAACCGGGATTAATGACGCTTCATGATCTTGCATCCACTAGAGAGAATGAAATTTTAGTTAATCAAAAATCTCAAGCCCCGTCTTTATTTATGGGTAAAAATAATAAAGAATGGAAGATATTAATGAAAAATTTTCTAAAATCTTTAGATCAAGAAGATAGGAATATTACTATTAAAACACCCCTGAGTATTTTAAATAAAATTGAAATGATTTTAAATGCAAAATCAAAAATAATTTATTTTGTGCACTTGACCAAAGTATTTTCAAACTTATTTATACTTTGTCCATCGCTTATAAGGTTTGGAATTTTCTTGAAAATATTTGATAATTTGTTATTGGTAGTTTAAATCACCTAGAAGGGGTGAATAGGTGGACTTGCACTTTATTGGAATCATTTAAAATTTTAGTAGATATACGTAGAATAAATATAAGAAGCAAACATAGATCAACACACAGTCATCTATAATGGTTCTCCAGGGTATGGGTACATCCACTTGCCCCAAAACCTATCTAGCAGGGAGCTAGACTTGATAAACTCCTCCAAAACTCGGCTCCTCAGAGCTTACAACACAGATCTCTTATGATCTCGCAAGTCTCCTCTATGACCCTACCTCATTCACACATGCCCTATAGTAAGACTTATCAATAAGTCCTACATTCAAGCACAGAAGCCCTATAACTCAGATACCTCCCACTTATATAGCTCAGAAACCTAGCTGGTTTCCTACCTCAGACTTGCACCAAGTCCTACACTCATGCTTAACATAAAGTCATACACTCATGCTGGTAGTACAACCCTACAGCTCAGATCTCCTTAGAGATCCTATAAAAATAATTGAAGTAGAGTTTACAGCAGAAGACTAAATAAATTAGACCTTGAATCTTCAGAGTCTTTTGCTGTTCTTGCTTTGAAAATAAGTATCAAGAAGGAGCCCCTATAGTAGTTATCTTCAAGTAGAATAGATTTATGGCTTTCTTTCTTGATCTTCTTCTTCAGCAAGAAGAAGTTCTAGCTTTGAGTATAGATGATTGACTTTTCTATGTTCTTCTGAAAGTCTTCAGAAAGAACTAGCTTGCTTCAACAGTGCGTCATTTCTGGATTCACCATTTTTCTTTTTGAGTTACGATAACAAGTGTACGGGTAAGAACAATATTTCATAACCCTAACATATTCCTTTATACCCTTGGCTTTTATACGCTATCCATTCTTTATATGCCAGAGCTAATTTTGCATCCCGTCAAACTATATGGGCTCAACAATAACATTTAATCAGTCTTCATGATATCATTGAGCACAATCTTCTTTCTCAATGGTACTGACCCTGGTGCTGAGAATTGCTCCTTTCTGCATCTTCTCCATGATATCGACTCTAATCATTCCATGATCTTAACGGTATGGAGGATAACCATATACCAATCTCAACGGTATACACTTATATTGTTGGACTTTGCTTTCGAGTCTTCTTCATGATCATGACGATACCACAGAGAGTCATATACTAATCTCAATGGTATCTGCTCTTCTTTTCTCTAAACATGTTTTATAGTCAACATAAAATAACCTGCATAATCATGAAATAGATATGCTATCAAATATAATATACACTTAACATTGCAAGTGTTGCTTATTCAATTCTTGGAATATTGAGGACATTATTCTCAATAATCTCCCCTATATGAATAAGGAAGAGCATTTATCAATGCTAAGATGCATTAACTAAAGAAATCATAATATATAATTATGTTATCATAGATAATTGGTAGTAAAATCATAATATAATTAACAATAATAAAGAACAAGTGAAGTAACTAGCACAACATCACAAATATATATAATAAGCCAGAGGATTTTATTGTTTGAACATAAGTCCATTTACAATACAATACAAATACATCTCAAGAATTCTTAGAGCACCGGGTGCTTGTCCACTGACTGGTTTGTCATCTCAGTTGAATCTGAACTTTTCTCTTGTGTGCTTAAGCTTGAGAACCTTCACCTTTTTTAGTTGTTCAACTTTCAGTAGTCCTGTCCTTAATCTCTCTCTCTTGGAGTAGAGGGAGGGTTTGGGAATATAATTTGATGGCATCCACCTTGGACTATTCTTCCTCACTAGATTTTCCTTGAAAACTCTTTCTATTAGAGACTTTCTTTCCAAATGTTTGATCTATTCTTCGAAAGGATAAATACTGTCAATGATCTTTAGAAGTTGTCCTTGACTTATCCAAGCATTGATGATGATTGTCTGAGAATCATCACTCTAATATTCATGATCAGAATCCTCTGCCTGCTCAACTCTTCTCAATGCTATAAACTCTTCATGCAACATGAGTCCTTTTTTCTTCCTTTTTTTGCTAGTTGAGCATCCCTAGCTATCCTTTCTTAAACTCTGATATCAAAATCAGAAGGCATGTTGGCATCCAGTAGAGGTAGGTGGAGAGCAGTCTTGTTTCCTTACAAAACCAATAGATCTTGCTTTGCATTGATATTCTCCCCCTTTCTGGCTTCTTCAAAGATTTTGCTCTCTAGATGAGAGGTGTTGGCCTCAAATCTGCCAGACAAAGTTTGAAATTTGTTCTCATTTATCTTCTAGAATAACATCTCTTGTGTTGGAAAAAACCCATATGATTTATCTTAACAAATTATTTTTAGTGATTTTACACCCTAGATTTATTACCCATAATATATAGTGAGTGTAATTTATTCTTAGAAGTCCTGAGATGTTATTGATATAAAAAACATAAGAAAGTCATACCGAATTTAAGAGAAAAGTCATGAATCGCCAATACGGGTTGAGTAGAATTCGACGCAACTTTGACTAGAAGTCGATGCAACTTCGACTGGACTTCGACGCTACTCTTAGAAGTTAGAGCAACTAAAATAATAAGTCAATGAAATTCAAAGAATTATATCGACGCATACTTCGACATGATATAAATGGAACGTCGATTACAAAAATATTCATATAGACAGTCAGAATTCGATGTTGCTTCGATTAGAATTCGACGTTACGTCGACTGAATTTCTTAGCAGAAATGATTTGCATAACAGAATCTTAGAGACGTTAGAAGATGTCGATCCATATATATATATGATGAGATACAATAGATAAACAATAATGATGAGTTATTATTGAATTCACACATCAATCATCAACTACAAAAGATCAAGAAATTCATATTAGATCGTGATAGTTTGATTTTGACAAAGAAAGTTTGGAAGGTCAACATCAACAATTGAATTTCTTCCATCAATTAGTTGATTATTACAGTGTTGTTGAATCTGCTAAAGAGAATTAGTTTTTCTTCTTCTCAAGAAAAAATTGCATCAGATTTAGAGAAGATTTGTGGATAATCTGGATGCAGGGCTCATAATCTTTGTGATTTTGATATTCAGAGATTCATCAGAAGTTCCAGATATCATCATTATTAGTACTCATAAATCTGCTAAAAGGAAATAGAGAGAAGATTAATTTTATCACAAATCTTCTTTCATTCTCTTCTTATACTTTGTGAGAAGAGTTTTGAGAATCACTCTTTAAAGGATTCAGTGAGATGTTCTAAGAGTCTCCTTGAAAAAAGACTCAGATTATATTGGTTCAAGATCTCCTTATCAAAAGATCTGGTGTTGGTTCTAAGAGTATCCAGATCAAAAGACTCAGATACTGTGATAGTGAATTCCTACAAAGGGGGTAGAAGAATGGATGCGCTAAGTTTGAGTGAGAACCACTATAATCTTTGTGTCTTTTGTGTTTATGTGTTTATTTTTTATTCTATGCTGTGGTTTTATATACCTGCATTTATTTCTAGCTGATTGTTGATGTATATGCAAATTTTGTGAATTGAAATAAGTATTTAAAACAAAATTTTAATCTCTATTCACCCCACTCTAGAGAAAATTCTGAGGAAAATAACAACTGCTCTCTTGTTTCAATTGATTTTAGAGGGAGGTTGATCATTATCAGGTTAATCTATAGGAGATTAATTAATAAAAGGTTAACGCTTTGATCTAAAGATCAATTTAGTTGCTTTAATATATTTACATTTATATTTTCAAAAAAATGTGTTCAAATACATTCAAAGGATTTGCATCTACTAGGCCACTAGTTTGTAATCTTGAAAAGTTTACACTCTGGAAAATAAGAATCAGATTATACACTAACTCTACTAATGAGGGTTTATTTGAATCAATTTTTATATTACCACTAATGTCATACATGAAGGATGTAGAGGGAAATACAACTGCAGAACCTATACCAAAAAGTGAATGGACAGACATGAAGAAGAGGATAAAAGATTGCGATGCAAAAGTTATGAACATACTAGTTTCTATTATGTTTGATGATATATTTCAAAAAGTTACTGATTATCAGTCAGTAAAAGAGATATGAGAATCACTTTAAAGAATATTTGACAGAAGTGCAGATGAGAGAAAGAATTGAAGATCACTTTTAATCTCTCATTATGAGAATTTTCAAAAGAAAACTGATGAATTTGTAGTAGAAATATATGATAGAATCAACATGATAATTAATGGGCTAAAGGGATTGAATAAAAACATATCTCTCACTGAAATAAATGATAAATTACTCATGTGATTCCCAAGTATATAAGATTCTAGAATTTGGAACATCAGAGAAATAAGGTATCACAAAGAAATCACAATAGATGCTTTGCTAGGAAAGTTGAAGTCATATAAAAATCTACTAAAGAGTAGAGCTGAAACATAATCTAAGGAAAATAGCTTAACTTCTAGAGAAAAAAAATGTTTCTTTCAAAGTTGTTGAGGATGAACCATTTGTTTCAAAGAATGAGATGTTTAATCTTCTGGCGAAAAGATTTAGAAAATGGATAAAATCACAAGGTTCTAGGAGAAAAGACAAATATCAAGGCAAACCAAAGTTTGACAAGACTCCTAATAAGGAGATAATCTGTTTCATATGCATAAAGACTGAACATATATCAACAAAATGTCCAGATCAGTAAAATAAAAAATCAAGAAACAAGCATCAAAAGAAGAAATGCCTGAAAAGGAAAGTAAGAAAAAGGGAAAAGGTTTTATTGCTGAAACCTAGAGTAATACAAGTTCTAAATCTAGCTCTTCATCAGAAGAATAAACTGCTACTGAGGAAGCATATCTCATGGCTCTAGAGACAAAATCAGATCATGATACAAATGTGAACATTTACAGGAAACATAAAGGAAACAAAGATGAATTCAGGATTCAATGTAGATCTGGAATCATTTAGTGTAGTATTTGAAAAGTTTTGAAGAATCCTCAAACTATTCAATGATTCTAGTCTCGATAGCCTTATTTCAACACAATGTTGACTTTTTGAGGCAGAACTTGTAGAGTTTGTTACAAGTGTTCAATGTGAAGAGGATGGTTCATTGATTGGAACGATTGCTACACAGAAGGTACTTACAATAGCAGAAATTATGCAAACGATATTTGATCTCTTGTCAGGAAATGCTTCTTCAGAAATATCAGAAGAAGAAATCAAAGATGTATTAAGAATTATGAACTATATAATGGATAAAGTTGTTGTTCTTAAGAAAATAGAAATATCAGAGGAATATCAGTTCATGACAGATATAGTTGAAAAGTGTTGGTTTGTAAAACTTCAGTACATGATGCAATTCCTTAAATTCAATTACATTTAATGGGAGTTCTGGAGCTTGAAAAAAAGATCAAATGGGGAGAAAAGATAATAAAACTTATTGGATATAAATATAATCAAGGGAAGAATGCCTACATGACTATAATGAGTTAAGTATTGCTGAAGAATTTCCAACATCCATGTATATCCAATAGAATACCAATACCTCTAGGAAAGAAGTTGTTAATTGCCATTTTCATGAAATGGACAAGACAAATAGCTAAAAATAAATCTCAAATGGAGTCCATACCTTCATCTTCTCTGTAAAATGTTACTTCTTCATCCATTAATGATGTGTTAATTCCACCCATTCTAAAGAAATCTATATTGCCACCAGAGCAAATTGTTCAAGAAGCTCAGACTAATTTAACATTATACTCAACTCCTATTGATGTTAATAAAATAAATCTTCACTCAGTCATTTCTTCAACTGCTATCACTCAAGTAGTAAAATTAGTTACTTCTACTGTATCCTTTATGCTTAATGAGCATGCTTCTTAAATAAAAATTACAGTGGATGATATACATTCTCAACTAGATTTGATTACTACTTTAGTACAGTTTATGAAAGCAAAGATCTATTCTTCCAACATTACAAGATCATTCTTAACCTCTCTTATATATGATGTCAAGAAGGGGGAGAGTTAGAATGAGGAAGAAGATTTTATTGAAGTTACATCATCATTGCATGGACCTGATCCATTCAAGATTGCTGGAAATGAGAATGTTTTTACTGAATTTGAACAAAATTATGCAGCAAAACAGAGGGAGTTAGCTGTATAATAGATTGATGTAAAAAGTCAGGGGGAGTTAGTAATAGAATAGATTGATGCAAAAATTTAGGGGGGAGTTAGCTATCGAAAAGATGGATGTACAAGGTCAGGAGAAGTTAGTGGTTCACTCATGATAATTCAGTGATAATGAAGAAGAAGAGAAACCCCAGTATTTTAAAAAAGAGCTGTGATTATTTCTTATACCTCAAAGGGACAACAACTAAAGTCATCAAGGAAAAGGAAGAAGCCTATTATTGATAGTATTCTTTCTATCAAAGTAAAAAATAAGAAGTTCTATTGTAACCAGTGCTCAGGTATCTGGAAATATTTTTAAGATATATGTAGGAAGCTGTATAATGGAAAATATAATATCCCTATTATACCACTACCAAAACATTCTGCTGATAGAAGTTCAAAGAATCAAAAGTTTGATGTTGCAACAAAATTTATCAAGGGTAAAGGTGTTGTGAGTTCGGCAACTGAAATGGAAGAAATCAGAAAGAATATAGGTGAACTGGCAAAAAGAAAAATTAAACTGAAGGAAGTATATCAGAATGCTCAGAAAGACTGGGAAAGATTAATTTCAGTACAAGAGTTTCTTAAATATAAATCTGATTATTGGAGATTCAAAAGCCTGATGCAGTATATTATGTTGGCAAAATATAAGCTATTGGAGAAACTTTATAATTATTTGCTTAAGTTATTCATTTCTGAATCTGCTGATAAAGCTTGTTGACAGTAAGACAAAAAGCTATAAATGCATAGATATTCTGAAGGTACATATATTGAAATTCATGTTAGTATTTTTGAAATGATCATTATAGAAGCCTCATATATTAAGTTGTCTCTTACATATGTCCTTTATGATTTTTATCTATGATGAGTACATGTTTAGTCAAAATTCTGTAATCTTATTATTGTATATTTATAAAATCACTTTTTAAATTTTGTAAAATTTGTTAAATTAAATAGGGGGAGATTGTTGGGAAAAACCCTTTTGATTTATCTTAACAAATTATTTTTAGTGATTTTACATCCTAGTTTTATTACCCATAATTTATAGTGAGGGTAATTTGGTCTTAAAAGTTCTAGGAATTTTTTGATATAAAGGACATAAGATTGGAATACTGAATTTAGGAGAAAAGTCATGAATTGCCAACACGTGTCAAGTAGAAGTCGATGCAACTTTGACTAAAATTCGACACTGCTTTGAATAGAAGTCAGAGTAATTGAAATTAATAAGTCGATGATATTCAATGAATTATATCGATGAATACTTCGACACGATATCGACGAAACATCGACTACAGAGATATTCTTACAGACAATCAGAATTTGATGTTGCTTCAATTCGAATTCGACGTTACATCGATTGAATTTATTAACAAAATTTATTTTAAGGTTTTCAATCAGAATTATTTCAAGAAGGGGTTTGCATAACAGAATCTTGGAGACATTAGAAGATCACGATCTATATATATATGATGCGATACAATAAAGAAACAACAATGATGAGTTATTAATGAATTCATACATCAATCATCAACTACAGACGATCAAAAAATTCATATCAGATCCTGATAGTTTGATTTCGACAGTGAAAATTTGAAAGAGCACCATCAGTAATTGAATTTATTCCATCAATCAGTCGATTGTTAGAGTGTTGCTAAATCTGCTAAAGTGAATTAGTTTTTCTTCTTCTCAAGATGAAATTGCATTAGATTCACAGAAGATTCAAGGATAATATGGAAACATGGCTCATAATCTTTGTGATTTTGATATTCAGTGATTCATCAGAAGTTCCAAATACCATCACTGCTAGTCCTCAGAAATCTGTTGAGAGGACACAAAGATAAGATTAGTTCTATCACAAATCTTCTTTCATTATATTATTGCACTTTGAGAAAAGATTTTTGAGAATTCCTCTTCAAAGGATTCAGTGAGAGGTTCTGAGAGTCTCCTTGAGAAAGGACTCAAATTATATTGGTTCAAGATCTACTTATCAAAAGATCTAGTGTTAGTTCTAAAAGTCTCCTCATCAAATGACTTAGACACTAATAGTGAATTCCTACCAAGGGGGTAGAAGAGTGGATGTACCCAGTTTGAGGGGGAACCACTATAATCTTTGTGTCTTCTGTGTTTCTATATTTATTTTTAATTTTGTGTTATAATTTTATATACCTTCATTTATTTTTGTTTGATTTTTCATGTATGTACACATTTTGTGAATTAAACTAAGTATTTAAAACAAAATTTTAATCCCTATTCACCCCTTCTAGAGAAAACTCTTAGATAATTAGCAACTACTCTCCTATTTCATCTCTATTCCTCAATTAGATATATAGCTTGAATTTGAGTTGAATACATATATTCCTCAATATAGTCCACAACTTGTTTGATAACCTCATCTATTTGGATAACATACTTCTTCACACTGGTAATTTCATGTGCAGTTAGCCTCATATTTTCATCCATTGAGGTTAGAATCTTGGCATTCTGGTGTACTGTGCTTGCAGCTCAAACCACTGAGTGATTTTTGTATTTGCATTAGCAGTATTACCTTTCAGAGAATTTAAATCTTCCATTATCTCATCTTTAACTTTATGAACCTCTGACGGTATTTCGGCTTTCATATTATTAACTAACTCATCAATATAACATTTCAAAGTTGAAGCTTGCTCATTCAGTAGAGCTTTTACAGAGGTGAGGATGGTGCTTTCTGATATATTTGTGGATGGTCAAGTTTGAGTAACTTCTGGTGTTTCTTCAGAAGAATCTTGTATTAGGCTTATCCCTGTTAAAATTCAACAAACCGCAGACGCCCTCTTGGATACCCTGTTGAAAACTCAACAAACCGAAGGAGAATACGCCCACTTATAATGTTGAAAGTTTTTCCGGATCGTGGAGTTAGTAGGGGTTATCTCAATAAAGCAGTAACAACCAGCAACACATGCAGCACAAGCTTCTTTATTGATCAAGAGCAAACTTCTTTACAAGGCGAGACATACATGGCAAGACATGCTTCACCAAAACTCAACACCGGGAGAGCAGAGACAGTTACAAAGACAAGAACAAAAAACAAGCCGCGCGGACTCAATCAACAAGCCTCCGACCTACTGCTGTGGAGTCCGCCCAGTCCGCCAGGTCGCCAGACCGCAACCCAAGCCGCGCGGACTCACCCTTATTCCAATGCTTAGCTCTTCACCGCCGGTCTGCACGCCGCCAGACCGCACAAGCTGTGTCACCGAATGGAACAGTCCGCCTGAAGCAGGCGACTTCCTGAACCCCGAACCAAGTCGCCAAAGAGAAGACCGCCTGGTCGCTATCCGCGACCTGCTGTTTACCGCCTGTTGCTTAACCGCAGAGCCCGCACTGTCCCTGACCGCAATCAGAGCCAAGTCCTGGCTTTCCAGCGCTATCCGCACAACCTGCACAGTACAACCGGGTCAACTCTCTATCCGCGCGGACACAAAGTCCAGGCCGCAGAAACTTACGCGAGCTCAATTACTGTTCACTTACTTCGGTCCAGGTTCTCTTTTTTTGATGTGACATGGGTCCTATTTATAGGCACGATGATGAGTATGGTCACCGCCCTTCCCGATAGGATAACCGCCACAACCCGCAGCAAGAACATAGTGTGTCCGCCAGCCCGCGGACACACATTCCAGTTCGCCGCTCCTGTGCAAAGAGCCAGTCCGCCCCAGCTTCTCCAAGGCCGGACTCCAATATCCAGTCCGCCTTGCCGCTAGAGACCAAGCCAGGACCACCACAGCCGGACTCCACAACAGCCGTGTCCACCATTCTGCGGACAAGGCATCAGCCCGCAAAACCCGAGCCCGCAGCCTCGCCATCAAGACGCCTGCCGGACTCAGCGGACACCCGGCTTTCGTCTGCATATCCCAAGTCCATTGCCTAATCACCAAGGCATTGCCGGACTCAGCGGACACACAGATCCAGTCCGCGTACACAGCGAACTCCAGTACGCTTCCCTGAGTCCATAACCTTATCACAAGGCTCAACCGGACCCAGCGGACTCTGGCTCCAGTCCGCACGCTCCTGCACAAGCAATTCTCCAGACCGCTTTTCCCAAGCTAGCAAACAAGGCAACTGCACTTCTACTATGCTTGGCGGACTGAGAAACCAGCCCGCGCTCCACTGCGCGATCTCCCCGGACTGAGCCAACCTGGACTTGGTTCAGTTCCCACCAAGTCCAGTCCGCTGGCCACAAGGGCCAGTCCGCACTTACTGGCGGACACTGGATCTAGCCCGCCATACCGGGCGACCTCCAGTTTCTGTCCGCGCTGACCGGCGGTCTTTGCGGCTTCCACTTGCCGCTTCACTAGAGCAAGACCAAGGCAGCTGCCAAACCGGTCTGCCGAGCTCCAGTTCTTCAGTCCGCTTCTTGCCGGACTCCGCGGATAACATTCCTATCCGCCCGGTTACTTCCTGGGAGTAAACCGACTGCTGAGCATACACTAGCCTATCAGACCGCCGCTGCTGTCTGCGTAGTCCGCGCGAACAGACCGCCCAGGCCGCCACAGAGCAAACCGCCTGCAACATCCCTGCCGACCTAGCAGTCCGCCAACCCAGTCCGCGTAGTCCGCGCGGATAGGTTTCCCAAGCCTTCCATTCACCCACTTTCACTTCACAGAATTCAACACTCCCCCTTGAAGTGAGAAGTGGTGAATAACTCCAGCAGCACCCGTAACCTTGCACCTGGTCCTTCCGATAGCATCTACGAAGAGATGTCCAAGACATAGTCCTCGCCCCGCATATTATGGACCATGAGGGAGCCCTCCAGCATCTCCCAAAAGGAGCCATGCTTCCCTCTGCCTTCTTCAGCTTCAACTTCCACTCATGCATCACAGGAGTATCACCAACTTCCTTGGACCCAGAAGCCCAAGCCTCGTTGCCTCTGAGAGAAGTCACCTCTTCAGACTTGGTGTCAACCACCTCCTTGATTCTAGTGGGGTCATCACAGCCAGAAGTCCCTTGCTCGACCTGAGGGCTAACAAGGAAACACGGGACCAAGTTCGCCGTGTTCCCTTCACTATATCGAGCTGGTGGCTTACTGATCCTCTTCGATCTCTGAAGAACCTGATCATGGCTAACCACCTCCGCTGCTTTTGAACCAGCTCCGTTCCCGGGCAACCCCGGAACAATGCTCCCTTTGCTCCCTGAACAAGACGCCTCCTTACTGGAACGAAAAGCATCTGGAGCAACGCTCCCCCTGCTACCTGAACCAGAAGACTCCCCTCTTGAACAAGAACAGCCTGGAACATCGCTCCCCTTGCTTCCTAAACCGGAAGCCACCGCCTTCGAGCTAGAAGGTCCTGGAGCATCGCTCCCCCTTCTTCCCGACTCTGACGCCTTTGCCCCGGAGCTAGAACAAACTGGAGCACCTGGTGACTCAGGCAACTCCACTTCCTTAGCAACAGCCTCCTTCAGCCCACCATCTGACCTGCTTATCTCTAGCTCCACATAAGAGCTACCCCAATACGGCGTCAACTCATCAAAAACAATGTCACTTGACACTATGAGTTTCTTCGTCGTAGGATCCATACACCTCCATCTTCTTCTCTGCTCATCATACCCAACAAAGACTAGCTTTGTTTTGAGAGCACCCGGAGAGTGTATATAGCAGGTAGATCCAAACACACGAAGGTGCTTCACTGAGGGCTTCACTTCGAACATTAGCTCATAAGGAGTCTTCATTATGATCAGACTAAGAGGCATCCGGTTGATGACATGAGCAGCACAGGCTATTCCCTCCGCCCAAAGAGCCTTCGGAACGCCTTTACTCCGAAGCCAACACTTGCAAGTCTCCGTTAACCAACGGATCATCCGAGCTGCAATACTACCCTGTTGTGAAGTATGTCCACAAGAAAGCTCCATCCGGATCCCTTGCTTCCTGCAAAAGCGTGAGAACTCGGTTGAGGCAAACTCACCACCGAAACTTGTCCTCAACACCTTGATCCTCCGGCCAAGCTGGCCTTCGACAAGCTTCTTGAACTCCACAAACAAGCATACCATGTTGGACTTCTTCTTCATAAAGTATACCCAAGTATACCCAGAATAGTCATCAACCAATATCAGCATGAACCTGCTGCCTCCAAGACTGTCCGTGACGGTCGGTCCTACCAGAGCACAATGGACAACCGCCAATGGTGCTTTACATCTGGATTGTGCTTTGTCAACCATGAAGCGATTGGCTCCACATTCCTGACATCCCGCACACCCCCGACCATCGCCATAGGATGACAATCTAGGCAAGCCTCTTACGAGTCTTCTTTCCGCCATTGCTTTCAGCTTGTCCATCCCTACATGCCCCAGTCTTTCATGCCAGATAGCAGCACTATCCTTGGCATCCAGCCGATCAGATCCAGAACTAGTTGAAGTCCCAACTACGTTCTTCTCCTTCCTCCCTACCTGAGCAACGTTCGCCGAGAGCAAGGTAGCCTTGCACTCCTTCTGAAGATGACCTTGCTGTTTGCATTTATAGCACCGTGGTCCTTCCTTCCTCTTCCTATCACGCCTAGGAGAAACACTCCTTTCTTCCTGATATGAAGTAGAGGGACCATCATCCGCAGCAACCTTCACCTTCTTCCTGAACAACCCATCAAGGGAAGTCCAAACCTCCGCAGCTGACCGACATCCACTGATGTGGTCCAAGAGCTCCGATGAGATCACTTGCTTGAGAATAGACTCCGCTTTCGCATTTGCCTCCTTCCAAGCTCTCATCGCCTCAGCATTGCCAGCAGTATCCTCTTGTCTTCCTGCCCCGCATACAACCTCCCAAAGGTCCTCGCCAAGAAGAAAGCTCTTCATACAGGACTTCCACCGTTCACAGTTCGCCTCTGTAAGGAGATCAATACCAAGACAACTTGCATCCTCCACTGCCATGGTTCTACCACTGGTTTCCTCTTCAGAAGAGCAACTACTTCCATTGAGCACTGCTTGACCACTCCAACAACCTCGCTCTGATACCATGTTAAAATTCAACAAACCGCAGACGCCCCCTTGGATACCCTGTTGAAAACTCAACAAACCGAAGGAGAATACGCCCACTTATAATGTTGAAAGTTTTCCCGGATCGTGGAGTTAGCAGGGGTTATCTCAATAAAGCAGTAACAACCAGCAACACATGCAGCACAAGCTTCTTTATTGATCAAGAGCAAACTTCTTTACAAGGCGAGACATACATGGCGAGACATGCTTCACCAAAACCCAACACCGGGAGAGCAGAGACAGTTACAAAGACAAGAACAAAAAACAAGCCGCGCGGACTCAATCAACAAGCCGCCGACCTACTGCTGTGGAGTCCGCCCAGTCCGCCAGGTCGCCAGACCGCAACCCAAGCCGCGCGGACTCACCCTTATTCCAATGCTTAGCTCTTCACCGCCGGTCTGCACGCCGCCAGACCGCACAAGCTGCGTCACCGAATGGAACAGTCCGCCTGAAGCAGGCGACTTCCTGAACCCCGAACCAAGTCGCCAAAGAGAAGACCGCCTGGTCGCTATCCGCGACCTGCTGTTTACCGCCTGTTGCTTAACCGCAGAGTCCGCACTGTCCCTGACCGCAATCAGAGCCAAGTCCTGGCTTTCCAGCGCTATCCGCACAACCTGCACAGCACAACCGGGTCAACTCTCTATCCGCGCAGACACAAAGTCCAGGCTGCAGCAACTTACGCGAGCTCAATTACTGTTCACTTACTTCGGTCCAGGTTCTCTTTTTTTGATGTGACATGGGTCCTATTTATAGGCACGACGATGAGTATGGTCACCGCCCTTCCCGATAGGATAACCGCCACAACCCGCAGCAAGAACATAGTGTGTCCGCCAGCCCGCGGACACACATTCCAATTCGCCGCTCCTGTGCAGATAGCCAGTCCGCCCCAGCTTCTCCAAGGCCGGACTCCAATATCCAGTCCGCCTTGCCGCCAGAGACCAAGCCAGGACCACCACAGCCGGACTCCACAACAGCCGTGTCCGCCATTCTGCGGACAAGGTATCAGCCCGCAAAACCCGAGCCCGCAGCCTCGCCATCAAGACGCCTGCCGGACTCAGCGGACACCCGGCTTTCGTCCGCATATCCCAAGTCCATTGCCTAATCACCAAGGCATTGCCAGACTTAGCGGACACACAGATCCAGTCCGCGTACACAGCGAACTCCAGTCCGCTTCCCTGAGTCCATAACCTTATCACAAGGCTCAACCGGACCCAGCGGACTCTGGCTCCAGTCCGCACGCTCCTGCACAAACAATTCTCCAGTCCGCTTTTCCCAAGCTAGCAAACAAGGCAACTGCACTTCTACTATGCTTGGCGGACTGAGAAACCAGCCCGTGCTCCACTGCGCGATCTCCCCGAACTGAGCCAACCTGGACTTGGTTCAGTTCCCACCAAGTCCAGTCCGCTGGCCACAAGGGCCAGTCCGCACTTACTGGCGGACACTGGATCTAGCCCGCCATACCGGGCGACCTCCAGTTTCTGTCCGCGCTGACCGGCGGTCTTTGCAGCTTCCACTTGCCGCTTCACTAGAGCAAGACCAAGGCAGCTGCCAAACCGATCTGCCGAGCTCCAGTTCTTCAGTCCGCTTCTTGCCGGACTCCGCGGATAACATTCCTATCCGCCCGGTTACTTCCTGGGAGTAAACCGCCTGCTGAGCATACACTAGCCTGTCAGACCGCCGCTGCTGTCCGCGTAGTCCGCGCGAACAGACCGCCCAGGCCGCCACAGAGCAAACCGCCTGCAATATCCCTACCGACCTAGCAGTCCGCCAACCCAGTCCGCGTAGTCCGCGCGGATAGGTTTCCCAAGCCTTCCATTCACCCACTTTCACGTCACAGAATTCAACAATCCCTAGGTCCTCTTGACCTGCTAACTCAGTATGAGTAGCTATCTCAGCATCTCTGGATTTGGGGAAACTTTCTACCAAAGCAGGGACCTCAGCTTGAGGATCCCCCTCACTAAGATCATCATTCAAATTTATGAACTCATCCAAATAATCAAATTTCTGTACTGCAGCCAACTCCCCCTCAGCTGGGGCACTAGACTTCTCTAGAATAGTTGTCTCCCCCTTAACACCAGCAACCTCTTTCAGGGGTGAACTCGTACCATCTTCATCAAGATTGACTTGAAAACTAATGTCCTGAAAATTTCTTCATCTCCACTAGAAGGTGATAAGTAGGGATTATGAATATGTGTACTATAAACCCTATCCTGGTTTCCTGATTTAGAATTTGAGTCATCTTCCATGACCACTTTCTTTCCCTTCTTTGTGATCTTGCCCTATTTCTCACTTATTTTGGGCAACACCCTAGTGTATCTCTCCAAGGTCTTTGTATTCATTCTCTTCATATAATGGATTTTTACTCCTTTTTTCTTATTAAAAACTTTAGGCTATGCATTTCTGGGATATAAGGAGATGATTTTGACTAAGTTTGGAACTTGAAGGTAGACTAGAAATTTCTAGAATACCACTAGGGCCTATTTGGCCTTCTTTTGTAGAATTACTCTTATGACAAATTCAAACATTGGCTTGGAGATTCTGTCATAGGATCCTGTCTTGCACATGATGGATTTCCCAATGATATCAGTAAGCAATTTACCTCTCTGGTTAAAGTACTTCCTTTGTAGTGATCTGTATCTCTCACCAGTAAACTCATACTAGTCTAAGGCATCTACTATTTCTTGTTTTGAAATCTCTTGGTCCTCATCAATATCATTAGAGGGAAGGTGTAGAGATTGAGAAATCCTATTAGGGGTTATCTTAATCCTTACATCCCCTATATTGCTTTTAATAGACATTCAGGTAGATGAAACCTTAACATGTGAGTAGAGTTCCAGAACCACTTCTTTCAGGATTGGACTAGGTTCAAATAGAAGGTATTCTAACCCTGCAGCTTCCAATAGTCTAATAACTTCTTGGATCTCTTTTAGAGCATGTTGGAACCCAAATCTTACTAACTAATATCCTTCATCTAAGATCTTCACTGCTTTTAGCACCATTGGAGATAATTCTTAGTCATTGAGAACACTGAGAATGATGGAATGAGGTTGACGACTTTATAAGGTTTTAAGTTTTATGTTCTCAACTAAACCTTGGCTTTATATATATATATATATGTCTACCAGGTTTTAAAAAAAGAAATGAAGCGCCACACATATTGATTGATCAAGAATAAAAGATCAAATGACTAAAAATGACTTTGAAGTAAAGAAACAGCCCGTCTCAATGATATCGTTGAGACAGAGAGGGATCATTGAGCTTCTACTCAATGATCTCAACGATATAGCCGAGAATTTCTCATCTTAACTCCTCTACCCTACTAGACCAACCTTTCCATCAAAATGATAAAAGCTATTGAAAATGAGTCAAATTTTCAACCAAGGTTATCTACCAAACATGTTACCATACATTTGTTCTAGCAGATAACTATAGTACAAGAAAATTATGCAGATAACACTTGAAGTGATAAAACTCAAATACTATAAGAGAGAAAATTATTCTAAGTTAAGTATTCCTAACTCAATTTTTTAAAGAATTAAAATTTGTCTCATCCAATTGCTTGGCGAAGATATCTACTACTTCTTTGTCCGAGGGAACAAACTCAAGGCATATATCTTCCTTCATAACATGCTCTCTAATAAATTGATATCTAATCTCTATATGCTTAGTCCTGCTATGTGACACAGGGTTCTTAGCAATATAGATAACACTGGATGTGTCACAATATAAAGGATTTTTACTTACCTAAAGGTTATAATGTAATGCCCCCGACTTTTGATAATTATTAGATTTGGTAATGTCATAGTTATAACGTCAGGGCGTTACTTTTTAACGTCAAGTTGACGGCGCGACGCTGTTAAGGCATTTTCATATTTGTTCGGTCGAATCGGCCAAATTCGTGAATTCTTGGTATAATTGGAAAATTTTGCGTTGGAAAATTAATTGAAGTAATTTTGGACTTGCTCGTGAAGTTTCGTCGCGATCCGAGCATTTTTTGGAGTCTCGGCGCGCGTTTGTAGTTTTGAATTATTTACGCTTGTCGTAAACTTAAGAAATTAATATCTCTGGAATGGCTTGTCGGATTTTGCTTTTTAACACCGCAGATGGGTTCGTAGCGTTAGTGTTCACCTATGGTGCGAATTTTGTTTAATTATGCGCGCGTTTGGGCCTCCATTTTGAACTCGTGTATCCTTGTTAAAAAAAATATAAATATGATTATTTTAATATTAAAACACTATTCAAAATTGTCTTTTCCTATTCATATCTATAGTTTCATTTTTTTGGATATTTTTGTAAAAAACCAACTGTTCATGCAAAATGATTCTCGAGTAATCTGTTAGTATTCCCGAGTATTCTGTTAAGGTTCTCAAGTACTCTCTTTTACCTCTCGAGTAACCTATTTCTTGTTCTCGAGTACCCTGTCTTTTGTTCTCGAGTACTGTAGGTCCTCTCGAGTAGTCTATTTCTTGTTCTCGAGTACTCTACCTTTTGTTCTCGAGTACTGCAACCCTTCTCGAGAATTCCGTTCCAGTTTGCATTCGGGTGTCATTTTTAGTGTCAAAACGGGGTTGCATAGAAACATGATTAACATGAAATTTGTTCGTATCGACGAGATCTACAACTTTCATGTTGAGCACGTTTTGATTTCAAGTCACTTTAAACTGCTATTTTCATTTTACGTGCGCCTACACTTAAATTGTCCGCCTCCTTCCCGTTTAGGCAGAAACTTTTTATAAATACTGTATATATATATGTATATATTCTTATACTTAATGATAATTAGAAAGATAAAAAAACTTCATCTTCTTCCTCACGATTACACCGAATCGAAACCAGAGCGACAACTCCCTCTCATTCGTGAATCTTTCGGTGGTCACCGACGGAGCTCCGGTGCTCGAAATCTTCAACCAAATATAGATCTGGAAAGCTCTCGCCGAGAGCTATGCCATCGTGGTAAAACTTTCCCCATTTCTTGAGTTTTCTTGTTAGGGTTTTTGTCCCTAACCTCTTTTTCGGCCATTCTTGTTCAGATTTCGACTCCTTCCGTCTTCTTTTCCCCCGATCTGTGACGTGGAGTGGTTTGAAGAATTTTTTCGATAAAACCAAGGCAAATGGTGGTTTTACTCCCCTTTATCCCTTTCTCTCTTCTTCCTAATCTTGATGAAATACTGTTAACGTCATTTTCTTTAATCTTTCTATACTATTGTCATTTAAATTTGTAGATATATTAAAATTTTCCTTTGAATCCACTTGTGTTATTAGTTTTTATCATGATGATTCAATCTTGTAGTGTTGTAGTGATTTGATGGAAATGTCTAATTGTTGTATTTAATCATTCCTAACTATTATGTGGGATGTGCTAAGAGTTGTTTAGGACTGTGAAATCTTTCCTAGGGTTGATCAACCACTTTTTAATCTAGAAATGTCTAGTAGAATCCAATGTGCCAAGTCCTGAGATATATTTTTTTGTAGGGTTTTCTTAATTGTGGGGGTTAGTGGACGAAACTACCTCCACAGTATTTTGTTTCCTTTATTAGTACCTCGTGGAACTCTACCGGGTGTTTCGGGAATTTGCAGTGAATTGTGGAGTATTTAGTCTCCCCAGTATTTAGACGGATAATTGTCTTTAGGGTTATGTCCAGCTGAATTGACCACCCTGCCCATTTTGGATTGTTTGGTGGAGTTGACAACAGGAGGATAGTAGGGGTTTGTTTATTTTCCGGATGATTTAATCACGGCCTTTTACCCCTTATAGTCTTTTGCATTTGGGGTGCTTTTGTGGTACGTGATGCTTCACGTAAGTGTTTCCTTTTGACTTTTATACATTTCTGCTGTACTTTAATTAAGTATTTTCCTTTGGTCTTGGGTTGGTACCCCTCGACTTTATTTGCTTTTGGCTTACTTTCTGCCACTTCTTGTTTATTCTTGCTGAGGTGTTTTGTCTTTGGAATTCCTCAGGTTCAGAGCTATAGCTGGTAGCCGTGATGGTTTTGGAGTTTCTGAGCAGTAGTGTTGGCTGTGTTCTTTGACACGTCATAGTGAGGTAGTTTGTTGTTTTTGTTTATTCACTAGTTCAAACATACTTTACTTTTGTGGGTGCGTGTTATTTTGTTGATGCCCACACGATTGTTATTGTATTTTTAGATACTTGCTAGCTACTTAGCTTTCTTTCTATGTGTTTGGGATACTTTCTCTCTGGGATGTTTTATGCTGGGAATGCATGGTAGGTATTTTCAATTATAAAATAAAACTACTATTATTACCTCATGCATTGCACGCTTTTAGAATGTTAAGTCACTATATTTCACAACCGTACAAATCTACTTTTATTGCTATTGTAAACTTAAAACTTACATACATTAAGGTGTCCTTTGGGAACCTCTAAGTTCTTGCAGGATGCCTATTCCGATAAAAGAAGTATTTTTCCGTAGCGTTTAACTACTTTTCTTGTGGACTAGATGAGCCATTAAGCCGAGGGATACGACTATCTGCTATACTTAAATTGATTTTAACTCTAAATAATTTAAAGAACCTTTCTTCTTGGTTAAGTAGGAGATTTACCCATGCGTATGCAGTTATCCCGTGCTGACGTGGCATCATAACGCACATTTTTCTGTTACTCTAACATACTTATTTGGTAGTGAAAATGCGGGTTGTGACAGTTGGTATCAAAGGGAGGTTGGTTGGACAAGATGGTCGAACTAGCCAAACTCGTTTAGTTTGTTTCCCTTCATTCATTTGCATACACACGCCGATGTGTTATCAGTACATCTTAACCGAATCATCGACACTACACTTATAGCATGAATAGAAGTATACTGTTCATATTATGTAGTATGTGATACATAATATGTGTTTGTATATGGATCCACCATAAGAGGTGACATGTGACGATTATGTAGTATGAGATGCATAACCATCACCACATGGGTGCCCATTAGCACGTTTTCTTTTCTTGTTGCTTGTGATGTTATGTAGTATGAGATGCATAATAGTTATGTGTACGATGCTCATGCATGCATTAAGGCCTTTTTAGAATGCATAACACAACATACATAGCATATCATTGCATCTGCTTGCATGCTAAGTTAAGGTTTACATGATGACACATGCATGCACATAATTTTAAAGGAGAATAAAGAACTCATGCATTCATATCATAGGCACATGAGTAAATATGATGAGTGGATATCATCCTAAGTAGGACATAACATCATAATAAAATCCCAGAGCAAGATGCAGTATAAGTAAGTGTCTAAGTATGGTCTGAACTAGTTGTGTGGCCTAGTTGTGGACTGGGATTGTTTTTGACGAGTCATTCGCTAACTTTTCTAGAATGTTAAGACATCCTACGATGAGGTCGACTCCCCTATCAGAGGGCGAGTCATTTGGTGCTCAGAACGAGGTCGTTATTGAAGGATTGTGACAGAGCAATGAAGATTTGTCTAAGATAATGTTGGAGATGCAGTCGCAGATCCAAACCTTGTTGACTGTCATTACAGGATAGCCGCTCAGAGTTTAGGACCCCCTACCTATGATGGTAGGACAGACTTTATGGCTTTGGATGACTGGATTATATCCATCGAGGTGATGTTCTCTTACTTCGTAGTTTCAGCAGACAAAAGAGTAATGGTCGCTGCCTACCAGCTCAAGGGTTTGGCAAAGAGTTGGTGGCTAAGGGAGAAGGAAAACTTGAAGGATGGATGTTCTTGGGAAGTCTTCAAGGAGCGTTTGATGAAGAAGTTTCTACCGTCGGTCGAGCGAGGCCGTTTGTTAAATGATTTCCTGCACTTAAAGCAGAGGCAGCTTATAGTGACTGAGTATGAGGTAGAGTTTAGCAAGCTGAGCCGGTTCACTCCGGATTTAGTTGTTTTTGAAGATAACAGAGTCAAGCGTTTTCTGGGTGGTCTGAAAAGTCACATCCAGCAGTTGGTGAGTGCTTATAAATCAGGGAGTTATGCTGAAGCAGTCGAAGCATCTCTTAAGGTTGAGGCAATTGACAATGCCAAGAACTGAGGACAACAAACGAAAGGGGCATGATGCTGCCCAATGTTGGGATAAGGTTCCAGTCTGCTTTTAGTGCGGATAGAAAGGTCATATCAAGTCAAATTTCCTGCAGTCTCAGCCTGCGCTGCAACCAATTCCGCTTCTGGCCATGCCACCGCCGCAGCCTGTAGACAAAGGGAAAGGAAAGCTGAACGTGTTGTCTCAGTGGGAGGCCTAGACTTCTACCCAATTGATTTCAGGTTAGTTTCTAACCTTGTTTTGTTTTTGTTTTAGCTTGTAGTTGTAGTTTTGATGTAGTTCGATTAGTTATGTAAACATTTTTATAGGGAAATTTAAAGTAAAGAACCATTGGGCGCTTGTTCTCTATGATTCTGTTGCTACCCACTTGTTTGTGGCTAGGGCATTTGTTGAGCATCATCGTTTAACTTCCGATCAAGTCTGATATGCATTTCAAGTAAAGTTTCTTTCCAGTGACTCGGTGGTGTCAGACCAGGGTATCCGAAGTTGTCCGAATTTGTTAGGCGACTTTCTAGCAGTTGCTGATTTGAAGATGATAGACTTGGAAGATTTTGATGTGATATAGGGCATGGACTAGTTGTCCAAATTTGATGCGGCTATACAGTGCAAGGTTAACCGCATTGACTTCAAGATGGACAACGGTCAACCTAGGAGTATTTATGGTTTTCCGCATCAAGTTTATCCAATTATATCTGCGGTACGTGCTCGAAAGCTGGTAAATTCCAGATGTTTCACTGGTTTGGTTTCAGTTTTGGAGACTGTTGTTAGCTTGCCATGTATAGAGGAGATTCCGGTGGTGCGTGAGTTTCCAAATGTTTTTCCAACTAATCTTCCGAGTCACCCGCCTGAGAGGGACGTGGAGTTTATCATAGATCTGGAGCCTGGTACCCTTCTTATTACTAAGGCACCGTACCGAATAGCCCCGCGTGAGTTGGAGGAGCTGCATACTCAGTTGGATGAGTTGCACCTGAGTGGTTTTATTAGGTCGAGTTCTTCGCCTCGGGGTTTTCCCATCTTGTTTGTAAAGAAAAAGGACGGATCAATGAGGCTGTGTATTGACTATAGAGAGCTGAATAAAGTCACCATTAAGAATAGATATCCACTGCCTAGGATTGATGATCTGTTTGATCAGTTGCGTGGTAGCTCTGTGTTTTCAATGATCGCTCTTCGTTCAGGCTACCACCAGTTGAGGATTCATGAGGCATATAATCCACAGACTGCTTTTCATTCAAGGCATATGCATGTTGAGTTTCTGGTAATATCCTTTGGTTTGACCAATGCTCCCTCTGCCTTTATGGATATGATGAACCGTTGTTTCAAGGATTTTCTAGACCGTTTCGTGGTCGTGTTTATAGATGACGTTTTGGTGTATTCCCGTAGCGCTGATGAGCATGCCCAGCACTTGCGTTTAGTTTTCTCTAATTTGAGGGAGCATAAGATATATTCCAGGCTAAGTAAGTGTGAGTTCTGGTTCCCTCAGGTTTCCTTCTTAGGTCATGTGGTAAATAAAGATGGAATTTCGGTTGACCCTGAAAAGGTGACTACTGTTATGGATTGGAATAGGCCCACCACCCCCAAGGAGTTAAGGAGATTTCTGGGGTTGCCTGGCTATTATAGGAGGTTTGTAGAGGCTTTCTCTACGTTATCTGTGTCTTTGACTAAACTAACGTAGAAGAACACAACTTTCATTTGGAGCGATAAGTACGAGGAAGCATTTTTGGAATTGAAGAGGAGACTGTACACTGCCCCAATTTTTTCTCTGCCTACTGAAGGGTTAGAATATGCGGTGCATGTAGACGCATCGCATGTTGGTATAGGTTGTGTGTTGATGCAGGAAGGCAAGGTAATTGCATATGGGTCGAGACAACTAAAGGTACATGAAAAGAACTCCCCTACGCATGATCTAGAGTTCGCAGTAGTGATTTATACCCTAAAGTTGTGGAGGCACTTGCTATATGGCGCAATATGTAAGATTTATACCGATCATAAAAGCTTAAGGTACGTTTTCACTCAAAGAGAGTTGAATCTGCACCGGGGAAGATGGTTAGAGTATGTTGCTGATTATGATGTTGAGATCCAGTACCATCCGGGCAAAGCTAATGTGGTAGCCAATACCTCGAGTAGAAAGACGCGGAAAATTTTTAATCTTTCTGTGGATTCGCTAGTAGAAGAATTTCCCTTCATGAATATTTCTGTCGGGAGTTGTAATTTGTAAAGTAGTTTGGAGGTAGCTGAGCATTCATGGATTGTACTCACAAGATTGCATCAGATGGTAGACCCTGAGTTGTTGCACCTTTACAAGAGAACTGAGAAGGGAGAGTTGCTAGATTTTTCGATCGATGACGCCGGTACCTTGAAGTACCGCGATAGATTTTGCATCCCCAATGTTGAAAATATTTGAGTTAAGTTGTGAAATGAGGCTCATGGTTCCAGCGTTGCCTACCACCCAGGTTCAACAAAGATGTATCAAGATTTGAAGCAGATCGCCTGGTGGTTCGGAATGAAAGTTGATATAGCGAAGTTCATTTCAGAATGTTTTACGTGCAAGCAAGTAAAGGCTGATCATGGTATACTTGGTGGCAAGCTAACACCCTTAGAAATTAAAAGTTGGAAGTGGGAGAGTATCTCAATGGATTTCATTATTGGGTTATCGAGATCTCCCCGACGACATGATTCAGTCTGTGTTAATGTTGATAGACTAACGAAGTGTGCTTACTTCGTGCCTTTTAAGATTGATTACCCCATGAAGAAGATAGCTGAGCTATATTTAAATGAAGTCATTAGATTACATGGAGTGTTAATTAGTATTGTATCTGATCGAGACTCCAGGTTTACGTCTCACTTTTGGAAGAGTTTACAGAAAGGCTTGGGTAGTGATCTGCGGTATTCCACAGCCTATCATCCATAGACAAACGATCAAACAAAAAGTGTGAACCAGATTATGGAGGATTTGATCAAATGTTATATTTTGGACCACGGGGGTGCTGGGATGAGCGACTCAGATTGATGGAGTTTGCATACAATATTATTTATCAAGAAAGTTTGCAGATGGCCCTGTTTAAGGCCTTGTTTGGGAGGCGATGCAGAACTCCCTTATTTTGGGCCGTGGTCGGTGAGAAACCATTGCTGGGTCCTGAAGCGTTAGAAGAAATGGATGTTTCCGTGAAGACTATTCGGGAAAAGCTTCAGATAGCGCAGGAATGATATGAGAAGAACGACAATCGGCGTAAGACTGATTTAGGGTTAGTTGTAGGGGACATTGTGTTTCTCAAAGTTTCCCCGATGTCTTGAGTTAAAAGGTTTGGAAAGAATCATAAGTTGGACCCTAGGTATATGGGACCTTTTAAGGTTGTCGAGCGTATTGGTGTATCAGCTTATAGGCTGGTGTGACCACAAATTTTCCTGGTGTGCACGGCGTGTTTCATGTCAGCCAGTTGCGGAAATGTGTGCTCAGCGACTGACAGATTATTGATGTTGTGCCCTAGTTGGAGCCTAATCTTTCCAATGTTGAGATGCATGTTCGTATTTTGGATTCTCAAGATCGAGTGTTGCGGAGAAAAAACCATACCAATGGTAAAAGTTTTGTGGTGAAATCAAGACGTCGAGAGCGCGACGTGAGAATTGGAGTCGGCAAAGAGGGAACCTCATCCGCATCTCTTCCCTTAGTTTATGGTATGTATCCATGCTGTTGGGTGTATTTGATTTTCTCGTTTTGGTTTGGTTTTGGAATTGTGTTAAGTTTTGAGACGAAATTTCTTTTTTGGGGGAGTGACTGTAACACCCCCGACTTTTGAAATTATTAGATTTGGTAATATCATAGTTATGGCATCAGGGCGTTACTTTTTAACGTCGAGTTGATGACGCGACGCCGTTAAGGAATTTTCGCGTCTGTTCGGTCGAATCGGCCAAATTCGTGAATTCTTGGTGTAATTGGAAAATTTTCCGTTGGAAAATTAAGTTAAGTAATTTTTGACTTCCTCATCAAGTTTCGACGCGATCCGGGCATTTTTGTAGTCTCGGCGTGCATTTGTAGTTTTGAATTATTTACGTTTGTCGTAAACTTTAGAAATTAATATCTCGGGAATGGCTTGTCGGATTTTGGATTTGACTACGTCGTTGGGTTCGTAGCGTCAGTGTTCACCTATGGTGCGAATTTCATTTAATTCGCCGCACGTTTGGGCCTCCGTTTTGGACTCGTGTTTCCTTGTTAAAAAAATATAAATATGATTATTTTAATATTAAAACACTATTCAAAAATATTTTTTCCTATTCATCTCTATAGTTTCATTTTTTTTGGATATATTTGTAAAAAACCAACTATTCATGCAAAATGATTCTCGAGCAATCAGTTAGTATTCTCGAGTATTCTGTTAAGGTTCTCGAGTACTCACTTTTACCTCTCGAGTAGCCTGTTTAATGTTCTCGAGTACTCTGCCTTTTGTTCTCGAGTACTGCAGGTCCCTCTCGAGTAGCCTGTTTCGTGTTCTCTAGTACTCTACCTTTTGTTCTCGAGTACTGCATCCCTTCTCGAGAATTCTGTTCCAGTCTGTGTTCGGTGCTATTTTGAGGGTCAAAACGGTGTTGTATAAAAATGATTAACATGAAATTTGTTAGCCTAGACGAGATCTACAACTTTCATGTTGAGCACTTTTCGATTCGAAGACATCTTAAACCGCTATTTGCATTTTTCGCGCGCCCGCACTTAAATTATCCGCCTCCTTCCCCTTTAGACAGAAATTTTTTATAAATACCTGTATATATATGTATATATTCTTATACTTAAGGATAATTATAAAAATAATAAAAAACTTCATCTTCTTCATCACGATTAGACCGAACCGAAACCAGAGCGGCGACTCCTCATTCGTAGATCTTCTGGTGGCCGCCGACGCAGCTCCGGTGCTCGAAATCTTTAACCAAATATAGATTCGGAAAGCTCTCGCCGAGAGCTATGCCATCATGGTAAAACTTTCTCCATTTCTTGAGTTTTTTCATTAGGGTTTTTGGCCCTAACCTCTATTTCGGCCATTCTTATTCAGATTTCAACTCCTTCCGTCTTCTTTTGCCCCGATCTGTGATGTGGAGTGGTTTGGAGAATTTTTTCGGTAAAACCAAGGCAAGTTGTGGTTTTAATCCCCTTTCTCCCTTTATCTCTTCTTCCTAATCTTGATGATATACTGTTAACCTCAATTTCTTTAATCTTTCTGTACTGTTTTCATTTCAATTTGTAGATATATTAAATTTTTCCTTTGAATCCACTTGTGTTATTATTTTTTGTCCTGATGATTCAATCTTGTAGTGTTGTAGTGATTTGATTGAAATATTTAATTGCTGGCTTTAATCGTTCCTAACTATTATGTAGGATATGCTTAGACTTGTTTAGGACTGTGAAATATTTCCTAGGGTTGATCAACTGCATCTTAATTTAGAAATGTCGAGTAGAATCCGATGTGCCAAGTCCTGAGTTATATTTTTTTGTAGGGTTTACTTGATTGCAGGAGTTAATGGATGAAACCACCTCCACAGTGTTTTCTTTCCTTTATTAGTACCTCGTTGAACTCTACCAGGTGTTTGGGGCATTTGCATTGAATGGTGGAGTATTTAGTCTCCGCCGCATTTAGACGAATAATTATCTTTGGGGTTGTGCCCATCTTAATTGACCACCCTACCCATTTTGGATTGTTTGGTGGAGTTGACCACAGGAGGTTAGTAGGGGTTTGTTTCTTTTCCGCATGATTTAATCATGACCTTTTTCCCCTTATAGTCTTGTGCATTTACAGTACTTTTATGGTACGTGACGCTTCACGTAATTGTTTCCTTTTGGCTTTTATACATTTTTGTTGTACTTTAATTAAGTATTTTCCTTTTGTCTTCGGTTGGTACCCCTCGACTTTGTTTACTTTTGGCTTACTTTCCGCCACTTCTTCTATATTTTTGCTGAGGTGTTTTGTCTTTGGAATGTCTCAGGTTCAGAGATGTAGCTGATAGCCATGTTGGTTTTGGAGTTTCTGAGCAGCAGTGTTGGCTGTGTTCTTTGCCTCGCCGTAGTGAGGTAGTTTGTTGTTTTTGTTTTTTCACTAGTTCAGACATACTTTACTTTTGTGGGTTCGTGTCAGATTGTTGACGCCCACATGATTATTGTGTTATTTTTGGATACTTGCTAGCTGCTTTGCTTTCTTTCTGTGTGTTTGGGATTCTTGCTATCTGGGATGTTTTATAATAGGAATGCATGGTAGGTATTTTCAAGTATAAAATAAAACTACTATTATAACCTCATGCATTGCACGCTTTTAGAATGTTAAGTCGCTATATTTAACGACCGTACAAATCTACTTTTATTGCTATTGTAAACTTAGAACTTGCATACCTTGAGGTGTCATTTGGGAACCTCTAAGCTCTTGTAGGATGCTTATTCCACTAAAAGAAGTATTTTTCCGCAGTGTTTAATTACTTTTCTTGTGGACTAGATGAGCCACTAAGCCGAGGGATACAGCTATCTGCTATACTTAAATTGATTTTAACTCTAAATAACTTAATGAACCTTTTTTCATGGTTAAGTAGGAGTTTTGCCTAAGCTTCCGCAGTTATCCCCTGTTGACGTGACATCATGACGCGTATTTTTCCTTTACTCTGATATACTTATTTGTTGGTGAAAAATGCGGGTTGTCACATATAATCTTGTAGTTGATGTTGAATCCAAAGAAGCTGGGCACATCAACACCCTGCTAATATGTACTCTAACTCAGCTATAGATATAACCATAATAGTCTACTTATTGCAACTCCAGGACACCAATCTTCTTTCTAGCAACTGGCATGCCCCACTTATACTTTTCATATCATCCTTGCAACCTATAAAATTTGCATCTGAAAGCCCAATTAGTTCAAAATCATAGTTTTCAGGGTACCACAAGCTAAGATGTTGGCTACCCTTAAGGTATCTCAAAATCCTCTTGGCAACTGAGTAATGAGATTCCTTAGGGCATGCCTAATATCTAGTATAAACACATGTATCATACATGATATATAGTTTACTAGTAGTCAAATAAAGGAGGGACCGAATGATACACATGTACATGGATTCATCAAAAAGTTTTCCTTTCTCATCCTTGTACAGGGATATATTTGATCTCATGCGAGTTTTCATGATGGAGGCGGAATCTATCCCAAATTTTGTAATAAACTCTCAGTGTACTTAGTCTAAGAGATGAAAATTCCCTCATCATATTATTTCACTTAGAGACCTAAAAAGTAATTTAGCTCTCCCATACTGCCCATCTCAAACAACCCTTGTATAAAGTTGGCAAATTTCTTGCAAAGGTTGTCATCAGTAGACCCAAATATTATGTCATTAACATAAATTTTTACTAGGAGACACTTAGCCTTAGATTCTCTTAGGAACAATGTGTTATCTTAAGAAAATAAACATGACTAGTTAGAGTTGGATGTACAAAACTTAAGGGTTGCTCCACATACACCTCTTTCTTGAGATTACCATCCAGAAATGTTGATTTGACATCCATCTGGTAGACCTTGTAACCTTTATATACAGCATAGGCAAGGAACATCCATATTGCCTCTAGTCTTGCAAGTGGGATAAATGTTTGATCAAAATCTATGCCCTCTTCTTTCTTGTACCCCTTGACTACCAGTCTGTCTTTATTCTTCACAATCACTCCGTTCTCATCTAGTTTGTTTCTGAAAATCCACTTGGTGACTATAATGTTATGTCCTTGAGGTTTAGGTACAAGCTTCTAGACCTTGCATCTTTTTAATTACGGTAGCTCCTCCTATATAACATTGATCCAGAATGGATCTTTGTTAGCATCTTCAAATTTCTTAGGCTCCACCAAAGACAGGAAGCTCAGAAATAAAACTTCATTATGTATTCTGCTCTTGGTCGTGACTTTAACACGCCCATCCATTGCATGGGATATAACAAAAGGTTCGGTCGGGTCCCCACGCCATATACCACAGACATTCAGTGAAGTTACATATTAATACCAAAAAACTATTACACAATATCGAATCCTAACACAGAGCATTCTAGCAGAAGTTTTTAAATTAGTTGGAAGAACCCATCATAAAACATGAAAGTCCACTATAGCCCAAAGCAGGAATGAGAGAACCAATACACAAGTAGTCTTGGCCTTATGGCCTTATAATTATTTTCTTAAACAAGAAATGTTTACATATTTCGGCACACAGACCAGCCATACATGAAAATAGGAAAATAAAACACTTTGCTTTAGACTTCAAAGGCCAGCACTACATCAAGGGCTTCAGCCCACTATTTGCCACTTGGCTCACCTATTCCTGCATAAGAACAATCCACCAAACGGTGGAAAAACAAGGCAACAGTCAACTAAAGCTGACCAAATTATAACGATCACACCACTTACTCGGGGCGGTGGTTCTCCTTCACTACATTATATTAGCAAGAGCCAACATAGCAATGACAGTGCAGTTTAAGCATACTTCACCACAGGTGTAGTCACGAACCGCCACACACCCTGTGCTCTCAAGGCACATTCTCGGTGTCCGGACAAAAACCAGGGACAAACCACCATTCACAAGACGACAACAACCTTGAGCATTTTGGTAGTATTTACGGCCTACGCAAGGCCTAAGACCCGTAACTATGGCAGCGATAGGTAACACTACCACAACGCTCGACATAGCTATTGGGTTGGTTTGGCCATTTCTTGTTGCTCACATCGTCGGGGAAAACAATCACGACAATGGTTGGCCTCCCCCTTCCCATTTCTCCAATCATTACATAACCCCATTATCATATATGGTGGCTCTTAGAACACCAAGTTGGGCTCTCAAATCTCTCAGCACCAAATCACAGGCCCCAGGTCTCCATGACACAGGCTACAAATACTGGACCCAGGTCTCCATGACACATGCCTTAAATACTGGCCCTAGGTATCTCCACGATACAGCCTCAAACACTGTCCCCAGGTCTCCACGATATAGGCCTCAAACACTGGCCCCAGGTCTCCACGACACTGGCCTCAAACAAAGCTCCCAAGGAGCTACTGCCGGCGGAAGCACTACCGTCGCGCAGTACCTGACAGAAATGCGTTTATGCCTAATTTTTCGGGTACCCCTTGGAGTTAGTCCCCAAGGTTCCCTATTGTAATGTACCGCGTAGAAAACCCGAAAAACACACATCACAGAGTCTTCTCCGGCCATTAGCAAGTATAATGAAAATCATCACTAATCTAGACCAACCCGTCCGGATGGGCTTCACACACCATGCCTATGTTCGTACTTTGATTCCAAACTCTAAATGCAAAACTATGGGGATACATTATATCTACCCGAAGGAATACCTCACGCTCACCGCACAATTGCAGGAGAGGGTTTCCTATGCAAAAGGAAGAGGACTTCACATGTCCAAGTTGAGAATCGTTACCCTTTGCACTCTCTTTGGTGTCATGCCAAAGATCTAGATGGAAGAACGCGACCGCAACGATCTTGCCTCCACAGATCCGGACTCGTCTTGCGAATTAGATCTTCAGAACTCCAACGACATTGAGATCTCTCTTTCGGCGCTGCTGCTCCTCCTCCATGAAATCCAGGTCAAGTTCTCAACTCCAAAAGAATGAAGTAAAAATAGCCAAACCCAGCTTTTATATAAAGTTACCGCCGTGCGGTAACTAGATACCGCCACGCGGTACCTTAATTTAACGCCTCATTTCAAGTGCAACTGCCCAAACCATCCAATCACATGCCGCTACGTGGCCACGCTATTACTGATTCGCTATCGCCGCGCGATAGGGTGCTAATGTCGAGCGGTAGCCGACTTCGGTTATGACTCAACACGTACTCTATCGCTGTGTGCTAACTCCTACCGCCACATGGTAGAATCCCGAGACCTCTTTCAATTTAATTATCCTCACTATCGCCAGCGGTAACACTATAGCCAGGCGATAGTCTCCGGAGAACCCTGCCAGAATAAATCCCGACTACCACTGCACGGTAATAAGTTTCTGCCATACAGTAACATCTTTCTCGAGAACTCAACACTTTCTCGAGAACTCAATGATTTCTCGAGAACTATCGCTCTCAATGCAAACCCTAGAGCTACCGCCACGCGGTAACTAGCTACCGTCGAGCAATAACCCCCTAGAGAAGAATCTCCCGCCTTATGAAATCTGGGGCATTACAAATCTCCCCCACTTAAAGAATTTCATCCAGACATTAAGTGATGCAGAAAACAAAGGAATTAAATCAACTTTAAATTGTGTACCTCAATTGAACAATGCGGGGAACTCCGACTTCATGGTTTGCTCACGCTCCCATGAAAGTTCCTCTCGGACACAGTTGTCCTAAAGGACCTTAACCAATCAAATGGATTTGTTCCGCAACTGCTTGAACTCTACGTCCTCGATCCAAATGGGTTTGATCTTCGTCGTCAACCCACTGTCGACCAACACTTGATTCACATCAACCACTTGAGTAGGCTCTTGAATAACCTTCCACAACACTAAGATGTGGAATACATCATGCAAACCACTAAACCACCGAAACTGCCAAATGATAGGCGGCTTCACCAACCCACTCCAAGATCTCAGAAGAGCTAACATACCTCAGACTAAGCATCTTTAAGCATCACATCCTTGATACACTCTTAAATGGCTTTATCTTGAGGTACACCCAATCGCCCACCGCAAACTCCATATTCCAATGCTTGACATTATAGTACTTGGCCTGCCTATCTTGAGCAATAAGTAGCCGTTCCCGAATCAAACGTATCATTAAAGTGGCATGTTCAACGTTCTTTCACTTGTACGGATTCGATTCTCCCGTTTCAACCTAAGCCAACAACATATGATACCTTCTTCCGTACATAGCCTCAAAAGGCGCCATCTGAATGCTAGTTTTGTAGTTGTTATTATACGCAAACTCAATCATAAAAATATGGTCCTCCCACCTTTTCCCAAAATCCAAAGCACACATACGAAGCATATCTTCCATCGTCCTGTTCACCCTTTTAGTCTGACCATTTGTGTGTGGGTGAAAAGCCATGCTGAAGTTCAACTTGGTACCCAACAACTTATGAATGATCCTCCAATCGTTAGATGTGAAATGACCATCTCGGTCAATAACGATGTTCTAGGGTACACCATGTAAACGGACTATGCTGTCCACATAAAGCTTTGCCAGCTTCCCAACTAAATCATCCTTCCTATTGTGTATGAAATGTGACACCTTTGTTAAACGATCAACGACCACTCAAATGGTATGGTTCCCCTTGTACTATCTCGGCAAGCCATGCACGAAATCCATGGAGATGTCATCAAAATTACACTCCAGTATCGGCAAGGACTTCAGGAATCCGCCTGGCTTCTGACATTCGTCCTTCACCAAGGTACATGTTTGACACTTCACCACATATAATGTTATGTCTTTCTTCAAACCTACCCACCATAACAGTTTCTTCATGTCCTTGAACATCTTGGTGCTCCCGGGGTGAATCAAGTACTTCGCAAAGAATGCCTCATACATTAATTCTTCTTGCAACTTCCCCACATTGGGGATGCACAATTGGCTGCCATTCCATAAAAGGCCATCGTCGATAGAGAACTAGTCGTTAGACCCATCAGCGGCTTCCGCCCAGTGACGTTTCAAGCTCACATCCAACTCCAAGACCCATTGAATCTTGTCCTCGAGGTCGTATTGAACCTCCATCCAACTCAAGCACGCATTTGTACTAGATCCTTTGTCAACACAAGAGAACTCCAAGGTCTCCAAATCCCGAATAAGCTTCTTGCTGTGCATCTATAACCAGTTGTCCAACGCAGGAGTCCTACGACTCAAAGCCTCTGCCACAATATTTCCCTTCCCATGAATATAATGAATCTTATAGGTTTAGTCCCCTAGGAACTCCATCCACCTATGCTGACGCATAGTTCAGGTCCTTTTAATCTATCAGATACTTTAAACTCTCATGATCTGAATAAATATTTACCTTAATCCCATACTAATAATGCCTCCAAAGCATGAGAGAGAATACCACGACCGCCAACTCCAAATCATGGACCGGGTAATTCCTCTCATGCACCTTCAACTAGAGCGATCCATAGGCTATCACCTTCCCGTGTTGAAGCAGAACACAGCCTAATACACTCCCATAGGCGTCACTGTAAATCTCAAAGCCCTCCAATCTACAAGGAGAACATAAGATAGGCGTCGTGGTTAGACGACACTTTAGTTCTTCGAAAGCATGTGCACACCCCGGCAACAAAACAAACTTATGATCCTTCCTTGTTGGAGTGGTGAGGCGTAGTTCTATCCGCGAGAAGTTCTCCATGAGGCGCCTGTAATAGCCAGAAATCCCAAGAAAACTCTGGACTTCCGACATAGTAGACAATACAGGCCACTACCATATCGCAACTATCTTCACCGGATCTACTGAAAGATAATAGTTGTCAACCTAAATCACCTAGAGGGGGGTGAATAGGTGAGTTGTGCGTCTTTAGCAGAATAAAAAAAACCTCAGAAAAAAGCACAGATCTATCTACCAAATTATCACAGACAAAACAAGATTTATAGTGGTTCCCCGATCTTGGGTACATCCACATTCCCTCACCGATCTAGCAATATACTAGACTCAGCTACTCCACTATCTCGGATTGAAAATCCATCCTACCCTCGGAACAAAGTTCCTACAATCTCAATCCAACCAACTGGATCTACAACTCGGAAGCCAAAACTTCCTACAAACTCGGAGTTGAAAACACCTACACTCGGAGAAAACTTCTCCTACAAGAATGAAAAATTGTTTAAGAAAATACAAACAATGGTTTTTCTGTCAGATCTGCAAATAGCAACCAGGATCTTCTTCTTGTGAGCTTTGCAGCACTTTCAGAAAAGATGAAGAAAATCTTGGCCAGATCTGAAATCTTCTTTGTTTTACATGATCGGGAAGAGGATGAGCGTTGAGAAACGATCTCGATCTGTAAAACTTCTTCAGTCTATTTACTCTGAAATTCGAAGCCCTTACCGGAGAAGAGCAGAGGTGGCGACGGCTTTCGTTCCGTGAAGAGAGAGAGAGGAAATAGCGATTCTTTTGGAAAGAGTCAGCTGCAAAACTTAGAATAATTTTCTTCTTGAAAAACTTGTTTTCTTATTAGGGTTTGTCGATTAGACAAGACCTTTTATAAGAGTACTCATAACAGTCATAATAGGTTTTAATGATGTACACGTCGACCAATCATGTCACAGAATTTGAAAATCTGTCAAATCTAGACTTAGAAGAAATTTCGGAGAAAATTAGGTGATATACACGACTAGGTATATATCTACTCGAGTAGGTCAAGGACTACTCGAGTAAGTAAAGAAATGTTACTCGGGTATATAATTCATGACTACTCGAGTAGGTTGAAGACAACTACTCGTGTACATATAATCAACTACTCGAGTACTTAGAAGATCTACTCGAGTATACAGAAACGTTTCACGGGAAGGAGTTGAACTACTCGAGTACAAGTTATACTACTCGAGTATGCAGAATTGAACTACTCGAGTAGTTAGAAGAACTACTCGAGACAAACACTCAGAGAAATTCTGCACACGGGAAAAACAGCTACTCGAGTAGTCAGATTGAACAACTCGAGAGGAAAGAAATCTTCTCGAGTATATGAAAGACTTACTCGAGTTTATCTTAACTACTCGACACAGAGGTGAGTTACTCGACACAGTGTCGAGAACTACTCGAGTATACAAATTACCTACTCGAGTAAATGACTTAGAAAAATTCTGAGAAAGAGGAATCTAGAACAGGAAGAATAAACTACTCGAGTATGAACTACTCGAGACAGAATGAGCTACTCGAGTATATGACTTGGACTACTCGAGTGATTTACTTAGAAAAACTTGGAAACTGAATTCTGGGCAACTCTAGTAGGAAGAATGATCTACTCGAGTAGTTAAGTAAGCTACTCGAGTATGTCAGTGAACTACTCGAGTGTCTTACTTGACTACACGAGAGGAAGAATTTTCTTACTCGAGTATATCTCTAGCAATCTACTCGAGTAGTTAAAGACCTACTCGAGAGAAACACTTAGAAAAATTTCTGTCAGAAAGTTTTCTTCTAATAGAGGGGAATCAGCATCAGGTCTTTTCACATAGTCCTATAGTTTGAATATGAAGTGTATCCAAATAGAGAGGCTACACATGAGTCAACACTTTGGAACACACAATGAGGGATTACATTGCATGTTCCTTTGTTTAGTGACCCATTGTAGACTGACATTGGTATATACTTCCCATTGGAGTCCTGCAAACACATAACTCAAACGAAGCATCAAATACAAACTAATTCATCTTAGTTCCAGGGTGACTTCATCAAATCTGGGTTAATGTGGACATAGTTCCCAACAATCTCTCACTATTTGTTGAAGTCAGAACCCTTTACACTAAGGTGAATTATAGACATAAAAAGTGCTAAGTAGAAAACAAATGTGCAAGCAAACAATAGACTATGAGATAAGATGATAAGAGTAAAAACTTAGAATTATATAAATAAGAATATTCAAAATTATCAGTTCTACAGTCAATCATTTAACACTCTCAAATATCCTTGAAAATCAGCCTTGATGTTGTTGTCTCTCCAATTTCTCTTGTTGTCTCCTCTGGTAACAAAAAGGTTTTGGATAATTCTTGGGAGGTCTAGGAGGGGCTGCAGGATTATTCCTTCCGTATTCTCTGTCATAGATTCTTCTCTTGGTCATGGATTTTCATAAAGTTCCCATTCATATGAGTTGTAATGAATATTCCTACTCTCATGGAATTCCATAACTAATCTGAGAGTTTCCAGAATCAGGGATTTGGAGGTTGGAGACCAAACTTCAGCATGTTCAGGAGCTTTAGCAGGAGCAGTCTTGCTAGCAGAAGGACCTTCAACATATTTCCTTTTCTTCTTGTAAGTTTTGATCTCTGGAGAAGCATGAAGGAAAATGTCAGCGGGATCTTTTTCCTAGACTTGAACATAGGTGTCTGGAGGAGCAACTGAGTCTCCATGCCTGGGAGAGAAGGTAGGTTGCAGAGGAGTAGCTGGGGCAGAGGCATCTGTAGCTAGAGGATTTAAATGATGAGGAATGATGTTGGGGTCAGCAGCAAGGTCTGGCAGAATCTGGTTGTGCATCCAGACAGCAGTGTCATAAGTGTGGAACTTGACACTCTGTATCTGGGGTAACACATCAGCCTTAATTCCCTGCACATGAGTTTCCCATAGTTCCTGTTGGAGAGCAGCAGATTTTTCTAGATATTCTTTTACTAGTCCCTCCCCCTTTCTGACTTCAACAGGTAACCTTCCTATAGCATCTTCTTTAAAAAGGCCAACTTCTTCACAGATTTTCACTTTGTTGGCTTCAGTTCTCTTGTCCAGTTCTATTTTATTATTTGCAATGGTGACACCTTATTCCATAACTTCTCCAACACTAGTTATAGTATGGTCGAGGAATTTTCCACCAAGTTGAAACAGGTACTTGAGCTTGTCAGTGTTATGCTGAATTTCAGCAAATCCTCTGCTCATCTCAGTATCGAGAGCAGTTACCTTGTCAGTTATAGTTTTTAGACAAATATTAAAATAAGTTCTCTGTTCTTGAAGAAGAAGTGCAATCTGTTGCAGCAAATCTGAGGAGGAAGAGTTTGTAGCAGCAGCAGTTGAAGGAGCAGCAGAGGAGAGAGGAGGAGCAACCCATGGAGTTATTTCTTCAATAATCACAGAGTTGTTAGATCTTGTGGTATGAATGATAGCAACCCCTTCTTCTATAACATGAGGGAGAGAGAAGTCTAGGTTTTTGAGAGGAGCCTCTGCTAGCTCTGGAGAGGGCTCATCAGGGATATGAATTGTGTCTTACGGGTCTTTGAGGGCAGCAGGAGAGTTTGCTGGAGTTCTGGCTGGAGAATGTTCAGGAGTTGAGTCTTTGGGAAGTTCAGAGGATGGAGCTGGAGGAGATAGAGGAGGAGGAGGAATAGGCAGCACTTCTTCAGTGAGTTCTGCAATCATTGCATCTATAGCAGCAGCTGTTGAGAGAAGAGATTCTTGAGGTATCTGATCTGAAGGAGTTGTTGGAGTTTGAGGTGGAGAGGGTGACCTGACTGGGATAGAAGGAGCAGGCTCCCCCTCACTTTGTGAACCAGAGGAGCTGGCCACATGATGAGGAGAGGGAGATGGAGTCTTGTCCTCTAATACTGGAACTTCTGAATTCTTAGCAGCTTGGGCAGCATTTTTCAGCTTGAGCTCCCATCTCTGAATAGAAGAAATGGAGACCTTCTTCATGTGGTGAAGAGGGGTCCCTTTGGAGAAGTTGAATACTTGAGGATTCGTTTCATGGAGTAGCAGAGAGATTATTCTGGCGAAGTTGGGGGATTTTAAGCTGTCCTTGATTTTGTCTAGAAGCAGCATACCAAACTGAAATTTCTTGCGGCAAACAATGGCTTGCATTATGTCGAAGAAATACAGTGGAATGTCTCTTATGGAGTTGGTCTTGCACAGCAGAATATTTCCAATAATATCAACCAGAAAATTTCCTTCTGCGTTCATGTCTGATCGTTTGATAGACTGAACTTCAGGCGAAATCTCACAGAATAAGCAGGTTCTGTAGGAATCTTCTTCATCGAGGTTGTCTGCGGTTGTGACTACTGGTAGACGGAGGAGTTGAGAGATAATTATCGCAGTAAGTTTAATTTTCAGACCTTGTACCTTAGATTTTAGAACTTTGCCATTCCTTTTGACCTTCAGATTTGTGAAGAAATCTGCTACCTCGAGGAAGAGGATACGGCAGGGTTCTTGGAGAGTGAAGGAAAGTCCGGCGGTATCTAGAAGAACCAACAAATTGTGGAAGTCGTCTGACATCTCTGCAATCCCTCCGGTAACAAGTTCTGAACCTACACCAATCTTGGAGACGGTGGCCATGATCCAGAAACTTGGAAAAACTCTATCGGGGGGAAGAGGAAAAGTCGCGGCTCTGTAATTTCTTGAAGGAAGACGAAGCGGTAGCTGGGTACACGAGAGAGTGAAATGGTTTCGTGTAGAGGGATTTTTGAAAATTCGTATTTATAAACCCTAGGTTTAAGTCTAATCAATCAAGAAGGAAATAACTTAAACCATAGAAGAGGCGGCACAGGAAAATTTGAAAGACAAGAGGCATGTACACGAGAGATAAAATGAGTACTCGAGTATACAGGGAGTTACTCGAGTAGGTTTATAGGAGTTACTCGAGTAGGTCTATAGAAGTTACTCGAGTAGGAGAATCTGCAATGACTCGAGTGGAAGAATTGCCTGACTCGAGTAGATGAAGTGTACTACACGAGTACAAGAATTGTCCTACTCTAGTAAGTGAAATGGACTACTCGAGTAGATCCTTGAGTACTAGAGTAGGTCAGGTCTAACTTGAGTCAGAGAAAGAGGAAAACTTTGAAAAACTAGATTTTGACTAACCTTTTAATTTCCTTTGCTTTGTTGAAATCCAACCTTCTCTAATCTTCCCTGTTGAGCATCCCAAGTTCTGTTTTGAAGAATGAGAACTTGGTCTCATCTAGCGGCTTTGTGAAAATATCTGCAACTTGCCTGTCTGTGGAGACATATTAGAGATCTATGTCCCCATGCTTTATATGCTCCCGGATGAAATGATACCTTAGCTCGATATGCTTTGTCCGGCTATGCGAGACTGGATTATTGACTATTGCAATTGCGCTGGAAGAGTCGCAAAATAATGGGACATTCTTGAACTTCAAGTTGTAATCCTCAAATTGATTCCTTATCCAAAGTAACTGTGCGCAGCAACTGCCTGCAGAGATATACTCTGACTCGGCCGTTGAGATTGCGAAACAATTCTACTTCTTACTACTCCAGGAGATTAGCCTTCTTCCAAAGAATTGGCATGTCCCAGAGGTGCTTTTCCTGTCATCTTTGCTTCCTGCAAAATGTGCATCTGAAAAATCAATTAGTTCGCTATCATTACTTCTTGGGTACCATAAGCCAAGATTTTGTGTACCTTTAAGGTATTTCAAAATCTGCTTTGCAGCAGCGTAGTGAGATTCCTTAGAGTTCACCTGAAATCTAGCATAGACACATGTTGAAAACATTATGTCGGGTCTACTGGCAGTAAGGTAGAGCAAAGATCCAATTAAGCTTCTGTACTTGGTTTCATCAAAAGGTTTCCATTTTTCATCCTTGTCTAGAGACATAGTTGAGCCCATTGGAGTCCTCATAGAGGTTGCGTTCTCCATTTCGAATTTCTTAATCAGCACTTTGGTGAACTTTGTCTGCGAGATGAAAATTCCATCTTCAGATTGTTTCACCTGAAGCCCTAAGAAATACTTCAGCTCGCCCGTACTGCTCATTTCGAACTTCCCTTGCATAAGTTTTGAGAACTTTTTGCAGAGGTTGTCGTCTGTAGAGCCAAAAATAATGTCGTCGACATAGATTTGCACTAGCAAAATCTTGCCGTTTATTTCCCTAAGAAATAATGTCTTGTATATCTTTCCCCTTGTGAACTTGTTCTCAAGTAGAAAGCTAGACAGCATCTCATACCAAGCTCTAGGATCTTGTTTCAAACCATATAGGGCCTTGTGCAAGAAATAGAAATAATTAGGAAGGTTAGGATCAACGAAACCTGGAGGTTATTCCACATACACTTCCTCCTTTATGTTACCATTTAGGAAGGCAGACTTCATGTCCATCTGATAGACGGTAAAGCCTTTGAATGCAGCATATGCTAGGAATAACCTTATTGCCTCCAGCCTTGCCACTGGAGCATATGTCTGGTCGAAGTTGATTCCTTCTTCTTGACGATAGCCTTTAGCGACAAGTCTAGCCTTGTACTTTATGATCGTCCCGTCTTCATACATCTTGTTCCTGTAGACCCATTTTATTCCAATGACGTTCTTTCCTTTGGGTCTTGGAACAAGCTTCCATACATTACAGCGCTTGAACTGATTTAGCTCTTCTTCCATTACCAATATCCACGATGCATCTGAATTTGCTTCCTCAAACTTCTTTGGTTCAACCTGCGAGAGAAAACTTAAATAAAGATTCTCATTAGTTGTACCTCTACGAGTTCTGACACCGTCCCGGGGATCTCCTATGATCCGGTCCATGGGGTAATACTTCAGATGTCTGAGCTCTAAAGTTCTTGCATCTTGATTATCTTCAATCACTGAAGTGATTTACTTAACTTGGATGACTTCTTCATCTTGATCATCAGTCTCTCCAATAGGGGTTGGAGTGGTGATCTTGATGAACTTTTCGCCTTTGTCTTCAGACGGTTAATCCAAGCTAGTTTCTTTCAGCTATGCAGCTGCATCTTCAATGAGCATACTAGACGGATTGCTTTGCAGCAAGCTCATCTCATCAAATACAACATGTATCAATTCTTCTACCACCAGGGTTTTTCTATTAAATATTCTATATGCCTTACTATGGCTACTATAACCTACAAAAATACCTTCAAAACTCTTCTCGCTGAACTTGGTGGTATAATACTTAACATTGTTAAGTACGAAGAATTTACAGCCAAAGATTCTAAAGTATGAGATGGTTGGCTTCTTGCCCTTTAGAAGTTCGTAAGGTGTCTTATCGTGGTTTTTGTTTATGAGTGCTCGATTTTACATGTGGCATGCAGTGTTGACGGCTTCAGCCCAGAAGTACTCCGGAAGTGAAGTATCACTCAACATACTCCTGCAGGCCTCTATGAGTGTTCTTTTCCTTCTCTCAGCCACTCCGTTCTATTGTGGAGTATGAGGAGAGGAAAACTCATGAAAGATACCTAAGCTTTCACAGAATTCTGTCATGGCCCCATATTTGAACTCTGTTCCATTGTAACTTTTGATTTTGACTACGGAGCAGTTGTACTCATTCTGGACTTGCCTGACAAAATTCGTAAAGATGTCGAAGGTATCTGACTTGTGTTTCAGAAAGAACACCCACGCAAAGCACGAGTAATCATCAACAATTACCAACGTATAATCCTTACCTCCCAAACTTCTGATTTGTAGTGGACCAAACAAGTTCGTGTGCTGTAGATGAAGACATCTATTAAAATATTTGCCAATAACGCTTTTAAAGGTAGCCCTTGTTTGCTTGCCTTTTACGCACGCATGACAAGGTCTATCTTTGACGCACTTGACATTTGGGGCATCACGTACTAAGTTCATTGAAAATAATTTATTAATATTTTTGAAATTAATATGTGCTAGTCTCTTGTGCCATTGGTCACCAAGAGACACACTATCTTTTGCTAAAAGGTACACTAGTGTAGAGGAATCTATACAAATGAAATTTAAACAGAAAATATTCCTGCTTCGAGTGCCGGATAGAATCGTTTCCATATTGTCAACGGATTTTATCAAACACTTATGAGCATGGAATTCAACTATGTATCCTTTATCGCAGAGTTGGCTTATGCTTATGAGATTGTGTTCCAATCCTTCGACATAAGCCACATCCGCGAAGGATACATTGCTGTTAGTGATCATAACATAGCCTCTAGTAATTCCACGGTCTGAACCTCCAAAGATGACCTTTGGTCCGTTCACGACTGGAGTAAAGTTCTGAATGAGGCTTCTAGTCTCGGTCATATGCCGAGAGCATCCACTGTCCAAATACCAGATTGGCATTTTGTTGGCCTTTGGACATACCTGCAATCATAATCAATTTGCCTTAGGAACCCAAACATGTTTGGGTCCTTGGTCTCGGGTTAGAGTACTCCCCCTATGAGTGTTAGCATTATGAGCGATCTTTCTCATATTACTGACATGAGGAGTTGCAGTATTTCTGGGATTGAACCAGCAATCAATGGCGAAGTGACCAACCTTGCCACATCACCAACAGTCAAATTTGTTGTACCTTTGCCTCATTATCTCTGGCTTGACCTTTTGGAATTGTGGTCTAGCAGGGGCAGCATTCTTGGAGGAAGATGCCTCATGATGATGACAATCACATGGCTTCTTCTCCTTTATAGGATTTTCTACAACAGGCTTTGTCTTTTGTGTCTTCTTGAAGTTATGCCCATGATTGAAAGGGTCATAGCTCTGAAGAATAACTTCTTCATAAGGTGCCTTAAAGACACTTTCGCCAAAGTTTCTGGGTCGAGTCCATCCTTGATAACGATACTTTGGCTCTACATAGGTAGGCCTAGTAAAGTGCCTGTTGGATGAGTCAAAATCAAACACATTTGATGGAAAGATGACTTTCTTGAATGTAGTTTGATCTTGAGGGGCTTTCCCCTTCTCTTTGGCTAAGGCCTTTTTGGCGGCCTTATTCTTTCGTTGTTTCTTGTTTCTCCTAAAGGATTTACTAGGAGCTTCTTCATGGCCTAATCCGGCACCCTTGGCCTTGGCTGAGAATTTAGCAACGAATGGAAGAACCGTCTTGGGCTTCGAGAAACTTTCAACCAGTTTCTTTTTAGCTGCAAGTTGGGCTTCCAATTCCTTGATGATTTTCTCTTTGAAGTCAAGGTACTCAAGAGCCTTGTTATATTCGTCAATTGCATTATTGAAGTTTTCCTCGAGGGAGTCAGTCTTTGCGACTTTTTCTCTCAAGTTTCTCTCTTCGGCTTTTAGAGATTTGATCTCTTTAGACTGAGTCTTCACGACTCGACGACATTTGTCGTAAGCCATGATTAACTCCTTGTACCGGGCCATTAGTTCTGACTCATCGTCAGAGGAGCTATCCTCACAACCATGCTTAAAAACATCGGAATCTGAAAGAGGGGTATGAGAATTTACCTTCCCAGTGAACTGGGGCTCTTGATCATCATCTGTTTGAGCCATAAGCCCAAAATAAGCTTCTTCTTCTTCACTTAACTCAGATGAGTCGGATTCACTAAGAGTCTTGCTCTTTTTGGCTATCAGGCTTTTCTCTTTCCTCTTTTTGTTGTAAGAGGGTTTCTTTTCTTCTCTTCTACCACCCTCCTTCTTCTTATGAGGGCAGTCGGCGATGACATGACCTGGCTTATTACAACAATAGCAAATAATGTCAGTCGAAAAATATTTGTTCTGTTTAGAGGAATACCTGCCATGGCTACTTGAGCCTTTTCTTTGCCGATCACCGTCGTGTCGTGATCTTCTGTAGGAGGCATCCTTGCTTTTCCATTGCTTCTTCTTGTTCAAGAATTTCTTGAACTGACGTGAGAGCAGTGAGAACTCTCCTTCTGATAGCTCAGAGCCTGAGGTACTAGGCTTAGAAGTTTCTTCTTCTTCACTAATCTCTGGAGCTGGAGCAGGGGAGGCAGCCTTTGTCTTTCTGGAGGTGTCTGCTTTTAGAGCAATAGACTTTTCTTTGAGAGCATACCTGCTCTTCTCTTCTTCAGCTTTCCTGGTGTTGAGTTGAAGCACATATGACATAAGCTTCCCGAAGAGATTTTGTGGGTCTGTCTCAGCTAGCTTCCCAAACTCCCTGATGGCACAGACCTTGCTGTCCCATTCTTTGGTCAGGGATCTCAGGAATTTGTCATTTAGTTCTCCATTAGTGAATACTCTGTCATAGACTCTTAGGCCATTCACTATCTTGAAAAAGATCTCAAATGTATCAGCAATGGTCTCTTTGCTTCCCTGTCGGAAGGCTTCATACTTCTGATTGAGGAGGGATCTCCAATCGTCCCTCACTTATTTTGTTCCTTCCATTAAGGTAACCAAGTACTGCCACATCTCCTTTGCAGATTGGCAGTGGATTACGTTCTTCAGCATTGAGTCATCAACTGCACTTGATATAATGTTTTTAGCTTTCTTGTCTAGTGAGACAAGTGCAATCTCGTCCTTGTCTAAATCCATCAGCTTCTTTGGAACCCTCTTGGTAGGATCTATAGTGGAGACAGTCATAGGGATATAAGGACCTTCTTCAAATATCATGAAGATCCTTGGATCCACAGCTTACATACAGAATTTGATCCTTTCTTTCCACATTGGAAAGTTGTTCTTGTTGCATAGGGGAAGCTTGGCAAAATCATTTGCCTTGTCCATTATAGATAGATCACAAATGACAACTGTTGCAGGAACTGATCAAGGTGTTAACCTTTTAACGATCAACATGGCTCTGATACCACTTGAAAGATAATAGTTGTCAACCTAAATCACCTAGAGGGGGGTGAATAGGTGAGTTGTGCGTCTTTAGCGGAATAAAAAAAAAAATCTCAGAACAAAGCACAGATCTATCTACCAAATTATCACTGACGAGACAAGATTTATAGTGGTTCCCCGATCTTGGGTACATCCACTTTCCCTCACCGATCTAGCAATGTACTTGACTCGGCTACTCCACTATCTCGGATTGAAAATCAATCCTACCCTCGGAACAAAGTTCCTACAATCTCAATCCAACCAACTGGATCTACAACTCGGAAGCCAAAACGTCCTACAAACTAGGAGTTGAAAACTCCTACACTCGGAGAAAACTTCTCCTACAAGAATGAAAAATTGTTTAAGAAAATACAAACGATGATTTTTCTGTCAGATCTACAAACAGCAACCAGGATCTTCTTCTGGTGAGCTTTGCGACACTTTCAAAAAAGATGAAGAAAATCTCGGTCAGATCTGAAATCTTCTTTGTTTTACACGATCAGGAAGAGGATGAGCAGTTGAGAAACGATCTCGATCTGTAAAACTTCTTCAGCCTATTTCCTCTGAAATTCGAAGCCCTTGCCGGAGAAGAGCAGAGGCGGCGACGGCTTTCGTTCCGTGAAGAGAGAGAGAGGAAACAGCGATTCTTTTGGAAAGAGGCGGCTACAAAACGTAGAATAATTTTCTTCTTGAAAAACTTATTTTCTTATTAGGGTTTGTTGATTAGAAAAGACCTTTTATAGGAGTACTCATAATGGTCATAATAGTTTTTAATGACGTACACGTGGACCAATCATGTCACGGAATTTGAAAATCTGTCAAATCTGGACTTAGAAGAAATTTCGGAGAAAATGAGCTGATATACACGAGTAGGTATATATCTACTCGAGTAAGTAAAGAAATGTTACTCGGGTATATAATTCATGACTACTCGTGTAGGTTGAAGACAACTACTCGAGTACATAAAATGAACTACTCGAGTACTTAGAAGATCTACTCGAGTATACAGAAAAGTTTCACGGGAAGGAGTTGAACTACTGGAGTACATGTTATACTACTTGAGTATGCAAAATTGAACTACTCGAGTGGTTAGAAGAACTACTCGAGACAAACACTTAGAGAAATTCTGTACACGGGAAAAACAGCTACTCGAGTAGTCAGATTGAACTACTTGAGAGGAAAGAAATCTTCTCGAGTATATGAAAGACTTATTCAAGTTTATCTTAACTACTCGACACAGAGAAGAGAGTTACTCGACGCAGTGTCGAGAACTACTCGAGTACACAAATTACCTACTCGAGTAAATGACTTATAAAAATTCTGATAAAGAGGAATCTGGAACAGGAAGAGTAAACCACTCGAGTATGAAATACTCGAGATAGAATGAGCTACTCGAGTATATGACTTGGACTACTCGAGTGATTTACTTAGAAAAACTTGGAAACTGAATTCTGGGCAACTCGAGTAGGAAGAATGATCTACTCGAGTAGTTAAGTAAGCTACTCGAGTATGTCAGTGAACGACTCGAGTGTCTTACTTGACTACATGAGAGGAAGAATTTTCTCACTCGAGTATGCAGAAGTTTTACTCAAGTATATCTCTAGCAATCTACTTGAGTAGTTAAAGATCTACTCGAGAGAAACACTTAGAAAAATTTCTGTCAGAAATTTTTCTTCTACTAGAGGGGAATCAACATCAGGTCTTTTCACATAGTCCTATAGTTTGAATATGAAGTGTATCCCAATAGAGAGGCTACACATGAGTCAACACTTTGGAACACATAATGAGGGATTACATTGCATGGTCCTGTGTTTAGTGACCCATTATAGACTAACATTGGTCTACACTTCCCATTGGAGTCCTGCAAACACATAACTCAAAGGAAGCATCAAATACAAACTAATTCATCTTAGTTCCATGATGACTTCATCAAATCTGGGTTTATGTGGATATAGTTACCAACATCTACTACAATTCCCTCTCCACTGTCCCCGTGACCAAGGAACGCTACGAAGGACAACCAAAACTCACATTTGGAGAATTTGGCGTACAGTTGGTTCCTCCTTAGGGTCTCTAATATCATATGTAGATGCTTTAAATAATCATCCTTGCACCGTGAGTACACTAGTATATTGTCGATGAATACTATCACAAACTGGTCCAAGTACTCTCTAAATGTCCTATTCATCAAATCCATAAACACGGACGACGCATTCATCATCCTAAATGACTGACGGTGAATTCATAATGCCCATAACATATGCTGAAAGCCATCTTGGGAATGTCACTTTCCTTTATTCTCGGCTGATAGTACCCGAATTTCAAATCTAGCTTCGAGTACATATTCGACCCAACTAACTGATCAAAGAGATCATCAATCCTAGGGATCGAATATCTATTCTTCTTTATCACCTTATTCAACTCTCGATAATCAATACACAGTCGTAAGCCTCCATCCTTCTTCTTAACAAAAAGGACTGGCGCGCTCCAAGGCGACAAAATTGGATGCGCATACCCTTGATCTAGCAGCTCCTGCACTTGTACCTTTAATTCTACCATCTCCTTAGAGCTAAGCGGTATAGGGAGCTTGGCACATGCTTGGCACCTGACACTATCTTGATGGTGAAGTCGATCTCTCGCTAAGGTGGGGCTCCAGGGAGATTTTCAGGAAAAATGTTAGGAAACTCCGATATGACTGGGATTCTATCCAGACCTGGCTCGGGTTTCGAAGCCTCCACTAAAGTGAAGAATAGCTCTGCACCACTACGAACTACCTTAACCACCTAGAGAGCAGACATCAAAGTCTTGCTCGATTCCTTCATGCCAGAGAATATCGTCTCCCGCTCCGTATCCACTCCCAATCTGAGCACCTTGCGATTGCAATCAATGTACGCATGCTGCTCCGATAGCCAGCTCATTCCAAAGATCACATCAAACTCCACTATCGGTAGTAGTGATGCTTTTAAGTCAAACTCGACTCCCAATTCATACCTTCACGCAGCAAACTCTATCCACGCGCATAGAACTCCCATTAGACAGCAACACATCCAATTTATCCATTGTCATCGAAGAAGGCAATCTAATGATCGATATAAATTCCTCGGATAAAAAGGAGTGCGAAGCTCGCGTATCGAATAGTGCTCTCGTCGGGCAATTAAAGATCAAAACAAAGCCTAGCATAACAAGTCATATGCTAATGTACATAAGACAACAAGTATGTAAAGCTAAATGTGCTTTTGATTCAATCATACCTTGTTGGAGCATGCATTCCACGCTTCCTGGTTTACTAATAACAAATCTTGTTTGTATTTGATTTTTGGGTGTTTATTATGTGCAGATAACATAGGTCTATCTCTAATGTATTTCTGGTGATGAATCAGATCAGAATTGAACTCGGGAGATATCGTCAGGCGATATTGAGTAACACCTACATGCGATAGTGCCACTCGATGCATTTCCGTTCGACGCTCGACTAAGACGTGACATTCGTTATATCGCTATCGCCAGACGGCGATATCCATTATCGCCAGGCAATAGTGCATGATTCGATGCTCGACGTATCTGCGATGCAAAAATGAGGAGTTCATGGGACACGTGACAGCAGTTACCGATATCGCCAAGTACGATACCCAGTATCGCCAGGTGATAGCGCCAGAATATAAAAGTCATTCATTTCTTGTGAAAATCATGAATTTGATTACTGGAGTGTACTTTCCTGCATAGACGTTTCAGAGAGCTCCAGATCTCAGAGATACTCCATACTCTCAAGAAGGCCAAAGCGCAGAAGATTGACAGCACGTTCGCAGCATTCGAAGCAACTCTACCAAGGATTTGTCGGCATCTTCAGCGCATTGTTTGAAGGGAGTGTATAGCCTAAAGTGTTCAATTTCTTTTGTTTTTTTGTTTCTATTTTTTCTCATTGTAATCGAGAGGGGAAATTGCGGCCTTGTGAGTGGCGTCTAGATACTTATGTGGCTTAGCAGAGAATCGCCGCCTTGTGAGTGGATTCGAAGTCCTTGTGTGGCTTAGGGAGAAATCGTTGCCTTGTGTGCAGCGTCTAAATCGTGATTAGATCTAGGGGGAGTCTAGTAGTAAGATCTAGCAAGAGATATGTTAAATTTGCTCAACGAGGTCAGCAAGATAGCCCAAACACCAAATTAATATCTTTGGAACTACCCAGTTCTCACGTTGAACCAGAGGAAAACCAAGGAACAAGGGTTAAACCCAACAAACAATGGAAGCACAAGCAGGTCTATTATTCATTCACTTCTTTACACCGCGAGGCATACGTAGCGAGACATGATTTTGCTAGTATAATAGCTGTAAACAAAAAGCATCAAAAAACAAGTCGGGCGGACAGAACCGGAGTCCGCCGAGACCGCCGAGGTCGCCGAAGTCGCCCGAATTAAGCCGCAATCCGCCGAATAGCCACGGAGTTCTCCGAAGCCGCAAGGCCGCGCGGACACACCGTTATTCGCCTCCTGCTGAACCTGAACTGAGGAACACCCCTACCCGCCTGAAGTCGGCGGACAGGTTATTAAAGCTGGCAAAGATGAAACAGAACTGACAAGCCGCAGAGCGACCTCCTGCTCAGTCCGCAGAGACCGCACACTTCCAAGCACTTGATCGAAGTCACAGCCAAACTCCTGCCTCCTTGAAGCAAACCGCGGGACCTGCACACAGCAAATGTCAGCACTGAAACAATCCGCGCGGACTGACAAACAGAGACCGCAGCTCCTTGCACAACCTAACTTACTGTTCACTCAAGTTACTTAGGTTCCTGTCGACCTGCAAGGGGGGTCCTATTTATAGGCGAGGTGAGGTGTGTGGTCACCGCCCTAGAGATAGAGACAATGCCCCAGCCCGCGCGATCGCAAAACACCGTCCGCCGAGTCCGCAAGAACTTAGCCGGTTACCAAGGAAAACCGCCAGGAGCAAGGCAACCATTGGCGAACCCTCTTCAGTCCGCGCAAGCTATGCGGACAAGGCATCAGCCCGCAAAGCTCCAACCACTGCAGGACAGCAATCCCCCTTCAATGGCTGTCCGCACCAACCCGAGGCAGTCCGGAAGACCACACCTCAATCCTCCACAAGTCCACGACCAAAGGCAGCTACCAACAGTCCGCCCGGTCATAGCGGACTTGGAGGATACCGCGGACACCATGGTCTTGGCACAAAGTGTGACCAAGTCCAAAACCATCAAAGAACAATGCGAGCATGGCAGATGCAAACTCCCGTCTGCCAAACACCAAAACACAGACTGCCAGCAGTCCGCGAGCTCCTCGCACGTCTGCCCCATCGCAGCAGCCATCTCCCGGACTCCAAAAATAGGCCGCCAAACGATCTCCACAGCAAACACATGTTGTAACACCAGAGCTCGACAAGGCCTCAGCCAATCTCTAAGCCTAGTCCGCAACAGCCAACACCGTGGACACATCAGTCCGCAAGCTTCCCGCGGACACGAGCTAAACCGCCTATCAGCACAAGCTTGCACCACGGCCACTGAGCAATGCACCAGTCCACATGCCTCTCTATCTGCAGATACCAGGCCGCAGAGTCCGCGGACTCCATGCAAACAACCCGCTCAGAAGACAGCCGGCTTCCACCAGACTTTCCACCAGGCCGCACATCACATTCCGCCCAGTCCGCCCAGTCAGCCAATGTCGTCCGCCCAGGCCGCCCGGCCTGTCCCGTCAACCACTTCCACTTTACAAATTTCAACACTCCCCCTTGAAGTGAGAAGTGGTGACCAAGCCCAGCAAGCTGCGCAAGCGTTCAAATGGCCCCTTCGACAGTGGCTTCGTGAAGATGTCAACAAGATTATCTTCACTCCGAACATGCCCGACCAGCAGAGATCCTTCCAACACCTTCTCCCCGATGAAATGGTGATCAATCTCTATATGCTTGGTCCTGGCATGACACATTGGATTGTTTACCAGCTTGAGAGCACTCTCATTGTCACCCCGGAGTAAAGTAGGCCCTTGCACTTCTTCATGAACATCCTCTATAAGCCTCCTCAACCAAACGGCTTCCCAAGCAGCCAAGGCCGAAGCCTTATACTCCGCCTCCATGGTTGAAACCGACACCGAGTCCTGCTTATTGCTACACCACGAGATGCTAGCTGAACCGCAAGTGAACACATAACCTGAAGTAGACCTCCGATCATCTGAATCACTGCCATAGTCAGCATTCGTGTACCCGAGCAACGCAAACTTCGAGTCCCTTCCATAGAGGAGTCCCATGTCAGAAGTCACCTTGACATACTTCAGAATTCCCTTTGCCTCCACTAGATGAGATTGCCTTGGTTCAGCCATATACCGACTTACTTGGCCAACAACATAAGCAATGTCAGGCCTTGTAATCGTCAGGTAAATCAAGCTCCCAACAAGAGCCCTGAACACCAAGGGATCATGAAGAACCCTTCCCTCATCTCGTCGAAGCTTCAGCCCAGATTCCAGTGGAGTAGAGCACTTCTTCCCTTCGCCCATGCCGAACCGCTTCACAATGCGATTAGCATACCCTTTCTGGCTAATGAGAACCCCGCACTCCTTCCTCTCCACTTCCAGACCAAGAAAGTGATGCAACTCTCCCAAGTCTTTCATCTCGAAGCGTATAGCAAGCTCTGCCCTGAGCCTTGCTACTTCCTCCTCCGAATTCCCTGTGATGATCATGTCATCCACATACAGCAGGACCAAGACTCGTAGCTCACCCTTCTTCTTGACATACAAGCTTGAATCCGAGTTAGAAGCAAGGTATCCACAGAATTGCAAGTACTCCGCAATCTTCCCATACCACGCTCTAGGAGCTTGCTTCAACCGATAGAGAGCCTTCCTGAGTTTACAGACATAGTCCGGATGCTTTTTAGAGACAAAACCAAGCGGCTAATCCATGAAGATGTCCTTGTCAATCTCTCCGTAAAGAAAATCATTCTTCGCATCGAGTTGCCACAACCTCCATCCCTTGCTAGCAGCCAAGGCGATCACCACTCTTACTGAAGTCATCTTCGCAACTGGACTAAATGTCTCCTCATAGTTTTCTCCATACTGCTGTGAGAATCCTCTACCGACCAGGCGAGCCTTGAAACGATCAATGCTCTCATCAGCCTTCTTCTACAACTTATACACCCACTTGCAAGTAACCGGAGTAATGCCATCAACCTTGGGCACAAGATCCCAGGTTTTATTCTTCTTCAGAGCATCAATCTCTTCCTTCATGGCACCTTCCCACTCCTTCACTCCAGTGGCCTCGTTGAAGTTTGCAGGCTCTCGCTCATCCAGAGGACCTGCAAAGAAATAGGAGACAAAGCTCACTGCATTCCCATCACAGTACCGAGCCGGTGGCTTAACCACCCTCTTCGATCTCCGAAGAATTGGCTCCTTGCTCACGACTTCCATTGCTTCTTCAGGCTCCACTCCTACCTGGGGCAAGTATTGAGCAGTGCTCCCCCTACTTCCTGAGCCAGAAGGCTCAGCCTCGGAGTTCGAAGCAACAGGAGCTGCTGGTGAAATAGCAAGCTCCTCTTCCAAGCCCTCCGCAGCCACCACCGGTGCTTCATCAACCTTGCTACTTCCGGTTAGCTCCACCGAGCCACCTCCATATGACGTCAGTTCGTCAAAGACAACGTCTCTTGATACCACGAACTTCTTCGTCATAGGGTCCATGCATTTCCATCCCTTCTTCCGCTCATCGTAGCCAATAAAGACAAGTTTCCTTGCCTTCGCATCCAGCTTTGTCCGTGAAGCATCCGGGACATGCACGTAGCAAGTTGAACCGAACACCCTAAGGTGTCCCACACTCGGCTTCTCTTTCAGCAACAGCTTAACTGGAGTCTTCATGTTGATAGGGCTGAGTGGCATCCAGTTAATAACATAAGCAGCACAAGATATTCCCTCCGCCCCAAAAGACCTTGGGATATCTTTCGCATGAAGCCAGCATTTGCAGGTCTCCGTCAGATGACGGATCTTCCGCTCCGTTACCCCCTTTTTATTGTGGAGTGTGGGCACAAGTAAGCTACCGTTGGATCCGTGCTTCCTTCAGAAGTTAGAAAACTCGGAGGAGACAAACTCACCCCTGTTATCAGTTCTAAGCTTCTTAATCCGCAAGCCAAGCCAGCCTTCTACCAACTCTTTAAACTCCACAAACAAACGGAAGACTTCCGACTTCTCCTTAAAGAAGTACACCCAAGTATACCTTGAGTGGTCATCAACCAAGACAAGCATGTATCTGCTTCCACCAAGGCTGGCAGTAACCGTCGGTCCCATCAGGTCACCATGAATACACTCCAATGGTTTCTTGCTCCTTGTTTGTGATTTATCAAATGGAAGGCGATGTGCCTTACCATATTGACAGCCCGCACAAACATGCCCATCACCAAAGGAGGAAAACTTCGGCAACCCCCTCACCAGACTTCTACTTGTCATCCCCTTCAGCTTGTCCATGCCAACATGCCCCAACCTCTCATGCCAGATAGCAGCACTATCATTGGCTCTCATTTTATCAACATAAGCACTGGTGGAAAGAACAAACAAGTTCTTCACCCTCCTCCCAATATGAGCAACATCAGCCTTAACCGCTGATACGTTGCGAAGGAACCTCACGTCTGTTGGCCCAAACAGAACGTGATACCCAGCGTCCACCGCATTGGTGACCGAGAAGAGGTTCTTCTTCATGCCCGGCACATGATACACACTCCTTAACGTGAGTGTCCCCTGATCACAACCCAAAGACACGACCCCCTCTTTCTCTACTGCATAAACAGTATTATCAGCAGAGATAATAGCTTCATTACCTGAGTATGCCTGCATGGAGGTCAACTTTGACTTGTCTCCTGTGAGGTGATGACCACATCCGGAGTCCACGATCCACTCGCCGTTGAAGTCCTCAGCAGACAAGGCCCGGACTCAAGTGCCCGTCATAAAAGCTCCTCCCCATTCTGCTTCTTCACTTCTCGAGCAAGCTTCCTCCATTCCCGCAGCATGCCCAGGCTGTAGTTTGACCTTGCAGTCCCGCTTGAAGTGCCCTCACTGATGACACCGGTAGCACTTCAGGTTCTTCTTCCAGTCCTTAGGAGCATTGATCCTCTCCGGCGAATATGAAGTTGAAGTCTCCTTCTCACCAGCAGCCTGCACCTTCTTCTTCTTCTTCCCTTCCCATCCTTTCTTCTTGCCTGAGAAGAGAGCTTCGTTGCCTTCCTAATTCAGATTCACTCCAGCCATCTGCCTTGCTAAGCTCTCCTGCGAGGCAAGCAGATTCTCCAGCTCCAGCAAAGATGGCTTAGTAGCCCACCCTTGAACAGATGTGACAAAGGCCACATACTCCTTCCGCAAGCCGCGGATAATGTGCATTTTCATCTTAGCCTCAGAGATAGGCTCATAAGGATCCAGTGCCGACAGCTCAGCACACAAGCTCTTCATCTTTAAGAAGTACTTGGAGATGGAAAGGTCTCCCTGAGTTGCCCTTGCCAACTCATTCTCCAGGAACTGAAGTCGCGCCACATTCTTCCTATTGAACAACTCATCAATAGTTGTCCAAATATCAGCAGCCGACTCGCACCCAACGATGTGATCAAACAGTTCCGGAGACACAGCTCTCTTCAGAATGAACTCCTCCTTAGTATTTGTTCTTCTCTAGAGCCTCACCTGCTCAGCAGTACCGAAAGCAGCAGTCACTTCCTATTTTTCGTCACCACCGACGACTTCCCACAGCTCCTCACCAAGAAGATAACTCTTCATGCACGACTTCCACTTCTTGAAGTTAGTCAGCGTTAAGAGTTCAATGCCCAGATCTCTTGCAAAGCTCCCTTCCATTGCAACACCTGTTGGCACCCTTTCAGAAGATCTGAGCAACAACACAGGTTGATCACCACTCAATCACTGAGTCACAACACTGGCTGACTTCCGCTCACGCAACTGAACCTCCCTCTGATACCATGTTAAATTTTCTCAACGAGGTCAGCAAGATAGCCCAAACACCAAATTAATATCTTCGGAACTACCCAGTTCTCACGTTGAACCAGCGGAAAACCAAGGAACAAGGGTTAAACCCAACAAACAATGGAAGCACAAGCAGGTCTATTATTCATTCACTTCTTTACACCGCGAGGCATACGTAGCGAGACATGATTTCGCTAGTATAATAGCTGTAAACAGAAATCATCAAAAAACAAGTCGGGCGGACAGAACCGGAGTCCGTCGAGACAGCCAAGGTCGCCGAGGTCGCCGAAGTCACCGAAGTCGCCCGAACTAAGATGCAATCCGCCGAATAGCCACGGAGTCCGCCGAAGCCACGAGGCCACGCGGACACACCGTTATTCGTCTCCTGCTGAACCTGAACTTAGGAACACCCCTACCCGCCTGAAGCCGGCGGACAGGTTATTGAAGTTGGCAAAGATGAAACAGAACTGACAAGACGCAGAGCGACCTCCTGCTGAGTCCGCAGAGACCGCACACTTACAAGCACTTGACCGAAGTGACAGCCAAACTCCTGGCTCCTTAAAGCAAACCGCGCGACCTGCACACAGAAAATGTCAGCACTGAAACAATCCGCGCGGACTGACAAACAGAGACCGCAGCTCCTTACACAACCCAACTTACTGTTCACTCAAGTTACTTAGGTTCCTGTAGACCTGCTAGGGGGGTCCTATTTATAGGCGAGGTGAGGAGTGTGGTCACCGCCCTAGAGATAGAGACACCGCCCCAGCCCGCGCGATCGCAAATCACCGTCCGCCGAGTCCGCAAGAACTTAGCCGGTTACCAAGGAAAACCGCCAGGAGCAAGGCAACCATTGACGAACCCTCTCCAGTCCGCCCAAGATATGCGGACAAGGCATCAGCCCGCAAAGCTCCAACCACTGCAGGACAGCAATCCCCCTTCAATGGCTATCCGCACCAACCCGAGGCAGTCCGCAAGACCACACCTCAATCCGCCACAAGTCCACGACCAAAGGTAGCTACCAACAGTCGGCCCGGTCACAGCGGACTTGGCGGATACCGTAGACACCATGGTCTTGGCACAAAGTGTGACCAAGTCCAAAACCATCAAAGACCAATGCGAGCATGGCGGACGCAAACTCCCGTCCGCCAAACAACAAAACACAGACTTCCAGCAGTCCGCGAGCTCCTCGCACTTCTGCGCCATCGTAGCAGCCATCTCCCGGACTCCAAAAACAGGCCGCCAAACAATCTCCACAGCGAACACCTGCTGTAACACCAGAGCTCGACAAGGCCTCAGCCAAGCTCTAAGCCCAGTCCGCAACAGCCAACACCGCAGACACATCAGTCCGCAAGCTTCTCGCAGACACGAGCCAAACCGCCTATCAGCACAAGCTTGCACCACGGCCACTGATCAATGCTCCAGTCCGCAAGCCTCTCTATCCGCAGATACCAGGCCGCAGAGTCCGCGGACTCCATGCAAACAACCCGCTCAGAAGACAGCCGGCTTCCACCAGACTTTCCACCAGGCCGCACATTACCGTCCGCCCAGTCCGCCTGATGCAGTAGCCCCGAGCCCTCTGGCTAGGCCAACCGATAGGGGTCGGCTCGGGGCTACTGCATCACCGCCCAGTCCGCCAATGCTGTCCGCCCAGGCCGCCCGGCCTGTCCCGTCAACCACTTCCACTTCACAAATTTCAACAAGATATGCTTTAGCCTGCTGGTTCTTGATAGAAGAACCGGCAAAAAACACAAGTTAATTATTTATTTCATGAGTCTTTGTCTCTATCCCTATGGAGACACTTTGGATTCAATTTATCTCTTTTAAAATATATCATTATTGTTATATCTATTAAACATTTCCATTCTCTAATTATATTGTTTTATTCATCAAGCAAGTTTGTCTAATTTGTAAGAAAAATTTAAAGAACCCTTTTTCACCCCCCCCCCCCCCCCGCTAAGGGTGTCGCACGATCCAACATTTGGTATCAGAGGCAGATTACTCCAAAATCAGTTTCACCACCGGGAGTAATGGCGCAAAACACTCACGCGTTTTCTGAGTGGCAAGGTATAAGTAGACCTCCCTTATTCACGGGCACTGACTACAACTATTGGAAAGCTCGAATACGATGCTTTATAATAGCACTAGACATCGATGTTTGGGGCATGATATAAACGTGCTACACTGCCCCCATAATTGTAGTAGGAAGTGTCTCTATGGAAAAAGCCAAGGATAAATGGGATGAAGCTGATAAGCTTCGCTATAAAAATAACGCTAAGTCAATGAACACCTTATTTTGTGCGTTAGATAGGACTGAATTTAATCGTGTTTGTGCATGTGATACTGCATATGATATATGGAATCTTCTTGAAGTTACTTATGAAGGTACATCACAGGTAAAGGACTCGAGCTCTTCTAGTTAGAATCAGATTTTGAGAAGTTCAAAATGGAGGTTGATGAGGATGTAGACTCCATGTACACGAGCTTCAGCAAAATAGTGAACGACGCAAGGATTCTAGGGAAGAATTTCTCAAATGGAGATTTGGTGAGAAAAATACTTAGATTGCTTCCCCCGAAGTTTAATCCAAAAGTGACTGCCATCTCGGAGTCACACGATCTAAAGTCTCTCCAAATTGAGAATCTAATAGGCAACTTAAAAACCCATGAAGTAGAGTTGAGGATTCAACAACAAGAGTATAGCCTGGAGCCAAGAAATAATGATTTGGCGTTGAAGTCCAAAATGGAAGAGTAAAGCGAGTCCGATGAAAGTGACAATGGAGATGAAGAAAGCTTATTTGTGAAGAAATTCAGGAGATTCATGAGAAATCCTGAAAGAAGAAATTTTTTCAGGAAATTTTTCAAGAAGCAAGAATCTGGGAATAGGAAAGGAAAAGCCCAAGCTAATGGAGAGGATGACGAAGATAGAGGACCACCTCAGTGCAATAATTGCAGGAGAATTGGCCACATAAAGAGCAAGTGCCCAAAGTATCTGAAAGAGCTAAAGGAGAAGCGGCACAGAAAGAGATATAAGAAGAAAGTTCTGAAGGCAGAAACATGGGATGAAGCCACTTCTGAGGAATCAAGCAGTTCAGGATCAGAAACTGAAGAGGAGGCCAACATGTGGTTGATGGGAAAGAGCGTTTCATCATATGATGACGGAAGCAGTGTCTAGAGCGACACTGAGGTAACTCCTGAAACTTATGATGAGTTATATTCTGAATTTTTGAGAACCTGCAAATATTTAGATAAAAAATTGGATGAAATTAAATTGATTAAATCTGAAAATAAAATGTTAGTTAAAGAAAAAAAAATTAAAAAATAAAGTAAAAGTACTTGAAAAGGAAAAAACAACATGTCAAGAGGATTATCTTTGACAAAGATACTAGAGCTTGAGAAAGATCTCTCTAAGACTCAGACTCGGGTTGAAACTCTTACAAGAGAGAAACAGGCCTTAGAGAGATCTCTAAAGTTTTCTCAGTCTCAAGTGGAAGGCAGCAGTAAGTCCTTCGCAAATCGATGCGACACCATTGTTGCCGAAAATAATGTATTAAGGGGACAAGTCCGTGATTTAGAAATGGCCACTAACAAATTTGTAGTGGGCCAAAAATCACTAAATATGATCTTGGCTAACCAGTACTATGGTTCTGAAAAATTTGGAGTTGGATACTCAACTGAACACTATCGCGTGGCGACATCCACTGTCGCCTGCGATAAGAAAAAGTCCAGAAAATCTTGTTTTCAGATTATAAATTATAAACCTCCTGTCCCTGTAGCTTCCAGCAAAGGGTCAAAATTTATTTTAAAAAACCCGTCGACTTCTTTCATCAAGTGTGCCAAATGTTATAAGTTTGGTCACACAACACACACTTGTAAGAAGACGGGACACTGTTTTGTTAAATAAATCTGGGTACCTAAGGCTTCCACCTATTCTATGGGAGGAACCACTTGGGTAACTGGATATGTACTCTCATTTTCTTTCTAGGTGTGTTGGAAGGCTAAGGACAAAGAAGATATGTGGTACTTGGACACAAGGTGTTCCAAAAACATGACGGGTAATAAATCAAAGTTCCTTAGCCTAGAGATGAAGAAAGGAGGAGTAGTTACTTTTGGTGACAACAGAAAGGGAAAAATCATCGGCATTGGAGTAGTAGGTAGCAAATCATTTACTATCTCAACTGTTTTGTATGTTAAAGGGTTGAAGTATAATTTAATCTCAATGAGTTAGTTATGTGATGTTGGCTTAAATGTCATATTTGACTCGTCTTCAAACTTATGCAAAATTATTAACTCCAAAACAAATGATACTGTTATTACTACTCATACGTTTCAAAATGTTTACATGATTAGATTTAATGATTTGTCACATTCTTCATTAAAGTATTTTATATTTAAAAATCAGGAGTTAGATTTGTAGCATAGACGTCTTGGACATTCTAGTTCCAAGCTTATTATAAAATTGTCTCAAAATAAACTTGTTAAAGTTTACCTTTTTTGCGTGGAAATTTATCATTCTTATGTTTACCGTGTCAAAAAGGCAAATTTTCAAAGTCTTCATTTAAAATCAAAAATGTCATTTCCACCACTAGGCCTTTAGAATTGATGCACATGGATTTGTTTGGTCCTGTTAATACACTAAGTCTAGGTGGTAGAAAATACACTTTTGTTTTAATTGATGATTATTCTCGCTTAAGTTGGACAATTTTTTTAACGTCTAAATCTGATGCATTTTTGGAATTTTCTAAATTGTGTATACGTGTTTAAAACGAACTAGAATTAAAAATAAAATGCATTCGTTCAGATCACGGAGGTGAATTTGATAATGAAAAATTTGTTTCTTTTTTCAATGAGTTAGGAATTAAACATGAATTTTTCACTCCTCGTACACCTCAACAAAATGGTGTGGTAGAGAGGAAAAATAGAACTTTACAAGAACTAGCTCGCACTATGCTATCTGAATACAAATTACCCAGATCATTTTAGGTCGAAGCTGTTAGTACTGCTTGTTATGTTATTAATCATGTTATGCTTCGACCTCTCTTAAAATTAACACCTTATGAGTTATATTATCAATAGAAACCAAATGTGTCTTATTTTAAAGTTTTTGGTTTTAAATGTTTTGTTTTGAACACTAAGGATAATTTAGGTAAATTTGATGAAAAGTGTGATGAAGGCATTTTTATTGGCTATTCTTCAACGAGTAAAGCTTATAGAGTTTACAATAAAATGACTAAAATGGTTGAAGAATCTATATATATTAAATTTGATGAGTTTTTCCCTTGTGTAGAAGCTAATAATACAAGTAAAGCTGAAGAGTTCTTACCTCCATAAAATTGGTTGGATGATGATGAAATCCTTAGAGAGAAAGATAAAGAAAAAAGAGTCGAACAAGAAGAAGAAGAAGAGCAAGAATACGTGCCTCCAAGCAAACTAAGATTCTCAAAAGATCATCCCCAAAGATTTGGTTATTGGAGAACCGTCAAGAGGGGTAAGTACGTGTTCATCCGTACGCGAGTTATTCTCTAATATGTGCTTTATTTCTGATATAGAACCTAAAAGTGTTGAAGCTGCTTTAAATGATAATTCTTGGTTTTTAGTTATGAATGACGAGCTTAATCAATTTGAACGCAATAAGGTTTGGAAGTTAATAGCAAGACCGTCAAATCATCCTATTGTAGGGGTTAAGTGGATCTTTAAAAATAAACTAGATATTGAATCTAGGGCCACTAGGAACAAAGCTAGACTCGTAGCAAAAGGTTATTCACAAATAGAAGGAATAGATTTTGATGAAACCTTTGCACCCGTAGCACGTTTAGAAGCAGTTAGAATTTTTATTGCATTTTCTAGTTTTAAAAAGTTTAAACTATTTCAAATGGATGTTAAAACTACTTTTTTTAACGGGTATATTAAGGAGGAGGTTTATGTAGAACAACCTCCAGGCTTTGTTGATGTTAAATTTCATGATCATATTTTTAAATTAGAAAAAGCCCTTTATGGTTTAAAACATGCACCACGAGCATGATATGATAGATTGACTATTTATGTATTAAAGAATGATTACGAAATGGGTAGTGCTGATTGTACTCTATTTGTTAAACATATTAAAGATGATCTTATCGTTTTATAAATATATGTTGATGACTTTATTTTTGGATCCACAAATGAAAAATTATGTTATAGTATTATTGAAATTATGAAGAATGAATTTGAAATGAGCATGGTAGGAGAACTCACTTATTTTCTTGGATTTCAAATCACTCAAAAGCATGATGAAATTTTTATTTGTCAATCTAAATATATTCATGATATTTTAAAAAGATTTGGGTTTGAAAGTCTAAAACAAGCTAATACACCCATGAGTGTCTCATTAAAGTTAGGAAAGGATGAAAGTGGAATATCAATTGATGAAAGACTATATAGAGGAATGATAGGATCACTGTTGTATTTGACTGCTTCTAGACCTGACATTATGTTCGATGTATGTTTATGTGCTAGATTTGAAGCTAATCCCAAAGAATCTCATTTAAAAGAAGTTAAACGCATTTTTAGATATCTTATTGGCACATCTAAGTTAGGTTTGTGGTATCCTCATAACGATAGCTTTATATTACATGGCTTTTCTGATTCTGATTATGCTGGCTGTTCATTAGATTGTAAAAGTACTATTAGCACTTGTCACTTACTTGGCCCTTCTCTAATTTCATGGTCGAGTAGGAAACAAAATTCTGTTTCCATATCCACCACTGAGGCCGAGTACATGTCACTAGGCAGTTATTGTGACAAGCTCTATGGATGAAGCAAACTTTAGAAGACTTTTGAATTGTTCATGAAACAATTGAATTAAAATGTGATAATAAAAGTGTAATTGACTTAACATATAATCCAGTTCATCATTCTAGGTCCAAACACATTGACGTACGCTACATTTCATAAGAGATCACATAAAACAAAATATGATCAAAGTCAATTTTATAAGCACTGATTCACAGCTTGCAGATATTTTCACGAAACCACTTCCAGATTCTCGTTTTCATTGTTAAGATTAGAACTAGGAATCCTAGAAATTTCAAATTAATAAATTGCCATAGTAAGCTAAACAAGAAAAACACTTAAATTGCTAAGAGCATGAAAATTAAACCAAAATAAAAGTACATAAACCATTAATGTAAACATCTCATACTGAGTCTTATATTATTATAACAGCACAACACCACATACTAAGTCCCACATAATATCACAACATAAATATTTTTTGGAAATTAAGAAACTTCACTGTCGCCGGCGACAATGACTGTATCCGGGCGATAGCGTTATCATGTCCAATCATCCCGAAAATCTTCAGAAATTTCTGCTGTAACCTACACTTGTCTCCCCTTGATCATCTGACGAACTGTGCTCACTGCTCCTCGTCCGGCGCGCTCGGCAAGTAGATGTATGGGGAGGCTCCATGACTGGATTCTCCCATCCTGCCGCCTTTGATGGGGTGGGCTTCAACTTGAGACTTTTTGTCAGAAATTTAAAAAATTTCTGAATTCCCAAGAAGTTCTTCTTCACTTCCCTCCTATGTTATTCGAATGACTCTCACAAGTCGTCCAACCCTTCTCTCAGTGATCCACCTCTTGGAATTGGCGGGTTACAAATAGTGGACACAGGTTCACTACTCCTTGCTGACCCTCCTCGTGTTGATCAACCAATGGAAGGTGTTCCACTAGTCGAAAATATGGATGGAATACAATCGTTGAAGTACAAATTCGGGTCTATCCAAGTGTATTTCAATATAAAATTCATTGGATGACGGCTCCAAGTGGTAGTGTGTTTAGTTTTTTCAAATTAGGACTCTTTAGTCTAAATACATAGCGTATTATCGAAAGGATGAAGTCCGCCATGTCAAACAGCTCCCGCTCCAAAATTATGTATGTATCATAACTCAGTTGAGTCGTTATCTTCCGTATATCATAGGATTTGAGTAGGACAGTGTGCCTCAATATATCTTGCACTAGGCATGCATCCTCAGTGAGCGTGGCCATAGACTAAATAAGTGTTTTGGTAGTATTTCCATGCAAAACCAAATTCAATACTGTCCAATCTTTATCCTTCCAATAGTTCTCTACTACATCTAAGGTATTTTCATGCTCTATTAACCCAAACTCATCTCTAAGGTCGTAGTGGGTTCTCTTTACTACATGTCCCTGTATCTTAGATCGTACTCCACCATTCAGTTTCGTGAACCACGGATATTTGAGATAATTATAGAACTCTCTAATTAGTACGGAGGAAAATGCATCTGGAATAATAATCGGCATTATTCCCATCAATGCTAATAGATAGTGGATGTGTGCATGATGGGTAGGGTCGAATTCGATCACCCGTCTGATCCTTATGTTAGCATTTTCAATTCCTGGAAATGTTTGATAGGAAGAATATGAATCACTGTATGTGCTTCTACGAGCTTTGGAACTGGAAGTCATTGCTGCATATAAAAATATTTTTTTAAGAAACAAAAAAATCATTTTTTATATCGCCATCCGGCGACACCCACTGTCGCCGGGCGATATCATAAAATGGTTTTCCTCCATTTTCAACTTTAGATCTAGTTTTTTTCCACATCCAAAATACCAGATCTGCAAGTTGTTTTTAACAAAACTCATTTACAATGACTTAGATCTCTCAATATATGCATATTTTTCATCAACACAAAAAACAATTTCTCATGATCCATCTTCCTTCAAAACTTTGAAATTTCTCATCTAGGGTTCCATGCTAGACTATCCTAACACTTAGATCCATAAAAATCTAAATCTTAAAAGCAAAATATCAAAGTTCCTTACCTTACTCTTAGGTTTTCGCCGTCGTCCGCTCTGAGTTCCGCGACTTGCCTTTAGGAAAAAGTGTTAGTTTTGATGCTTTTGACTTAATGCCACCGGTTTTATCTTTTTCATACTATCGCCGATCGGCGATACCCGGTACCGCCAGGCGATAGTGAAAATTCACAATTCCACCAATTTTTTGTCGTTACTCAGATTTAGGCATGGTGTAATGTTTTTTTTTCAGTTCCCAATAACTTGGTTCCATAGTTCAACATTCTTATATCCATTCTACATACTTAAGTGCTAGTGTTCTTAAACTCATGAAATTATTTTCGCATTCCTCTAAGTATGAGAAATATTTTAGTTACGATAATGTTCTTTCACTCACGGTTGTGCAAATCTTCATATGCATTCACCTTACTACATGTGTGAATTGTGAATGTTCTACCATAACCACTAGTGTTGCATGTGTCTGCTAATATTTTATCCGAGTTTGGTACAGTGCACCACTAATATTTAATTATCCTGTATGCTCTCACAAGTAAATTCAGACTCCTTTGTCTACCCAAACAAAAAATGTGATAAAAATTGTATGATCACAAAAGTGCACACCTTTGGTGATACATTTCACAAAAAACAAACAAAAAAACAAATAATAAAGGGCTGACAAGGAACCTCCACCAAGCACTACTTACCATCCTCATAAGTCTTAATAAGCATAGTGAGGTTGAGCACCTTGGAAAGAATTATAAAGTGTCTGGTGAATATCTTTAACTGGATAATTTCTTTATTGTGTGCTCTGAACTCATGGGTACGAGTATAGCCCTTCATGTCCAACTCTATGTTATGTTGTTTTTTTAACATTCCCGTGTTCATGTATTTGTAAGAGTCTGCATAAGTGTTTATGACACCATATCACATGTACACAACATTATCCTCTCTAAAAGTTCTTCTTATGAGAATTGGACTGAAAACTTTTTTCCAAAATATTATTCACTAGTTTATGTATTTGTGATATAGTTGGCTGAACATTGCCAATGTTAGTGTTTATTCATTTCTTTCTTTACTATACATTACTCACCTGTCCTTTCTAGAGTTTCTCCTTTGTGTTTTTTCTTCTTTCGCTTCCGCCCCACTCTTATCTATCTTTTGACAATACCAAAGGGGGAGAATTTTCAAAGGAAATCATTCATATACACTCATAAGAATTTTCATATACACTCATAATCCTTATCTTAACCACGGAAACAGACACTATGCTTCAATTTAGGGGGAGTACACATGTAGGGGGAGTGTTTCATCCAAGAGCGTAATTTGTGCACATATACATGCTTCGTCTTTGATACTCAAATCGGGTGGACCTTATAACATTCATGATTTCTTTCTTAATGGATTTGTTATTATCAAAAGGGGGAGATTGTTGGAGCATGCATTCCACGCTTCCTGGTTTGATAATAACAGATCTTATTTGTATTTGATTTTTGGGTGTTTGATGTGCAGATAATACATGTCTATCTCTAATGTCTTTTTGTTGATAAATCAGATCAGAAATGAGCTCGGGAGATATCTCCAGGCGATATTGAGTAACACCGACAGGCGATAGTGCCACTCAACGCATTTCTGTTCGACGCTCGACGAAGACGTGGCATCCATTACATCGTTATCGCCAGACGACAATATCCAGTATCGCCCGACAATAGTGCACGATTCGACGCTCGACGTATCTGCGATGCGAAAATGAGGAGTTCGTGGGACACATGGCAGCGGTTACCGATATCGCCAAGTGGCGATACCCAGTATCGCCAGTCGATAGAGCCAGAATATAAAAGCCATTCATTTCTTGTGAAAATAACGAATTTGATTACCTGGAGTGTACTTTCCCTCTTAGATATTTCAGAGAGCTCTAGATCTCAGAGATACTCCATAATCTCAAGAAGACCAAAGCGCAGAAGATTGACGGTACGTTCGCAGCATTCAAAGCAACTCTAGTAAGGATTCATCGGCATCTTCAGCGCATTGTTTGAAGGGAGTGTATAGCCTAAAGTGTTCAATTTGTTTTGTTTTTTGTTTCTATTTTTTCTCATTGTAATCGAGAGGGTAAATCGCCGCCTTGTGAGTGACATCTAGGTCCTTGTGTGGCTTAGGAGAGAATCGCCGTCTTGTGAGTGGCGTCCAAGTCCTTGTGCGGCTTAAGGAGAAAGCATTGTGTTGGGTACATTGGAATATATGTACCTGATTTTAAGAATCCTCACCCTACTCAATGATATACATCAATGTGTATTTGATGTGCTTTGAGTTTATGTGTGCAGGTTAAGTAATTGCAGAAAAATGCAGAAAAGTTTCTAAGTCCATGTGTCGACACCTAAAGGTGAAGTGTCGACACTTATGAAGGCTAGTGTCGACACCCAGAGAAGCTATGTCAACACTTGGAGTAATTGTGTCGACACCAGAAGAAAAGTGTCGACACCAGAAGAAAAGTGTCGACACATAAAGGCTGTGTCGACATACTGTGAAGAATTGTCAACATTATCTATGTCGACACTTAGAGGCAGTGTCGACACCTAGAGAAACTTTGTCGACATCAAACGTGTCGACACCAGGAGGCTGTGTCGACACTTAGCAAACTTCAACAAAGTTAAAGTACAAGTGTCGACACAAATGAGATGTGCCGACACTCAGCAAGTTTCAACACATGAAGGCATGTGTCGACACAAAGGAGATGTGTCGACACTCAGCAAGTTTCAACACATGAAGGCATATGTCGACACAAAGGAGATGTGTCGACACTCAACAAGTATCTATAACAAAAGGAGATGTGTCGACACAAAGGAGATGTGTCGACACATAGCAGAATTCAACTAAGTATCAAAGAATAAGTACTTGTGTCGACACACTCAATCAATGTCGACACATTCTACAGAAGGCTTGTGTCGACACATAGGATCAGTGTCGACACATTCTGAAGAAGCAGTGTCGAGAAGTTGTTACAATAACACAAGGAGTTGTGTCGACACCATCAAGGATAGTGTCGACACTTAGTCTACTTGTGTCGACACTTAGTCTGTTTGTGTCGACACTTAATGACTATCTGTCTCGACACTTTCAGACAGTGACAGTGATTTCAAGAAGTGACAGGATGACTTGACAGCTGCCATTTCAACCGGTCAACTGCAACTGTCAGAGCCGTTAGAAGGTTATTATAAACCAGATCAGCCGGTTACCTTGGATGAAGACTATTTAAATACCTTTCTCCTTCGACAGAAAGGATGATCAATCAATTAAAAAACAACACAAAAAGAAGAAGACCTTCAACAAAAGATCTAAGAAGTTGCTGAGAGAAAGCTCCTTCTAAGAAGAGCAGCTGCTGAACTCGGCTGCAAAGTAAGATTCAGATTGATATCTGAATCTCAAGACCGCAGTTGAATGAAGATCATCTGCACAGGAGATTCAACCTTACTGTGTTCTAATTCAAGAAGATTTGAAGAAAGCCAAGGGTGGTTGATCTTTGTCTAGTTCTTCCAAGAACTCATCAAGAAGCCAGTCAATTCATCTCTCTCAGTTAGAGTTGTGGTTAATTACCTTGTATTATTAAATTCCTATAGGATCCTAAGGGATCTGAGTTGTAATCCTAAACTATAAAGACTGAGGTAGGGCTTTTGTGCCTGAGTGTAGGAGATTCTATTCTCTGAGGGTAGGCCTTGATTGAAGGCTGAGGTAGGGCTGTTTAGCATGAGTGTAGGTCTTTGTGAATACTGAGTGGTAAGGCTTTGTGCCTGAGTTGTAGGAGTGGGGACACTCTGAGTTGTAGGAACCTGTTTGGGGTTCTGAGTTGTAAGATCTGAGGATCTGAGAAGAAGTGGAGAAGTTAGGCCGAATCTAGTACACTACTAGATAGGCGAAGGGGGAAAGTGGATGTACCCAGACCCTGGGGAATTACTATAAAAATCTGTGTGCACTCTGTGAATGTTAGTTTCTGTGGATGCTGTGTTGTGATAGTTGTAGAATTACATTTACTGTACAGTATTTCTGCCTTAAAATTAAAAAGTAAAAGAACACCTATTCACCCCCCCCCCCCCTCTAGGTGGTTAGGCACTATTTCTTTCAAGTGGTATCAAAACGAGGTTACTCAAAAAGGACATAATTGTCTGAGTAAGATCTTGTAGGCAGAATCAGAATACACAAGATTCAAGAAAATGGGTTCTAGTGAGAATCACAAAGAGCTGGGGTCCATGAAATTGCCAATCTGTAGAAAAGAGATTTTTGGCATCTGAAAAGAGAGGGTTAGACTCTTTATGAAAGCATCTGACCCAAGAATATACATCACAGTCAAAGAAGGGCCATATATGCCAATGAAGATATCCATTCTAGATGCAAATCAGAAAACTCCTGAGGACTATTCAAAAATGACCAAAGATGAAATCATTTTGGCCACTATGGACAAGAGGGCCCAGAATATTATTGTTAGTGCAATTGCTGATGCAATATTTCAGAATTTAATTCATTGTAAAACTTCTAAAGAAATGTGGGACACATTAATAGTCTATATAGAGAGATCAGAAGAAGTAAGACAAGATAGGAAGTCTTTGTTAAATCAGGAATATGAAAGCTTCAGACAAGGAAAGTCTGATAGCATTACTGAATGCTACAAGAAGTTCTATAGGATAGTAAATGAATTGATGTCCTATGGAAGAGAATTCAGCAACTATGAGCTGAATAATAAGTTCTTAAGATCCCTGACTAAGGACTGGGATACCAAGATTTGTGTCATTAGGGAAATGGCTAAATTAGCTGATATACCTCCTCCAACTTTGTTTGGAAAACTGTTATCTTATGAGATCCAGTTATTGGCTAAAAGGGAGGAAGAGAAGACTACTAGAGTGGAGCACAAGGAAAGATCTGTGGCCTTCAAGACTGAAGGCACTAGGAAGTATAGAAGCAAGTCTCCATCTCCACCTCAAATAATTGCTGAGGCTATGACAGATAATTCAGAAAGCAAGAATTCAGAAAGCAGTGAAAGTGATGAAGACTTTGCAACTTTCACTAGGCATTTTCAAAAGTTTCTGAAGAAGAAGTAGTGGAGGTCTAAGCCTTCCACTTCTCAACCAAAAGATGACCATTATCAGAAAAGAAAGTCATCAAGGAATGATAGAAGCAGATCCAAGCAAAGCAAAGTTACATCTTCAAAGATTGTGTGCTATTACTGTAATAGATAGGGACATGTAGTGGCTGACTGTCCTGAAAAGAGGAAGGAGTCAACTGACAAAACAAATACTCAGTTTAAGGGCAAAAAGGAAAAGTCCTTTGTTGCTAAGAAAGACAAAAGTTTGACTGATCAGTCATCTTCAGAAACAAACTCAGAAGCTGAAGCCTATATTGGATTGTTTGCTGAAGAGGAGGAAGATGAGTTCATGCAGTTAATGAATTCAATTTATGAGAATGAGGATAATCAGTGCAAAGGGCTGATGGCCTTCTCTGAAGGAGACAAAATCCAGGATCAGCCTGGACCAAGTAAGGTGAGTCCAAGTGGTCATGCCCCTATATGGTACTTGGACAGTGGATGTTCCAGGCACATGACTGGAACTAGGGGATTGCTGAAGGACTATACACCAATCAAGGATGACCCTAAAGTTACCTTTGGTGGTTCAAAAAAAGGAATCATCAAAGGCTGTGGTAAAATTTCTAGTAACCAAATTATAATTACTCAAGTGACTTATGTAAAGGGTTTGAAACATAACCTCATTAGCATAAGTCAGCTGAGTGATTTAGGATATGACATCTCATTTGTCAAGAATGGTTGTCATATCAAAAGGTCAAGTGATCAAAAGATCATTCTAACAGGATATATGAAGAGAAATGTCTATTGTCTAGACTTTGTATGTGAGAGCAATGTTTCTCCTATTTGTCTTGTAGCTGATGAGAAAGTCCCACATTGTGTTAAATGGCACAAGAGTCTGGCTCATCTTAACTATAAGACAATTGGCCAACTCTTTAGCAAAGGGTTAGTGAGGAATGGTCCTCAGATTAAGTGTATAAAGGATGGGATATGCTCAGCTTGTCAAAAAGGCAAGCAGACCAAATACACCTTTCATAACCTTGAGAACAAGGATTTTGTGAGGTGTCTATACCTCTTGTATATGGATCTTTTTGGTCTTATGCCAGTTCACAGCCTAGGTAGGAAGGTCTACACATTTGTGATTGTAGATGACTATTCAAGGTTTTCCTGGGTGTTCTTCCTTAGACAAAAATCGGAAACCTCAAGTATCTTGCATAGTTTTGTTAAACAAATTCAGAATGAATTGGACAGTATAGTGGTCAAAATCAGAAGTGACCATGGTACTGAATTTCAGTCTGAAAGTATGACAAAACTGTGTGAAGAGTTTGGGATTTTTCAGAAATTTTCCTCACCAAGAACACCTCAGCAAAATAGTATTGCTGAAAGGAAAAATAAAACCTTGATAGAGGCTGGTAGAACCCTATTGAGTGACACATCTCTCCCAGAATATTTCTGAGCTGAGGCAGTAAACACTGCTTGTCATGTGATCAATAGGGCTACTATCACCAAGAGCCACAAGAAGACCCCCTATGAGATTGTGAAGGGCAGAAAACCAAATTTATCCTATTTCAGGATCTTTGGTTGCAAGTGTTATATACTTAACAATGGAAAGTCTTATCTAACTAAATTTGCTGCCAAATCCCTAGAGGGGATCTTTGTTGAGTACAGCAATAATAGTAAGGCTTATAGGGTCTATAACTTGATTACTCAAGTTGTAGAAGAGTCTGTGCATGTAGTTTTTGATGAAGCTAGATTCATTAACTGTGAATTGCCAAGAAGTGTTTGCAGCTCCACAGGTGTAACTGAGAAAATGGACAAGATTACCTTGACAGAAGGTTCTTCTGCAAGTCTGCAAGTGGAAGATAGTGGCTGCTGTCCAGGGGGAATACAAGATACTCATGATGCTGAAGAAGAATAAGAGGAGCAGCTAAATGAAGAGACTGAAGGTGTGCAACCTGAAGACAGGCTGCCTCCAGCAAATAGGCATTTAAAGGATCATCCAGCAAATCAAATAATTGGAGATCTTAGACAAGGAGTGCAAACAAGGAGCAGGAATCTAAGTACAGTTCTTTACTCCAGTTTCCTATCCCAAGTTGAGCCAAAGAAAATTGAAGAAGCAATCCTAGACCCTCATTGGATTGAGGTCATGCAAGAGGAGCTAAATCAATTCAAAAGATGCAAGGTCTGGGAGCTAGTTCCTAAACCCAAGGACCACAACATTATTGGAACTAAGTGGATCTTTAGGAACAAGTTGGATGAGAATGGAATCATCATAAAGAATAAAGCTAGACTTGTTGCAAAGGGATATGGGCAAGAAGAATGTATTTATTTTGATCAAACCTTTGCTCCAGTAGCAAGACTGGAAGCAATAAGGATGTTCCTTTACTATGCAATATATCAAGGATTTAAGGTATATCAAATGGATGTTAAGTCATCTTTTCTGAATGGAAATCTGAAGGAAGAAGTCTATGTAGAGCAGCCATCAGGTTTTGTTGATCCTCTTAAACCTAATTATGTTTATAGACTTATGAAGGCTTTGTATGGGTTAAAACAAGCCCCAAGGGCTTGGTATGAAACCTGTCTAGTTTCCACATTGAGAATAAATTATCAATTGGGAAAATAGACAAGACTTTGTTCCTTAGGGAATCGAGAGGCAAGATTATCTTAGTGCAAATATATGTAGATGACATAATATTTGGGTCTACAGAAAGTAGTCTTTGCAGGAAGTTGGCAAAACTAATGCAAGGACAATTTGAAATGAGCAGTATGGGAGAACTTAAGTTCTTCTTGGGTCTCCAAGTTAGACAGACTGAAGGTGGATTATCTATATGCCAGTCTAAGTTCACCCTAGAGTTAATAAAGAAGTATGGTATGGAATCATTCAGTACCATGAAAACTCCTATGGGGTCAAGTATGTCTATAAACAAAGATGCTGCAGGGAAACCTGTAGATGAGACTTTGTATAGCGGGATAGTTGGCTCCCTACTGTATTTGACTGCTAGTAGACCAGATATCATGTATGCTACATGTGTCTGTGCTAGGTACCAAGCTTGCCCTAAAGAATCTCATCTGACTGCAGTCAAAAGGATTTTGAGATATCTTAAGTGCACACCTTATCTAGGCCTTTGGTGCCCTAGGAATGGAGATTTTGTACTAACAGGTTATTCAGATGCAGATTTTGCAGGTTGCAAGGAATATAGGAAGAGTACTACAGGAACCTGTCAATTTCTAGGTGGTAGGATGGTGTCATGGAGTAGCAAGAAGCAGACCAGTGTGGCTCTCTCCACAGCTGAGTTAGAGTATGTTGCTGTAGGAAGTTGCTGTGCTCAACTTCTATGGATTCAACATCAGCTAGAAGATTATGGTATTCAAGAAAGTAGAACACCTTTATTTTGTGATTCTACTAGTGCCATTTCTATTGCAAATAATCCTATCTCACATAGTAGGACTAAGCACATAGAAATGAAATACCATTTTCTAAGAGAACATGTAGAAAAAGGAGACATTTCACTAGAGTATGTTAAGACAGATAATCAGTTAGCTGATATGTTTACTAAGCCCTTAGATGAAACCAAATTCAATAAGTTTAAAATTGAATTAGGAATGATAAACTTAGAATAGTTTACAAAAATTCGCTAAGTAAACTAGTGTCGACAAACAGTGTTATTTGTGTCGACACATAGAAGTGGTGTCGACATTTCAGAGAAATGGTGTCGACACATCTAGAAAGTCAGTGTCGACACTTTAGAGAATTAGTGTCGACACATGCAATGTAGGTGCCGACACATCTAGGGTGGCGTCGACACTTAGGATTTGCACAGAATTCGTCGAGTAGAGTCTCGACTAAGTGTCGAGCTGAGATATATAAGTGTCGACACATATATTCTATCGAATATATTTTTGTCGACACATAGTTGTCGAGACATTATAAGTAAGTGTCGACACTTTTCAATAGTGTCGACACATTTCAAGTCTTTTGACGCGCCTTTTCACCTTCAATTTTAGAAAGGTATAAATAGGTCTTCACCATTGTTTATCGACACGCTCACCATAGTTTCGAGACCAAACTTGTGTGTCGACATCTCTCTTCTCTAAATTCAAAATTTCTTCAAACCCTAATGGCGCCCAAGCTAGAAGAGAACATAAATGAAAGATATGAGCTCGTGCGACATGCCTTTGATGACGCGGAACCATAAATCCAAGGTGTGGTAACCCTAGTTGTAGAGACTGGGTTAGAGTATCTTGTTTCTGAACCAATCAAGATATGGACTCAAGATTAAGTCCAAAGTTCATGGGGCAAGAGTCAAGATTACCCTGAAAAGTCTAAGAAAGATTCTACATCTCCCTAGAACGAAAGAGGAGGAAGATGTATCTGCATCAAAGACAAGGGAGGCACTGGAATGGTGTGGTTTAGATTCAAGCCTGAAAATTGGATCAGTTTTCAATAGAAAAGGCATGAACATGCAGGGTAAGTTCTTATCTGAAATAGTGGGCAAGGTGATACTGAGCAAGCCTGGTGGGCATGATAGGATATCAGCTCACATGTTCAATTTGATGACAAGGATAATTTTCAAACTTAATACTGATTGGTCAGCAATAATGTTTGACAAGATAAAGGAAAGTCTGAAGACGCCAAATCTGGGTAGGATTCTGAGCTTATACTTGGCTGGAAGTATCCCTGAAGTGATGAACCAAGCTGCTGGTTCTAAGATAAATCATATGAGGTGAATGGATCTTAGGATTATATCAAGGTGGGATAGAGTGTTGACAAAGGAACTGCCAACTCCAGAAAAGGAAACACCTCAGAAGAAGAAGAAGAAGAAAGCCATTGTGTCTCTAGAATCCTCAAGTACCTTAGAGGAGCAGGTGTTTTTAGTTCTGATGATGGAGGAGATGACAATGCTGGACAGTCACCAGCAAGACAAGAAGATGCCCAGAGGCAGGGGGAGCTACCATCAGCTAGCCCTATTCACCTGGATCCACTCCAGGGGGAGCCTCTACATTTGGATGAGCCAACCCAATTAGAGAGTGAAAGGGCTACCCAAACAATACTAGAGGTAATCACTGAAGTTAATCAATTAAATTTCAATATTGAGGATGAAGTTCTGACTGAATCATTACTTGATGTTGATCAGCATACACAGTCACATAGCCAACCACAAGATGTTGTCATGGAAGACACATCAGTTGCTGATAAAGTAGAATCAGTTACTCCAGAGATAAGAGATTATCCTGTACGACCTCAACATGAGTTTACATTAGAAGAGCTGTTCCCCGATCTTTTACAGACTGACTTTGAGGGAGAGAAAGCAGTTGTTGAGGGGGAGAAGGTCAATCTTGAGTGGGAGCAAATAGAGGAACCTGCTACCAAAGATACTGAGGAGCAAAGGAATGCTGAGGAAATACCAAGGACTGAGAAGGATTTACCTCCTAGTCCTAAGGACAGGGTAGACATTGTTAGTACATCTGAATCTGAAGATGAAGAGGCTGCTAGAGCCAAGAAAAGAAAGTTCCAGGTCTTCAAGAGAAGAAGCCAGACCTACAAGAAAGCACTGCAAACCATAGTTCCACAACAAGCCCCAACTGCTGACTATAGTTCTTTGTTGGTGGCTTTGCAAATTAAGATGGATGAGCAAAGGAAAGCTCTAGAAAAGTATATGGATGAAGGCCATAAATCACTGCAATTTGATCTGGCTCAAGACATAAAATCTATAAGATTTGAAGTGAATCAAAACAAGAAGGAAATGACTGATTGTTTCCATAAAGGAGGCAATGCAGTGGTCTATCTGGTTACTCACCAAGAGAATATCAAGAAACAGGTTGATGACATGGCAGTAAAATAAGGATATGACTTGGAAAATCAGATTAGGATGAATGATAATCTAACTGCTTCTCATAATGCCATTGTCACAGAAATGAAGAATCTAGGAGCTGCTCAGACTGCAGCAAGGACTACTACCAAGGCTGAATTTGATAAGCAACTATAAGAGAGCCTACATGCTGTTAAAACTGCCATTGAAGATTCTCAGAAGGCTATTACTGACAAGCTACAAAGGTTAAAACCTTTTTATAAAGATGGAGTTAACTATTTGAATGCTCAAATCAGATTCGAGAAGCATGATCTTAGAGATCATATAGAAAGAGAAGTCATAAAGGGGGAGAGGGTATTAGTCAAGGAAGGCTCTGACCATGCAAAATGGATTTCAAACAGCATTAGAGCCACCCTTGGATATCCACATTTATGTGATGATGATAATGTAGCAGAGTCTGGAATAAATCCTGCATATTTTGGAGGAGAGCAAGCTGAAGTAGCTCAGGTGATCTACCCTCCTACAGATTTTGACATGATACATCAGGAGGTACAGTCTATGTATAGTCCTCCTGAGGTTAATCAGAAGGTTATTCTTGAGAAAGTAGTACAGCCTATGCCAGAGGCAATATTAAAAGAGCAAGAGGCATTATTAAAGGAGCAAGAAGCCCAATTATCTAAGAAGAGGTTCAGAGAGCAGGCTGAATTAAGGCCAGACTTTGCGCAATGGAGCCCAACCTCTGGGAATATCATATTGACTGCTTGGAAGGCTGCTAAGGTTAATTTCCTAGAGAGGGGCAAATGGTATTCTGACCAGGAATGGAAGAAACATGAGGCTAGGCAAGAGGCCATAGTACAATACAGAAGGAAGGCTAAATTAGGGAAGCTACCTCCTAATGCACAGGAGCCTAGCAAGTATTTCCCTAAGCCTTATCACTATTTTGAGAGACAGAAGATAAGAGCTGAAGAATAGAAAAAGAAAGATCTCAAAGGGAAGAAGCCTGCTGATGACAATGATGCTCCAGTTCAAGCAAAGATTCAATCTGGAAAGGGCATTGTTATCAAGGAGCCAGAGCAGCCATAGATTAGGATTTTCTTAAGTTTACAAATCTGTAATCTTTTACATTAAAATCAATGTAAACTTTTGATTAATGAGACTATTGGAAGTTATAACAAAATAATGTTTAATCTGTTACATTTATATTCTGTAATGATTGTTTATACATGTTTTGTTAAGTATTTACCCTGTCATATAATACTGTTTTACATCATACTGAGAATTTGTTATGTATGGTGTATATCATTGACTAAGGGTTATGACTTCTCCAAATAGGGGGAGATTGTTGGGTACATTGGAATATATGTACCTGATTTGAAGAAGCCTCACCCTACTCAATGAAATACATCAAGGTGTATTTGATGTGCTTTGAGTTTATGTGTGCAGGTTAAGTAATTGCAGAAAAATGCAGAAAAGTTTCTAAGTCCATGTGTCGATATCTAGAGGTGAAGTGTCGACACCCAGAGAAGCTGTGTCGACACTTGGAGTAATTGTGTCGACACCAGGAAGGCAGAGTCGACACCAGAAGAAAAGTGTCGACACATACAGGCTGTATCGACACACTGTGAAGAATTGTCAACATTATCTGTGTCGACACTTAGAGGCAGTGTCGACACCCAGAGAAACTTTGTCAACATCAAATGTGTTGACACCAGGAGGCTGTGTCGACACTCAGCAAACTTCAACAAAGTTAAAGTACATGTGTCGACATAAAGGAGATGTTTCGACACTCAGCAAGTTTCAACACATGAAGGCATGTGTCGACACAAAGGAGATGTGTCAACACTAAGCAAGTTTCAACACATGAAGGCATGTGTCGACACAAAGGAAATGTGTCGACACTCAGCAAGTATCTATAACAAAAGGAGATGTTTCGACACAAAGGAGATGTGTCGACACATAGCATAATTCAACTAAGTATCAAAGAAGAAGTACTTGTGTCGACACACTCAATCAGTGTCGACACATTCTATAGAAGGCTTATGTCGACACACAGGATCAGTGTCGACACATTCTGAAGAAGCAGTGTCGAGAAGCTGTTACAACAACACAAGGAGTTGTGTCGACACCATCAAGGCTAGTGTCGACACTTAGTCTACTTGTGTCAACACTTAGTCTGTTTGTGTCGACACTTAATGACTATCTGTCTCGACACTTTCAGACAGTGACAGTGATTCCAAGAAGTGACTGGATGACTTGACAGCTGCCATTTCAACCGGTCAACTGCAACTGTCAAAGCCGTCAGAAGGTTGTTATAAACCGGATCAGCCGATTACCTTGGAGGAAGACTATTTAAAGACCTTTCTACTTCGACAAAAAGGATGATCAATCAATTGAAAAACAATACAAAAATAAGAAGACCTTCAACAGAAGATCTAAGAAGTTGGAGAGAGAGAGCTCCTTCTAAGAAGAGCAGCTGCTGAACCGGGCTGCAATGTAAGAATCAGATTGAGATCTGAATCTCAAGATAGCAGTTGATTGAAGATCATCTACACAGGAGATTCAACCATACTGTGTTCTAATTCAAGAAGCTTTGAAGAAAGCCAAGGGTGGTTGATCTCTGCCTAGTTCTTCCAAGAACTCATCAAGAAGCCAATCAATTCATCTCTCTCAGTCAGAATTGTGGTTAATTACCTTGTATTATTAAATTCTTGTAGGATCCTAAGGGATCTGAGTTGTAAGCCTAAACTATAAAGGCTGAGGTAGGGCTTTTGTGCCTGAGTGTAGGAGATTCTATTCTCTAAGTGTAGTCCTTGATTGAAGGCTGAGGTAGGGCTATTTAACCTGAGTGTAGGTCTTGGTGAAGACTGATTGGTAAGGCTTTGTGCCTGAGTTGTAGGAGTGGGGACAATCTGAGTTGTAGGAACCTGTTTGGGGTTCTGAGTTGTAAGATTTGAGGATCTGAGAAGAAGTGGGGAAGTTAGGCTGAATCTAGTACACTACTAGATAGGCGAAGGGGGAAAGTGGATGTACCCAGACCTTGGGGAACCACTATAAAAATCTGTGTGCACTCTGTGAATGTTAGTTTCTCTGGATGCTGTGTTGTGATAGCTGTAGAATTGCATTTACTGTACAATATTTCTGCCTTAAAATTAAAAAGAAAAAGAACACCTATTCACCCCCCCCCCCCCTCTAGGTGGTTAGGCACTATTTCTTTCACATTGCCTTGTGTGCAGTATCTAGATCGTGATTAGATCTAGGGGAGGCTAGTAGCAAGATCTAGGAAGAGATACTCTTTAGCCTGTCGGTTCTTGGTAGAAGAACTGACGAAAAACACAAGTTAATTATTTGTTTCATGAGCATTTGTCTCTAGCTCTATAGAGACACTTTGTATTCAATTTATCTCTTTTGAAATATATCATTGTTGTTATAGATAATATGCATTTCCATTCTCTAATTATATTGTTTTATTCATCAAGCAAGTTTGTCTAATCTTTAAGAAAAATTTAAAGAACCCTTATTAACCCCCCCCCCCCCTCTAATGGGGCCGCACGATCCAACATACATGTCACCACATCAGCCTGCTTTATGGCCTCCTATTTTCCAAGGTTGTAAACTAGCTCTAGGTTAGGCTGGAGCATAGTGGGATGCGATTGATTCCACCGCCTTTCACTTCTCCGCATAAGTTGCTCCAAGCTACTTCTCTGACTTCGGGCGCCCACTCCAACAATCTCGGGCGATGTGTCCCTACTTGCCATAATTATAACAAGTAACTGTGCCTCTCCATGTAGTAAGTCCAGATGCACCCGAAGGTGGGGTTGGACCCGAAGTCCTAGCCTTCTTGTTCCATATACGAAACCCAGACTTCGACGAGCTCGGTACCTTGAACTCCAACTTCTTCAAGCATGAGTCCTTCTTCACTTGAACTCTCTTCATATCTTTCTCCAGAGATCTGACATTATTGACCAGAGTTAGTCTTACACACTACAGAGAGCAGTAGCCTTAGGTCATTATGCAGACCCTCACAGAACTGGTTGATCTTACGCTCCTCGTTAGCAAACGTAGCGCTAGCATAACGTCCCAACCTCGTGAACTCGTGGAGATACTCATCCACGCTACTATTTCTCTGCGTTAGTCTTTGGAACTGATTCTCCATGTCGATCCTCTGCACTGAGGGGAGGTACCTAGACAAGAACAATCTCTAGAACTCCCCCACTGAGACATCGATGAGTTATTGTCCAACCAAGAGGTACAACACCAACTCTTCCCACCACAGTCTCGCATCTCGATCCAACAGGAAAGAGGCTATGGTTGACTTCTACCATTCCTCCATTTTAGTCGCCATCTTGACTCTCTTAAAATGAGAGAGCCAATCTTCAGCCTGGGTTCGGGTTTCAGGCCCCGTAAATACTGGAGGATTGAAGATGATCACATGTTTAACCTGCTTTTTTGTCGCTCTTCTTGGCGCAAAAGGTTCTACATCCACTCTTTCCACCACTCCAGTCTCTACAGCACGAAGCGACACTTACTTCACAATAGGGGCAGGACGTTGTTCTTGCCTCCCTGGCTGGGCATTTATCATTACAAAAACCGCCTCAACCACAAGTCTTATCATTTCTACAGAAGGAGGGGTTGCAGGTGCATTATTAGGTGCAATGCTTTTTAAAGAGTGCGGACGTTTCGAGTGTCCTGCACCACTCCTGCTCACCTGTACACGTAGGACACAACATTAAGGGACCAAAGTAAATTGCAAACAATAATCATAAGAACACGCAGGTTCCTCAAACATGTGTATTTTCATTCCTAAGTGGACATTCATGGGTTATTTTCATATTATAACGATGACGCACATACATGTGCTCACCACCTCTTAAATAATTTGCCCACGAATTCATATAAGAAAGACTGACATCGTAGTCTGATACCAAATTATAACACTAATGCTTAAGATCACGGCAGTGAACCGGTCGCACAGGTAATATAAAATGGGCGTTTTCCCAAGTATTGATCTCTCAAGGAACACAGTAAGGTGGAGTTAATTTCGAGGAGGACTTGAGATTGAAGTCCTTAGGTCGGAGGTAACGATGGGGGTTTTGATATTTGCGGAAACAGAAAATTAAAGGCTAACAACTACTCCTATGCAACGCCGCTATGCGATTCTTCGCCAGGCGGGATGGAAGACTAGTCGGGCCACTATGCACCGAATCACGGGGCAGATGGGCGAGAAGGCTAGCGGATGAGGTGGTTAGAATACCGCAATTGCTAGTGCGGCAAGGGTGGATGGAGTATGGCGCAACTCAAGTAAATAACAAAAACATACCAAATCACATAGACATGATTGTATAAAATCGTTTTACAAACTAAGCATAATTCATCAATATAAATAAAGTTAAACACCAATATTCAACAATAAAGCAAGAACAAGTCAAGAGATCGACCGAATCCGAAGTCTTGCTGAGGATTCACGGTTGGAATCGTCGGTTGTCATTCCGCGTCCAAGCTCGGTCCTCAACTGCATCCGGGGTAGAGAAGGGCTGTCACCACCTTCCAATGGCCTGTCTTCTTTGTCTCACGATAATGGTCAAAGTTTGCTAGCTTTCCTTTGCTTGATGGCTATGGCGTCAAACCCTACTTGAAGCTCATGGATGAAGGAGAAGGCCGAGAGGAAGCTACGACTTGGATTTGGCGGTGAAAGCTTGCTCGGAGCACCTCCCTAGGGTGGAAGATGAAGGGGAATGGCAGAGATGGCGGAAAACGGCGGAGAAATATCGAGCTACAGATTCTCGCTCGAATTAGGGCGAGACCTGCACTGTTTATACAAAGCAGAAATGAACAATGTGCACGATCACAGGCGCACGACCAGTGGTCGTCCGCACTATGTCCGGTGATCGTGCGCTCTTGCATGTCAGATTAGGAAGAAGAACTGGGATAACGCGCACGAGCAGTGGCGCACGACCTGTGGTGGTGCGCACTAAGTCCAATGGTCGTGCGATTACTCCAGACAAGACTCCAGAAAAGAGGAATCAATGCACACGATCAGTGGCGCACGACCGGTGGTCGTGCGCATTATGTCCAGTGGTCGTGCGCGTACCCCAGGCTGATTCTGGAAAATGTAGAGTAGTGCGCACGATCAGGGGCGCACTACCAATGGTCGTGCGCATTAGATCCCATGATCGTGCGCAGTATTACTGTTTCACAACCATCCCGGAACACGCACACGACCCCTATACCGAAAGGAAAAACCAATCACTGATATGTGCAGACATTCCAGGCAATCACAAAAAGGAGTACAAACTATAAAAATAACAAAATACACAACCACGGGCATAAATGTGCACTTCCTATGGAAATAAAGACAAGATGAAATATGAACGATATAGAACTAAAAGTGAAGTGCAAACACGTGAAAACTAGCCCAGATGAGTCCGAAAACACGTATATAAAGTGGACTCATCACACCCCCAGACTTAACTGTTTGCGCATCACGAGCAAACAAAATCTAAGCAGATAGGGAAAAATACTAGTTAACAAAGAAATTGCGATACAGAGTACCATGCGAAGTCGCATGCTCGCACGCGTAAAAATATAATAGAAGAAATTTCTAAGTATACAAAATAGTTTATACTTTTCACAATGCGTATCAACATTTTATTATTACTTAAAAATAGAATCACGGTGAATCATCCGGTCATGCGTAGGGAGAAAGTAGACTAATCGCTAGGCGAGCATTGCCAAATATCGGGGCTCGGGATAACCTCCAAAGGAATCCATCAATGTCGGTGACCATATGCTTGCCCTTTCGCATTCTCTCCACGGCACTGGTTTGGTTCACACACGAATCAGTAGGACTTTAGGTGAAGAGATGGGGCTTAGGTTTTGGTGAGGTAAACAAAGATAAACAGGAAGGCTATGCACCTAACCCAAATGAGCTATCATAAAAAGAATCCCTCTACTAAGCAAAATACACGTGAGTACACCACACCCCCAGACTTAATTTTAAACATATGGGTGTGTGCACCGCCTACTCCAAAAATAATCTCATTTCCAAAATGATTTTCAATTAAAACTTTTTCTTTTCACTTTTTTTTTCTTTACAAATATTTTTAACTTTTAAATTTTTCTTTTTCTTCATTTTTTTTTCACAATTCAGCTGATATAAACTTGGGAGCACCTCCACATTTTCACAAATAATAACACCACATCACATCCCAACATGAAAATGCAAAACTCTGAAGCTCAACTTGGGTGTGTGACTAGGATTGGATATGAGGCTTTGGTGAAATCATTGTGGAGCTGAATCAAAAGGAGGGGTAGGCACAACGGAGCTAGCGAGGACAAGACGTTGGGAATGGTACAAAGCTCAACCAGGCCAAAATGATGGCCTACATCACGCTCATGCATGACTAACCTATACCCATGCTTCAAGAATAGCTTGGGGAAAGTTCTTAGCCAATGAGAAAGACTATCCCTCCTCCCGACTCGAGCAATACAAACCTAACGGCCGTCTACACACATCCATAAGCTACCGTCGGATTCACACCAGATTCACCAACTTTTGAGTAGATAAAAAGTATTTACGTATTTAGAAAAATATAAAACTAAAAGCATACAGAAAAATTAAATCTACTCCAATTTCTACACGAGACGAGAGCAGTTGACTAGGAGCACAGCAATGTCAACATTTTACTCCGTCTCGCAATCCTATGTCAGCACCATTGTTTTCCCAAATCTAACGAAGAAATGAGTTTAACTCGCTGCACGCAAAAAGCTAAGCACACGCTCATGTGGGTGCAGTGGTGTGTGATGCAATGAACTAAGCAAAATAAAACAATAAAGGCTTCTAGTATGCACATGAGATGTGCACGTGCAATAGGTAACAGATCTCTCCCCCAGACTTAAACTAAACTACACAGCATATGATAGAAAAATTAAACTCAAAAAGAGCTAAGGGAAGAGGTTACCCAATGCTCAGCTAGTGAGCATACCAGAAGGCGCGTGGAAACCTGAAGCAGGCCCGCCATACGAAGAATCACAACCCCGCCAACACGAAGTTGTCAAGAATACCTGCAGGGGTGAGCTCCGCAAAAACAAAACAAAATATACAAAAAGAAATGCTAAAACTAAAATAGACATGAACAATAAAAATACAGGAAATGAAAGATAAGTACTGGGGTTATTGTCATCCCAGCACGACTTATTTGGCTACAAAAATGTTCTAGCTAATGGGACTATGAAAAGAAAAATGCACAGGTAACTATCCCAATATCTGTTTCGGTAACGGGTACCGATATGGCGATAGAACAGTTAACCCTCTACCTAAATAGTAATACCTGCCCAACACAGGTAGAGGAAATAGGAAGTAGGATGAGGAGGAGGCCTGGCCCTCACTCATCTCACCACAAAACAATTCCTTGCCTAGCAAGGTTTCGTCCACCACAAGTTCACTGGGGGCGAAGGTGACGACAGGGGCTTCCAATGTGAAGGAGGTAGGAACCTCCTCACACAAGAGGATGCACTCGTCGACAGCCTGAGCGCAAGGGTCAACGTCAACCCAACTTACCCGTGGACATTCAACCTGCACAGGCTCAGATAAGGAAGGGGGGTCGAGAAATAAAAGAGACGAAGAACATAAAGAAATAATCGGGGGAGTGATCCCAGTTTCACTCCCCAAAGGCTGAGGTAGAAAAATATCGTCAGCACTGTCGACAATGCTACAAGGCTCGGCCGGATCGATAGAGGCCTCCACCAAGACTTGGTCTTCCTCCTTTGGTATCAAGGGAGAATCCTCGACACCAAGAAGGTTGTCCTCCTCCATGGGAGTGGAAACAACCCATATATCACAAGCCTTAACTTGTGTGGCATCGTCGAAAATGTCGCCAGAGGTGACTGAAGTAGAATGCACAAAAGGCGGAAGAATTTTACTTGGATAAAAGTCAAGCGCAGGTTCCTCACAAAGAATTGCTTCCACGCTTGGAGATGTATGCACAGGAGAGATAGGCTCAGCCACGTTGAAGCCTAGATCAGCTACACATCTGGCGGTTGTGTCCACATCATTCCCTTCAACAAATGAAGGTGACAGGGATACATAACCAGAAGATGAAGGTGTGTCACCAAGGGTAGGAGTCGGGATGATCCAGATGTCTGGCTCATCATCCTCTTCCATAATACGGAGGTACTCGGCACAATCCTTCAGGACATGATCTGTTCTACGACAATACAAACACTTTCTCCCATTATGCCGCGGTCCTTGTGGGGCCGGAGAGGAATAGGAGAACTGTGTATGTGGCGAGGACGATTGACCATAATCTCGGAGCATAGTGTTCAAAAGGCTGTACGAATACATCATCTCATGCATTGTGCGCTGAGGCTTATGCTCAATATCTCTCGTAGGGCATTCATGACTAGCGTGGGAAGGCATCCCACACCAACGACATTGGGCATACGAATATCCCCACATGGTGTTGAAACAATAGATTCAAAATAAATTATGCAAATTACTAAATCCAACAATATATTACTACAATTGCCTAAACAAACAATAGAAAGGAAGGCAAAACAAAAATAGAACAAAACAAAAGCGATTTACAAAGGAAAAGGAAAGCAATATCACGTCTCCCTCTCCAGAAACTCACACGACTGTGTTCCCCGGCAACGGAGCCAAAAACTTTATGCTTAAGATCACGGCAGTGAACCGGTCACACAAGTAATATAAAATGGGGGTTTTCCCAAGTATCGATCTCTCAAGGAACACAGTAAGGTGGAGTTAATTTCGAGGAGGACTTGAGATTGAAGTCCTTAGGTCGGAGGTAACGATGGGGGTTTTGATATTTGCGAAAACAGAAAATAAAAGGCTAACAACTACTCCTATGCAACGCCGCTATGCGATGCTTCGCCAGGCGGAATGGAAGACTAGTCGGGCCGCTATGTATCGAATCACGGGGCGGATGGATGAGAAGGCTAGTTGATGAGGTGGTTAGAACAGCGGAATGAGGGTCGTGAGCACCTCTTCACAACGCACGCCACTAGCAATTGCTAGTGCAGCAAGGGTGGATGGAGTATGGCGCAACTCAAGTAAATAACGAAAACATACAAAATCATATAGACATGATTGTATAAAATCGTTTTACAAACTAAGCATACTTCATCAATATAAATAAATTTAAACACCAATATTCAACAATAATGCATGAACAAGTCAAGAGATCGACCGAATCCGAAGTCTTGCTGAGGATTCACGGTTGGAATCGTCGGGTTGTCATTCTGCGTCCAAGCTAGGTCCTCAACTGCATCCGGGGTAGAGAAGGGCTGTCACCACCTTCCATTGGCCCGTCTTCTTCGTCTCACGATAGCGATCGAAGTTTGCTAGCTTTCCTTTGCTTGATGTCTATGGCGTCAAACACTACTTGAAGCTCATGGATGAAGGAGAAGGCCGAGAGGAAGCTCAGACTTGGATTTGGTGGTGAAAGCTTTCCCGGAGCACCTCCCTAGGGTCTAAGATGAAGGGGAACGACGTAGAAGGCGGAAAACGGAGGAGAAACGTCGAGCTGCGGATTCTCCCTCGAATTAGGGCGAGACTTACACTATTTATACAAAGTAGAAATGAACAATGCGCACGATCACAGGCGCACGACCAGTGATCGTGCGCACTATGTCCGGTGATCGTGCTCACTGGCATGGCAGATTAGGAAGAAGAACTGGGATAACGCGCCCGAGCAGTGGCGCACGACCAGTGGTCGTGCGCATTAAGTGCAATGGTCGTGCGATTACCCCAGACAGGACTCCAGAAAAGAGGAATCAATGCACACGATAAGTGGCACACGACCGGTGGTCTTGCGCATTATGTCCAGTGGTCGTGCGCGTACCCCAGGCTGATTCTGGAAAATGTAGAGTAATGCGCACGATCAGGGGCGCATGACCAGTGGTCGTGCGCATTAGATCCCATGATCGTGCGCAGTATTCCTGTTTCATAACCATCCCGGAACACGCACACGACCCCTGTACCGAAAAGAAAAAACCAATCACTGATATGCACAGACATTCCAGGCAATCACAAAAAGGAGTACAAACTATAAAAATAACAAAATACACAACCACGGGCATAAATGTGCACTTCCTATGGAAATAAAGACAAGATGAAATATAAACAATATAGAACTAAAAGTGAAGTGCAAACACGTGAAAAGTAGCCCAGATGAGTCCGAAAATAGGTATATAAAGTGGACTCATCAAACACCCCCACCCATCGCAAGGGATATAACAGAAAGTCTGGCCGGGGCCCCACAACATATACCATGGATAGTCAGTGGAGTTACATATTAATACCAAAAAACTATTATATAATATCGAATCCTAACACAGAGCATTCTAGCAGAAGTTATTAAATAAGTTGGAATAACCCATCACAGAGCATGAAAGTCCACTATAGGCCAAAGCAAGAATGAAAGAACCAATACACAAGGTGTCTTGGCCTTATGGCCTTCCAATTGTTTTCTTAAACAAGAAGTGTTTTACATATTTCGGCACGCAGGCCGGCCATACATGAAAATAGGAAAACAAAACACTTCGCTTTGGCCTTCAAGGGCCAACACTGCATCTAGGGCTTCAGCTCGCTACTTTCCACTTGGCTCACCTGTTCCTGCATAAGAACAATCCATCGAATGATGGCAAAACAAGGAAACAATCAACTAAAGCTGGCAAAATTATAACGATCCCATCCCTTACTTAGGGAGGCAGTGCTCCTTCCCTACATTATATTAGCAAAACCAAACAAAGCAATGAAAGTGCAGTTTAAGCACACTTCACCATAGGTGTAGTCACGAACGACCACACACCCCGTACTCTCAGGGAACATTATCGATATCTGAAAAAAATCCAAGGACTCACCACCGTTCACAAGACATCAACATCCATGAGCATTTTAGTAGTCTTTACGGCCTGTGCAAGGCCTAAGAACCATAACTAAGACAACGACAAGTATCATTACCCACAGACGCTCGATATAGCTACTGGGTAGGTTCATCCCTTTCCCGTTGCTCACATCGCAGGGGAAAATAGCCACAATGTGGGTTGGCCTCCCCCTCCCATTTCTCCAATCATTACATAACACCGTTATGACATATGGATGGCTCTCAGACCACCAGGCTGGGCTCTCAAAGCTCTCAACACCAAATCACAGGCCCCAGGTCTCCATGACACATGCCTCAAATACTGGCCCAAGGTATCCATGACACAAGCCTCAAATACTGGCTCCATGTGTCTCCATGACATAGGCCTCAAACACTGGACCCAGGTATCCACGACACAGGCCTCAAACATTGGCCCCAGGTCTCCATGACATGGGCCTCAAACAAAGCTCTGAATGAGCTACCGCCGGCGGTAGCACTAGTTCCGTGTTGTACCTGGCAAAAATGTGTTTCTGCTCAGTTCTTCGGATGCCCCTTGGAGTTAGTCACCAAGGTTCCCTGTTGCAATCTACCGCATAAAAAACCTGAAAAATAGACATCACTAAGTCTTCTCTGGCCATTAAAAAGTATAATGAAAATCATCACCAATCCAGACCAACCCATCTGGATAGGCTTCATAAACCATGCCTACGTTCGTACTTCGATTCCGAACTCTAAATGCAAAACTACAGGGATACATTGTATCTACCTGAAGGAAGACCTCACGCTCACCACACACTTGCGGAGAGGGTTTCCTATGCAAAATGAAGAGGACTTCACATGTCCAAGTTGAGAATCATTAAACTTTGCTATCTCTTTGCTGTTATGCTAACGATCTAGACAGAAGAATGCAACTGCAACGATCTTGACTCCATAGATCCCGACTCATCTTGCGAATTGGAGCTTCAGAACTCCAACAACAGTGAGATCTCTCTTCCGGCGCTGCCGCTCCACCCCCAAGAAATCCAGGCCAAGTTCTCAACTCCAAAAGAATGAAGTGAAAACATCCAAACCAAGATTTTATATAAAGCTACTGCTGCGCAGTAACTAGCTACCGCCCCGCGGTACCTTAATTCAACGCCTAGTTTCGAGTGCAACCGACCAAACTTCCATTCACAGGCCACCACGTCACCATGCCATTATGGATTCTCTATCGCCACGCGATAGGGTGCTAACATCGTGCGGTAGCTGACGTCGGTTACCACTCGACACCTACTCTATTGTTGTGCGCTAACTCCTACCATCACACGGTAGAATCCCGAGACCTGCATCAATTAAATTTTCCCCACTATCGCCAGTGGTAACATTATCCCTAGGAGATAGTTTACGGAGAACTGTTCCAGAATAAATCCTGAAAAACGCCGCACAATAACAAGTTTCCTCCACGCAATAACATCTTTCTCGAGAACTCAACACTTTCTCGAGAACTCAATGCTTTCTCGAGAACTCAACGCTCTCAACGCAAACCCTGGAGCTACCGTCGTATGGTAACTAGCTACCGTCGATTGACAACCACCCTAGAGAAGAATCTCCTGCCTTATGAAATTTGGGGCGTTACAGTTACTCCTTGACAGGCTTCTTTAATGATGAGAGTGCTAGGATGATCTCTCAGGTGCTTGGTTGCTACAGGCATTCTTTTAGCAGTAGGATGACCTGCTAGAATGTTTCCAATTAGCTAATCCTTTTCTGCAGTATCCTGATTTTCATCAGTTGGATGAACTTCTTCATTGAGTGTTGGGAATTGTGCCCTACAATGTTGCTCAGGATTTGAAGGGGCATCACCAATCATGCTATGGAGAATAATGTATTAGATGTGTGCTTTAGTTCATGCATACAGGTAGTCCATGATTGGACAGGTGAAGAAAATTATTTTGGCAGTAAAACTCAAATTTCATCGAGCTCAACTCGAAGTTCGTCGAGCTCAGCTCGCTGGCCGTCGAGCTCAGCTTAACATTCCATGGGAAAAGCACAAGAGCTCATGTTTCAAATTTCATCAAGTTTAGCTTGAAGTTCATCGAGCTCAGGTTGCAATTCGTCGAGCTCAGCTTACAAATTGTCGAACTCAGTTCTACACTTGTTAAGCTAAAGCTAGAAAAATCAACTATTGCAAAAAGCGCTGAGACCGCTGAGAAGATCAGAGTTTGTCGAGCTCAGCACACAGATCGTCAAACAAAGCTAAAGCCAGAGAAACTGACTAAGGCAAAAAGAGCTGAGACCACTGAGATAGCTAAGAAGAAGGCATTAAGACTGCTGAGACAGCTAAGATAGCTAAGAAGAAGGCATTAAGAGCGCTGAGACTGCTGAGACAAAACTGGCTGAATTTCTCTAAGTCCAGAAGCATTGAGTGAAGCAGGTTCACTCAATGCTTCTAATGAAGAAGGAAGCGCTGAGACAGAACTAGCTGGATTTCTCTAAGTGCAAAAGTGTTGAGGGAAGCAGGTTCACTCAACACTTCTAATGAAGAAGAAAGCGCTTGACAGTTAAGAGGAAATACGGTAAGACAGAAGATAGCCTCAGTTGAGAAGCAAAGACCACTGAGATAGAACTGCTGAGACAGAGACTTGTCTCAGCTAATAAGAAGAAAGCGTTGAGACAAAGGCATGTCACAGCTATTAAGAAGAAACTGCTAAAACCGCTGAGACAGAACCGTTGAGACAAATCCAGAGAAATTCACAAGTCCAGAAGAGCTGAGAGCCAAGACAAATGGCATTGAGTGACTTAACATCACTAAACACTTCATAGATTTCTGGAATATTTTCTAAGCCCATATGGTGATGACCTTTGCTAACGTCATCAAAGTCAACTCACATGTAGCCATTGCGGGAAAGCTGTAGTGGCGTCGAAAGCTGTCTTGTCCTTTTCTGAAGAAGGTGTGGCTCACCAAACCTTGGCTGGGGCCTACATACAAGTGTGTCATTGATTCAAATAAATAGATATAAAACTGAAAATTCAATGGGATTAGGGCAACCAACAATGAACAACAAACGAAAAGAGATTGATCGGAATAAAGAACATACAGAAAGACGGCTGGACATAATCTTCTCCACCAAGCTTGAAAGCCAAAGTCCAGCAGGGATATCCACGAAGGCAAAGGAAGTTAGCTGAGCTCTTCAAGCTCAGCAAGATAGTTCTTCCAAGAACAGGAAAGCTGATTCTTCCATTCAGCAAGCTAGTTGCTGCTCTTCTGTGCAGTAGAAAAGAGATAGTTATATAAGAGGACTACTTCCTTCTACAGCAAGTGTGCTGGACTGAAATCTGCTCAGTCCAGCAAGGTTGGCTCATGGATTTATCTCTGAGTTAGTTGTTTATTTTTCTTAAACTATTCTATATTTTTTCTTGTAAGATTCAGTTTATCTGAATGTGAGTGTAGGGAACTTTGTGCCTGAGGTAGTTGACTAATTAGTCACTAAGGTAGGTGCCCTGTTGGGGTACTGAGGTAGGATCCAAGTGTGGATCTGAGCTGTAGGGCTTAATTGCCTGAGGTAGGAGATTGCTTCTCTCTGAGGTAGGATTCAAGTGTGGATCTAAGGTAGGGTTGTCATCCTAGCCTGAGTGTAGGGACTTGTGCATGAGGAAGGTGACTAGAGAGTCACTAAGTTGTAGGTGACAAGTGTGTCACTGAGTTGTAGGCCTTAGAGGAGGCTGAGCTGTAGGTACCTAGAAGGTACTGAGTTGTAGGAGTGCTGCAGCACTCTAAGAGTAGGGCAGTATGCCTGAAGCTGTACGGCTGAAGAGCCTGAGTTGTATATCTTAAAAAAAGGGTGAGGTAGGTGATTAGTGGATCACTGAGCTGTAGGAGCTCTGCAGACCTCTGAGATAGGAACCCTTGTGGTTATGGTTTGGATTCTGTGAAGAATCTGTGTAATTGGCTGAGGTCCTGAGGTGTAAGCTCTGAGGAGCATTTTGGTGGAGTTTGTGCCTAGTGCAACAAATCAGTTGGATGGGTGGGAGGGAAAGTGGATGTTGTAAGACCCCCATTTTTTTTCTTTTTTCGACACCGGGGTCTTAGGCCCAGAACCGCCGTTTTGCGGTGACTCTTTCACGCCCTGAAGGGTCATCACCACACGGCGCCGATTCTGCCGGCCGATTTCGATCACAGAAAAGTAGCATAAAGAAGTAAATGCAAAATTGCAGATTGCAGTCCATAGAGAATCACATATCATAGGAATAAATCTCCACGAAGGGAGTGTCCACAGAATACAACATCAGAGTAGCAAAAATACGGGCTTATGCACGGTACATCATATCCTCACTACAAAAATCACTCATGCAGAAGCAGAAAAACTACTCAAGGTCGAGACTCACGGTCCCGGCTGTCTGAACTCCGGAGCCAGACTGCCCCACCTCCAAGCGCACCAGTCTCTGGGTCTGCCCCTCCATACTGGTCTCCACGATCCCCTAAATGATGTGGTTCAAAAACCGTTATTCTAAAAGACTAAGTCCTATCATCCCCCACCCCTTCCCCCACGGCTCCTAGGCACCGAGAGGATAGGAAGAAAGGGGAGTACTTGAAGGTGAAGAATATCAAAAGCAGATGGCAGCGGTCCTATACTAGAAAATTCTATAGCATGTAAAGACAATAAGCTGAAATACGAAAAGTAACCTTTACTTATGTGAAAACACATAAGCCAAGGGGTCTTCTGCAAGGCTCCCATCATATAAAAAGTCTCATACCAATTTATACGTTGGCGTGTCAGTTATCAAACAGCAGTAAATATATGTATCCAAACTTAAACCTTAATTTATAAACTTGCCCACACAAGCATATAGACCAAGGGGTCGTTTTGCTGGTCCTAAAGTATAGGCATCCCATTCCACTTATACTTTAGGTGTCAAGATTAAATGAATCGATTATGCTATGACATGCAAGTGGGTATGATGGATCATGCAAGTTCAACACACACACACGACTCTGTGCACACAGACCTTTAGTTCCCCCTTTCTGGAGCCGTAACCTCCCAGGATACCTCCGTAGTGGCAGACGGAAGCGGTGGGTTGGGCCTCGCCCACCTCTAAACCAGTAAAGCACTATCGGTCAGACCTATCGTATGCCTCAACGCTTGGTGCACGAAGCGGACTCCTGCGTACTCTTGCCGGCTGGCGCACCAGACTTCTGATGGCGAAGTGCTAACCACACTTGCTGAGTCAACGTATTGGCGTCGGTGCATCGACCCTCCAATACCGAAGACCCACCACCTTAATTTCCTTTCCTTTTATGCACATGCAAATTTAGCGTAATCAAACCCGAGCCGAAGCTCCCCGGACAAACACGTCCGTCTCAAATAATCGAGCCGAAGCTCCCTAGACCCAAAGTCCGTCTTTTAACCATCCGAGCCGAAGCTCCCAGCTATCTACCAGTGCTATCAGTGTTTGTGAAAGGTACAACCCTAATTACTAAGTTACTCTTCTCAGCTTTTAAAACGGTTTACGTTAACCCAGGACTGCCCCCGGTATTCCCTGTGAAGGGCTCTCAAGGGGCACTAGGAACTGTGTTGGGATTACGCGCAGCGTTCCCTTTCGCAAGGTACTTAATTTGTTATTGGTTGATTCCCTTAACCATTACTTTCTCATATTCCGATATGCTAATCCTAGAGTGATTTGACTTCAACTCTCCTTGGGTAGGACGATCTTTCGTCGGACCCGAACGTCTCTAAACCCTAGACAGAATCACACCCTACTCACTCATCTTCCATAAATGCATCCCATTATACTTATCCTTCCAGCAAACCATCAAGACCCATCACACGTGCTCTAATTTACATCCAAAATGATTTCCTGCAGTTTTGCTATATGCAGAGTACTTTAGCTACATGACCCGTAAAAAGGGAAGTACATGAAATACTCATCCAGTACCCCTATGATAATTATTAGAGGGCTAAAATGACATTTGTAGCATAAATCCAGAAACCCATAATTTTCCTAATTTGTCTGATAATTAAATTATTTATTCTAGAATCCAAAAAGCCCAAGATTGAACATGAAGTAGCAATTTCAAACAAGATAATATTCCAATAAATTTATGTTATTTACAAAATTCATAATCAACTCTAAATCCTAAGTCTTCAAACTTTTCAGCAATGTTTAGACCCTTAAATTTAATTTCAAAGATATCTCATAAAAGGTCATTTTAAAATATTTTACAGCAAAAATACCTCCAAAATTTCAGAGAAACTTCAGGGATGATTATGATGACCTACAAATACCCTAGAAAAAGTTTCATAATTTTTCATTTAATAATAAGGCTATAATTGATTTTCCCATGAAATTTCAAGTTTATGGGTTAATGAACAAAGTATACTAATTTACCATCAAAAATTTCCACAAAAATTCTCATATGATAATATTGATTTAGAAACACTATGTATCAAGTTTCATAATTTTTAAATAAGTATAGGGCTCTTGCAAGAATTATTTAGTATATAACCAAAGTAATGCACTTGTGAAGTAGATGCCCTAACTAGATATCCAAAACTTCTATCAAAATTCATACATGTTTAGTATAATCTAAAACTACCTCTGCCAAAGTTTCATGCCCTTTCAAAGGGCAGTGAGACCACAATAGCCAAATTATTAATTAGGCAAATCCTATTGGTTACAAATGAAGTGCTACAAAAATATTGATCAAAACTCGCCAAGTAAATTACCAGAGGCTCAACATATCCTTATTCCCTCACTACCCAATTTTGGTTTTATTTCAAGGAGTTTAGCTAACCTAAACTAGCACTACAAGTTTTATGGCCTAAGCTAGGGCTATGATTTTGTGGTCCCTACCCTTTACAAAATTAATTAATATTTTTACTAGAGGGTTTTGTATACCCTAGGACCCTCCATGCAAAGTTTGATGTTCATCCAAGGTGATTAGGACTCATGCCCTTCACAAGGCACAAATGTCCTTCCTTAGGGTTTGGCCTAGGAACTTAGGGCAAATCAATTCCAAGCCATCCCATTTTGCTCAAGGGGGTGAAATTGTCCATGCCAAATCAGTGTCCAAAACCTCAGCCTCTGTTGAGGGGAGGGGACCACCCTAAGTCCATAGTGCACTTGTGGTCAAAAATACCCTCTTAAGGCCAAACTAGGGTTTGGTGATTCCCTAACCAAAACTTATCCAAATAAACGCAAATTTTGTACAGGACTAGGTCTTGAGGCCAGAGACCACTCTCCAAAATTTGGGAGGGTTTGGAGATGTTTAGGACACCTATTTAATTTATTTATTTATTATTAAATTTTAATAAAAACTATAGACATATTTCCTCCAAAAATTCCCATTTTTAGACACGCCCTAGGTATAGATAAGAATGATCCTCTGTTCAAATTTCAGCCAATTTGGATAAGGGATGAAGGGTGGGCATCCATTTGAATCTCAGGACAGCACTAGGTACAGGTCCCACCAAAATGGGTGCCCTGGTCGCATCACAGGGCCAAAGTGGTCGAAATCAATTTTGCAGTAGAGTAGACCCATAGGGCTACAACGTTCATATTGAACATTTGCCCACCAGGTGGCCCTACATATTTTTAATAATTAATGCAAAACAGCCTAGAAAACAGGACAGAAAATTCAGAAATCAAAACTAAATAAAAGAAATGATGCTGCACGAATCTTAAAGCAAATCGTGGGGCTCCTGGTCATCTTCATCCTCCAGCCAAGGGCCATGATTGGCCGAACCTGGAGCTTATTCCAAGAGCATTTCCCGGCCACGCGGCCACCTCCCTGGCCGGCCACCACCGCCACCACCTTCGTTGAGGTGGGGCCTATCGCCGGGCGGCGGCACGGCCGCCGGAGGGGTGGTTTCCGGCGAACCCGACCACCATTTTTTTTGGAAAAACCATGAAAATGAAAACTTGGATCGGCTCAATTGAGTCCGATTCTTGTCCTAAAAGATTCCTAAGATCTACCCACGGAAGGAGTAGAGGAGGACCTTTAACCGAGCTTGTCGTCGTGTGTGGTGGTGGTGCGCCATGGCCGGTGGTGGACCTTTCCGATGCTTGCAACTTCACTACCAAACCGCCCGGTTTCTTTAGGTGAAGGGTGGAAACGATTTCTCTTGGCCCATGGAAGCTTTTAAAAGCATCAAATGGTGGAGAGGGAGGGTCATGGCTTCAAAGCCATTAATGGCCATGAAAGGGAATTTCGGTTTTGGAGAAAATCCATGGAAATTAACCTCCCCTTTGTCCCAATTCATCTGGAAACTCCTCAAAACTGATAGGGGAGATGAATAATACTTAATTGGTGAAGAATGGAGGGGTGATTCACCTTCCCCACCATGAATGACCTTCTCTTTCTTCTTTCTCTCTCTTCCCTATTGGAGGAATTGATTTCAGCCACCTTGAATGGCTGGCCATGGCTATTAAACTCCTCAAAACTGATGAGGGGGAATTTATTCAGCCTTTGGAATCAATTGGAGAGGCCCTTGATCTCCCTTGGCCATGAATGGCCTCTTTTCTCACTTTCTCTCTCCTCCATTAGAGAGAAAAATGGAGCTTTCTCTCTCCTACTCACCATGGCCGAATTTTGATCTCTCCTCCATCCTATTGGCAGCCCACTAACTCATGTTAATAATACAATGAGGTTAGCCCAAGTGGGGGAAATGAGTTTGAGCTTGGGTTAGCCCATTTAGGCTAATTTTACCTAACACTAGAATAGAGTTGACCTTGGTCAACATGACCATTTGAGTTGACCCCAATGGGTCCTTGGTGACCCATTGGACTCCCGTAAGGTCTAAGAAGACTTGATTAGGGTTGGTTGGGCATCTTGGGGGTCACATGCCCCTTGGTAAGGGCACTTTGACCATTTTAGGGCTAGAGTTGACTTGGGTCAACATGACCATCTAGGTTGACCCCTATGGGTCCTTGGTGACCCATTGGCTTACCCTAAGGTCTAGGTAGGGTTAGGTAGGGTTACCCTGCACTTTGGATGTCACATACCCTTAGTAAGGGTACTTTGACCAGATTAGGAGCTTGAGTTGACTTGGGTCAACCTGGCCTCTAGGGCTGGCCCCAATGTGTCCTTAGTGATCCATTGGCATCTCTTTAGGGTTAGGAGGGCATAGGTGGGGTCCTCTAGGATAGGAGCAGGTCAATTGACCATAAGTAGGCTAGTTTGACCCATTTAGGGCTAGGGTTGACCTTGGTCAACTGAGCCTCTTGGTTGACCCTAATGGGTCCTTATGGCTCTAATGAACCTCCCAAGGTATTAGGGGTGTTGTGGTAGAGCCTTGGGGTTAAGGTGTAGCCCATGGTCATCCTAAACCATTGCCTAAAGTTCTACTATTTGCAGACCATGATGATCTTCCACATTTTGTCCCCTATCTCTTGGCCCATTTCTGGCTTCCTAGGGTTTTGTCAAGACCTAGTCATGGCCAAAACCACTCTTAGGGGTCTAGTTGGAAATGGGATGTTACAAATCCCAATAAACAAAGACAAAGATTTCGTCCCCGAAATCAAGGTTGAGCCTACGAGACTTACTACCGAAGAAAAGAACCTTGTAACATCCATCTTGACGCCTTGTTTGCTAAATTAGGTTTAAAGGGAAACCTAGATCTATGACCATTTTGCCCAATTGGCAAACCAAGATCCCAATAAACAAGGATAAGCCCCCAATAAACAAAAGATAAGCCTCTATCTGCCTAGAGCAGCCCTTAGTAGTTTAAAGCAGGAAAATAAATTAACATCTTGAGGGGTCTAAGAGGTATACCTGACTGAATAGCTCTGGGTATCTTTGTCGCATCAGGTCCTGTAGCTCCCAGGTATGCTCCTCCTGGTCGTGGTTCCTCCACAGGACCTTGACTAGTGGGACCTTCTTGCGTCGTAAGACCCGTACTCCTCGGTCGTCGATCCTCACCGGCTCCAAACGAACCGACCGGTCTGAAGCTACCGGCCCTTCGGGGGTCATAATCTGCTGCTCCGGGCGTAGCAGAGCCCTCCTCAGCGAAGAAATATGGAAGACGTCGTGTAGCGCTTCCAGCTCTGGTGGTAACTCCAGCCTGTAGTCTAGGGGTCCGATCTGCTCCAGGATCCTGTAAGGGCCCATGTACCTAGGGATGAGCTTCTTCCTCCGACCACGCACCCGCGAGACTCCATGCATGGTCCGGATCTTCAAAAATACATAGTCTCCCACCTGGAACTCCACCTGCCGATTCCAGGCGTCATAGTACTTAGCATGTCTGCTCTGCGCCTCGAGCATCCTGTCTCTGATCAGCCTCACCTGAGCCTCGGTGTCTTCTACAAACTCTGATCCCAACACCTTCGGATCTTCATCCTGCACCCAAGAAAGCAAGGTCCGGCATCTCCTTCCGTATAAGGCTTCGTAAGGCGCCATCCTGATGCTGGACTGGTAGCTGTTGTTATAGGAGAACTCGACCAGGGGTAAGAGTTTCTCCCACGGTTCCCCGTGGTCCAAAATGCATAGCCTCAAAAGGTCTTCCAGCGTCCGGTTGGTGCGTTCTGTCTGCCCGTCCGTCTGGGGATGAAATACAGTGCTGAATGTCAAACGCGTGCCCAAGTAAGCTTGCACGGATCTCCACTCCCTAGAAGTGAACCGACCATCCCAATCCGACACGATCGTCTTGGGCACCCCGTAATATCGAATGAACTGATCCACAAATCTCCGTGCTAAAACTCCCACAGCGTCGTCCTTCCTGATCGGAATGAACCTGGCTACCTTAGTCAACTGATCGACGATGACCCAAATTGAGTCATTCCCTGTTCGTGATCGGGGAAGTCCGTGAATAAAATCCATCGCGATATCTTCGAACTTCCACTCTGGTACCGGGAGTGGTTGCATCAACCCCGCGGGGTTTTTGTACTCTGTCTTCACTAGCTGACAAGCTTCGCAGTGGGTCACAAACCGAGTAATATCCTTCTTCATGCCAGGCCAGTACATAGTCTTCTTCAGATCTGCAGTCATCTTCGTGATGCCCGGGTGCACTGAGTATCTGCTGTGATGGGCTTCTACCATGATATCCTCCTGGACCTGGCCTCCTCATGGTATATAAGTCCGACCTATGAAGCATACCACGCCATCCCTCATCGTATAATCTCCTGTTGTACCGTTCTCCAAGGACCAGAATATCGGCTCCAGATCGACATCTCGCCTCTGTCCCTCTCTGACTCTGTCCCGGATATCGTCTGTAGCACTCACCACTGCTAAATACTCCGCGTAAAGCTCGGGGTCCTCGGATGACACCAGTGTGATGTGCATATCCTCCAATCTCCTTACCAGCTCCATAGACATAACCTGGGGCCCATCGTCGGAAGTGGCAGCTCTCTGACTCAAAGCGTCAGCCACCACGTTTGCCTTCCCCGGAAGGTAGTGCATCTCATACTGATAATCTGCTAGGAACTCCACCCAGCGCCTCTGCCTGATGTTCAATTCCTTCTGTGTGTCCACGTACTTCAAGTTCTTGTGGTCGGAGTAGATGTCGCAATGTACCCCATATAGATAATGATGCCAGATCTTCAAGTCAAAAACGACCGCCCCCATCTCAAGGTCGTGCACCGGATAGTTCTGTTCGTGCCTCCTCAATTGGCGAGACGCATATACAATAACATGAACCTTCTGCATCAGTACAGCTCCCATACCCTGGTAGGAGGCATCAGTATAGACCTGAAATCCTTCCCTCCCTGAGGGGAGAGTAAGAATGGGAGCCGAGGTTAGTCGATCCTTCAGCTCCTGGAAAGCTGCCTGGCACTGTGGGGTCCATACGAAGGGTACCTCCTTCTTCGTTAAGGATGTGAGCGGGCGGGCGATTCGAGAGAATCCCTCCACGAACTTCCAGTAGTAACCGGCAAGTCCTAGAAAACTTCGTACGTCGGTAGCTGTCTTCAGCTGCGGCCAATCCCGAATAGCCTGAATTTTTGCCGGATCCACTGCCAATCCGGCTCCACTGATGATGTGGCCTAAGAAGCTCACCTCCTTCAACCAGAACTGACATTTACTAAACTTCGCAAATAGATGATTCTCCCGCAGCCGCTGTAGGGTCAGTGTCAGATGGCGCGTGTGCTCCTCCTCCATCCTCGAGTAAATGAGAATGTCATCAATAAACACGATGACAAACACATCAAGATATTCCCTGAAGACTTGGTTCATGAGGGTCATGAACGCTGATGGTGCATTGGTGAGCCCGAAGGGCATCACCGTAAACTCAAATAAACCATATCTGCTACTAAAAGCAGTCTTCTGAATGTCCTCCTCTCGAATCCGAAGCTGGTAGTATCCCGACCTCAAATCTAATTTCGAGAAAAATTGTGCTCCCTGCAGCTGGTCGAACAACTCGTCTATCCTTGGTAGTGGATAGGTGTTTCGGACCGTCAGCCGATTTAGTGCTCGGTAGTCGATGCACAATCTGAGGGTCCCGTCTTTCTTCTTGACGAACAATACCGGGGCTCCCCAGGGTGAAGAGCTTGGCCGGACAAATCCGGCTTCCACTAACTCCTGAAGCTGGCTCCGGAACTCTGTCAGCCCCCTTGGGGCCATTCGGTAGGGTGCCTTGGATGCTGGCCTGGCCCCCGGCACAAGCTGTATCTGAAAGTCCTGCTCCCTGCTCGGGGGTAATCCGGGCAATTTCTCTGGAAAGACGTCCTCAAACTCCCGCACCACCGGAATATCCGATATAGCATTCGTGGACTCCGCCATCTCAAACAGTACCTCGAAGACCTCCTCCCCATGTAAATGGGCCTTAACGGCCAGTACTGAAGATAAAAGTATCCGTGAGACAGGTCTTATACCTTCGACGGTGATGACCGAGTCCCCGTGCCTCACGGTGATCCTCTTCGCTTGACAATCGATCTGGGCATGATTCCACTGTAACCAAGTCATGCCCAGGATCAGATCGAAGACGGGCATCCTCAGGACCGTTGCAGAAACTTCGAACGGCTTCCCACCAATCTCCGCCTCCATGCTGTAGTGAGCTGTGGTGAGTATCTCAGATCTGTCAGGTAGACGCACCCTACTCATCTGGCATGTGAACCGTTCCACTCCTTCCAGCCCTTCCAAAAAGGCCTCCGACACAAACGAGCGCATGGCACCCGTGTCGAACAGAGTATAGGCGGGCTTGCCGCTGATGAAGACTATACCTGTGATGATAAAAGGTCTTAGTTTTGTTTTTTTTTGTAACGGGTTTTCTTTCCTATTTCTTCTACTTAGGGCAGTTCTACTTGTCGTGCAATTGAGAACGAGAATTTAGCTTGAACAATTTTAAACATCTTAGCTTACCTGTGATGACCCACTCCGGATTCCGAGGCTGTGCCAGATCCAAGGCATATGCCTGATCCCTTTCCTGCCTTCGGTCTCCTCCCTGGTAACCACGTCCTCGGCCGCGTCCTCGGCCCCCGAAAAGCTGGGCAGGTGGGCCACCCTGTGGTGCTAGAGGTGGTGCCCCCTCCTAGGGCAGTTTCTCTGGAGATGTCCCACCTGATGGCAATGGAAGCACTCCGGCGGGGGATACGCAATACCCCCAGGTCTCGGCATCTCCTGTATCCGGAGAGGTTATGGGGCCAAAACCATCTGCTCTCTCGGCTCCTGCCTTACCTCCTGACGAGGCTGTTCCTCTGCTCTTCTCCCTTCTAGTATGGCGCCTCGCCGTTGATCATTTCTGGCCCTCCGGCCCGGATCCTCCGCTTGCCGCTTCCGGCCCCGGGTAGTGTGCCAGTCGGCCTCAATCCTCTTCGCCATCTCCAAAATCCGGGAGATAGGCCCGTCAGACACAAACAGCAAGGCCTCCCTCAACTCCTCTTTTAGGCCCTTATAAAATCTCTTGACGTAACCTGCTTCGTCCAGCTGGTAAGAACCCGCATATCGGGCCAAATGGTCGAACTCTCGGTGGTACTCCACCACCGTCCTGGTGCCCTGTCTCAGCTGCAAGAACCGCTCCTCCAACTCATCCCTGGCCGATTGCGGAACAAAGTGCTCCAGCAGCGTGGCCCTGAATTCCTCCCAAGTGATTTCTGCAATCTCCCTATCAGCAAATGTCGTGTCCAACATCGTCTTCCACCACCTCTTAGCATGGGACTCCAAGCAAGATACCACCAAGGCCACCCTCTCCTCCCGGGGGCACCGTATCCCGGTCAACATCTCGTACATAACATCCAGCCACTCCTCTGTCCGCACTGCTGACTCTGTCCCAAAGTAGGATGGGGGAGAGAGTCCTCTGAAGGTGCTCATCCAGTTGGACCCTGGGTTTGGCCGCTGGGCCGGAGCCTGCTGAGCCCGGAAGGCCTCCAGGATAGCTGTAATAGTTTGCCCCATGTCTGACTGAAGGAAGGGTGTGGGGACCATGGGAGGTGGTGCAATGTCTGGGGTCTGCTGAGCTCCACCTTGTGGGGTGGGCTGAGCTGGGGGCTGCAAAATGAATTGTATTAGTAGGTAATCGACTAAATACCTAAAAACAAAGTGGACAATTTACATGTGATCCCTCATATGGGCACACCACGGCTTCCGCTGCTTAGTTTGTCCCCAAACTAAACTCGTGCGGGGGTGACCCAGGGTTGTGTACTGCTACTTTTCGATCGAAGTTTGCCTCTGATACCACTTGTAAGACCCCCATTTTTTTTTTCTTTTTTCGACACCGGGGTCTTAGGCCCAGAACCGCCGTTTTGCGGTGACTCCTTCACGCCCTGAAGGGTCATCACCACAAGGCGCCGATTCTGCCGGCCGATTTCGATCACAGAAAAGTAGCATAAAGAAGTAAATGCAAAATTGCAGATTGCAGTCCACAGAGAATCACATATCATAGCAATAAATATCCACGAAGGGAGTGTCCACAGAATACAACATCAGAGTAGCAAAAATACGGGCTTATGCCCGGTACATCATATCCTCACTACAAAAATGACTCATGCGGAAGCACAAAAACTACTCAAGGTCGAGACTCACGGTCCCGGCTGTCTGAACTCAGGAGCTAGACTGCCCCACCTCCAAGCGCACCGGTCTCTGGGGATGCCCCTCCATATTGGTCTCCACGATCCCCTAAATAATGTGGTTCGAAAATCGTTAGTCTAAAAGACTAAGTCCTATCATCCCCCACCCCTTCCCCCACGGCTCCTAGGTACCGAGCGGATAGGAAGAAAGGGGAGTACTTGAAGGTGGAGAATATCAAAAGCAGATGGCAGCGGTCCTATACTAGCAAATTCTATAGCATGTAAAGACAATAAGCTAAAATACGAAAAGTAACCTTTACTTATGTGAAAACACATAAGCCAAGGGGTCTTCTGCAAGGCTCCCATCGTATAAAAAGTCTCATACCAATTTATACGTTGGGGTGTCGGTTATCAAACAGTGGTAAATATATATATCCAAACTTAAACCTTAATTTATAAACTTGCCCACACAAGCTTATAGACCAAGGGGTCGTTTTGTAGGTCCTAAAGTATAGGCATCCCATTCCACTTATACTTTAGGTGTCAAGGTTAAATGAATCGATTATGCTATGACATGCAAGTGGGTATGATGGATCATGCAAGTGCAACACACACAACCGACTCTGTGCACACAGACCTTTAGTTCCCCCTTTCTAGATCCGTAACCTCCCAGGATACCTCCGTAGTGGCAGACGGAAGCGGTGGGTTGGGCCTCGCCCACCTCTAAACCAGTAAAGCACTACCGGTCAGACCTATCGTACGCCTCAACGCTTGGTGCACGAAGCGGACTCCTGCGTACTCTTGCCGGCTGGCGCACCGGACTTCTGATGGCGAAGTGCTAACCACACTTGCCGAGTCAACGTATTGGCGTCGGTGCATCGACCCTCCAATACCGAAGACCCACCACCTTAATTTCCTTTCCTTTTATGCACATGCAAATTTAGCCTAATCAAACCCGAGCCGAAGCTCCCCGGACAAACACGTCTGTCTCATACAATCGAGCCGAAGCTCCCCGGACCCAAAGTCCGTCTTTTAACCATCCGAGCCGAAGCTCCCAGCTATCTACCAGTGCTATCAGTGTTTGTGAAAGGTGCAACCCTAATTACTAAGTTACTCTTCTCAGCTTTTAAAACGGTTTACGTTAACCCAGGACTGCCCCCGGTATTCCCTGTGAAGGGCTCTCAAGGGGCACTAGGAACTGTGTTGGGATTACGCCCAGCGTTCCCTTTCGCAAGGTACTTAATTTGTTATTGGTTGATTCCCTTACCCATTAATTTCTCATATTCCGATATGCTAATCCTAGGGTGATTTGACTTCAACTCTCCTTGGGTAGGACGATCTTTCGTCGGACCCGAACGTCTCTAAACCCTATACAGAATCACACCCTACTCACTCATCTTCCATAGATGCATCCCATTCTACTTATCCTTCCAGCAAACCATCAAGACCCATCACACGTGCTCTAATTTACATCCAAAATGATTTACTGCAGTCTTGCTATATGCAGACCACTTTAGCTACATGACCCGTAAAAAGGGAAGTACATGAAATACTCATCCAGTACCCCGATGATAATTATTAGAGGGCTAAAATGACATTTGTAGCATAAATCCAGAATCCCATAATTTTCCTAATTTGTCTGATAATTGAATTATTTATTCTAGAATCCAAAAAGCCCAAGATTGAACATGAAGTAGCAATTTCAGACAAGATAATATTCCAATAAATTTATGTTATTTACAAAATTCATAATCAACTCTAAAACCTAAGTCTTCAAACTTTTCAGCAAGTTTTAGGCCCTTAAATTTAATTTCAAAGATATCTCATAAAAGGTCATTTTAAAAGATTTTACAGCAAAAATACCTCCAAAAATTCAGAGAAACTTCAGGGATGATTATAATGGCCTACAAATACCCTAGAAAAAGTTTCATAATTTTTCATTTAATAATAACGATATAATTGATTTTCCCATGAAATTTCAAGTTTATGGGTTAATGAACAAAGTATACTAATTTATCATCAACAATTTTCACAAAAATTCCCACATGATAATATTGATCTAGAAACACTATGTATCAAGTTTCATAATTTTTAAATAAGTGTAGGGCTCTTGCATGAATTATTTAGTATATAACCAAAGTAATGCACTTGTGAAGTAGATGCCCTAACTAGATATCCAAAAATTCTATCAAAATTCATACATGTTTAGTATAATCTAAAACTACCTCTGCCAAAGTTTCATGCCCTTTCAATGGGCAGTGAGACCACAATAGCCAAATTATTAATTAGGGCAATCCTATTGGTTACAAATGAAGTGCTACAAATATTGATCAAAACTCCCCAAGTAAATTACCAGAGGCTCAACATATCCTTATTCCCTCACTACCCAATTTTGGTTTTATTTCAAGGAGTTTAGCTAACCTAAACTAGCAGTACAAGTTTTATGGCCTAAGATAGGGATATGATTTTGTGGTCCCTACCCTTTACAAAATTAATTAATATTTTTACTAGAGGGTTTTGTATACCCTAGGACCCTCCATGCAAAGTTTGATGTTCATCCAAGGTGATTAGGACTCATGCCCTTCACAAGGCACAAAGGTCCTTCCTTAGGGTTTGGCCTAGGAACTTAGGGCAAATCAATTCCAAGCCATCCCATTTTGCTCAAGAGGGTGAAATTGTCAATGCCAAATCAGTGTCCAAAACCTCAGCCTCTGTTGAGGGGAGGGGACCACCCTAAGTCCATAGTGCACTTGTGGTCAAAAATACCCTCTTAAGGCCAAACTAGGGTTTGGTGATTCCCTAACCAAAACTTATCCAAATAAACTCAAATTTTGTACAGGACTAGGTCTTGAGGACAGAGACCACTCCCCAAAATTTGGGAGGGTTTGGAGATGTTTAGGACACCTATTTAATTTATTTATTTATTATTAAATTTTAATAAAACCTATAAACATAGTGCCTCCACAAATTCCCATTTTTGGACAAGCCCTAGGTATAGATAAGAATGATCCTCTGTTCAAATTTCAGCCAATTTGGACAAGGGATGAAGGGTGGGCATCCATTTGAATCTCAGGACAGCCCTAGGTACAGGTCCACCAAAATGGGTGCCCTGGTCCCATCAGAGGGCCACAGTGGTCGAAATCAATTTTGCAGTAGAGTAGACCCATAGGGATACAACTTTCATATTGAACATTTTCCCATCATGTGGCCCTACGTATTTTTAATAATTAATGCAAAATAGCCCAGAAAACAGGACAGAAAATTCAGAAATCAAAACTAAATAAAAGAAATGATGCTGCACGAATCTTAAAGCAAATCGTGGGGCTCCTGGTCATCTTCTTCCTCCAGCCAAGGGCCATGATTGGCCGAACCTGGAGCTTATTCCAAGAGCATTTCCCGGCCACACGGCCACTTCCCTGGCCGGCCACCACCGCCACCACCTTCGTTGAGGTGGGGCCTATCGCCGGGCGGCGGCACGGCCGCCGGAGGGGTTGTTTCCGGCGAACCCGACCACCATTTTTTTTGGAAAAACCATGAAAATGAAAACTTGGATCGGCTCAATTGAGTCCGATTCTTGTCCTAAAAGATTCCTAAGATCTACCCACGGAAGAAGGAGTAGAGGAGGACCTTTAACCGAGCTTGTCGTCGTGTGTGGTGGTCGTGCGCCATGGCCGGTGGTGGAGCTTTCCGATGCTTGCAACTTCACTACCAAACCGCCCGGTTTCTTTAGGTGAAGGGTGGAAACGATTTCTCTTGGCCCATGGAAGCTTTTAAAAGCATCAAATGGGGGAGAGGGAGGGTCATGGCTTCAAAGCCATTAATGGCCATGAAAGGGAATTTCGGTTTTGGAGAAAATCCATGGAAATTCACCTCCCCTTTGTCCCAATTCATCTGGAAACTCCTCAAAACTGATAGGGGAGATGTATACTAATTAATTGGTGAAGAATGGAGGGGTGATTCACCTTCCCCACCATGAATGGCCTTCTCTTTCTTCTTTCTCTCTCTTCCCTATTGGAGGAATTGATTTCAGCCACCTTGAATGGCTGGCCATGGCTATTAAACTCCTCAAAACTGATGAGGGGGAATTTATTCAGCCTTTGGAATCAATTGGAAAGGCCCTTGATCTCCCTTGGCCATGAATGGCCTCTTTTCTCACTTTCTCTCTCCTCCATTAGAGAGAAAAATGGAGCTTTCTCTCTCCTACTCACCATGGCCGAATTTTGATCTCTCCTCCAGCCTATTGGCAGCCCACTAACTCATGTTAATAATACAATGAGGTTAGCCCAAGTGTAGGAAATGAGTTTGAGCTTGGGTTAGCCCATTTAGGCTAATTTGACCTAACACTAGAATAGAGTTGACCTTGGTCAACATGACCATTTGAGTTGACCCCAATGGGTCCTTGGTGACCCATTGGACTCCCTTAAGGTCTAAGAAGACTTTAGTAGGGTTGGTTGGGCATCTTGGGGGTCACATGCCCCTTGGTAAGGGCACTTTGACCATTTTAGGGCTAGAGTTGACTTGCGTCAACATGACCAACTAGGTTGACCCCTATGGGTCCTTGGTGACCCATTGGCTTCCCCTAAGGTCTAGGTAGGGTTAGGTAGGGTTACCCTGCACTTTGGAGGTCACATACCCTTAGTAAGGGTACTTTGACCAGATTAGGAGCTTGAGTTGACTTGGGTCAACCTGGCCTCTAGGGCTGCCCCAATGTGTCCTTAGTGATCCATTGGCCTCTATTTAGGGTTAGGAGGGCATAGGTGGGGTCCTCTAGGATAGGAGCAGGTCAATTGACCATAAGTAGGCTAGTTTGACCCATTTAGGGCTTGGGTTGACCTTGGTCAACTGAGCCTCTTGGTTGACTCTAATGGGTCCTTATGGCTCTAATGGACCTCCCAAAGTATTAGGGGTGTTATGGTAGAGCCTTGGGGTTAAGGTTTAGCCCATGGTCATCCTAAACCATTGCCTAAAGTTCTATTATTTGCAGACCATGATGATCTTCCACATTTTGTCCCCTATCTCTTGGCCCATTTCTAGCTTCCTAGGGTTTTGTCAAGACCTAGTCATGGCCAAAACCACTCTTATGGGTCTAGTTGGAAATGGGATGTTACAGATGTACCCAATTGGAGAACCACTATAAATCTTTGTGTTTGATGTGTGCGTGTTTTCTATTTTATTGCAGGTGCTAAGGACAAGATCTATATAGTTTAATTTGAAAACAACAAAAGAATTGATAAAAATTCAAAGACCCATTCACCCCCATATAGGTGATTAACTAATCCTGAGTTAAAATAACTTTCAAGTGGTATCAGAGGGAGGTTGCTCAAAATGGACTTAACAATCTGAGTATTCCTCCAAGGTTAGCTATAAGATAAGATTATTGGGTCTGGAATGAACTATAAGGAGCTAGGGACCATGAAGTTACCCATCTGCAGGAAGGAAGGATTTGGCCTCTGGAAGCAAAGGGTCAGACTGTTCATGGAAGCATCTAACGATAGAATCTATGTAATAGTAGTGGAAGGACCATTTGTCCCCACAAAGGCTTCCACCATAAATCCAACTGTGAGAGTGCCTAAGGCATATTCATAAATGGATAAAGATGAAGTGATTCTGTCCACCATGGACAAAATTAAGAAAAATATTATAGCTAGTGCCATTGATGACTCAACCTTTCAAAATCTTGTACACTGCAAGACCTCCAAGGAAATGTGGGACACCCTTGTGATCTACATGGAAGGCTTTGAGGAAGTTAGAGATGATAGAAAATCCACAATCAATCAAGAGTATAAGGCCTTCAGGCAAAGCAAGTCTGAAAAAGTTGCTAATTGTTTTGAAAGGTTCTTTAGGATAGTCAATGAACTAAGAACCTATGGTAGGGTCTTCAGCAACTATGAGCTGAATGAGAAGTTCCTTAGATCTCTCACTAGAGATTGGGACACCAAGATCTGTGTCATTAGGGAAATGTCTAAACTAGCAGACACTCATCCACCAATACTCTTTGGAAAGTTGTAGTCCTATGAAATGCAGCTGGTTGCTAGACAAGAAGAGGAGAAGAGCAGCCAGTTCAAGTCCAAGGACAAGTCTGTGACATTCAAGGCAGAAACCCGAAGAAGAAGCAGAAGAAAGTCTCCATCACCACCAAGGAGGGAAGCTGAATCTAACTCAGAAAATTCTCAGCCAAGCTCATCAGACAACCACATGTCTGATAAAGATCTAGCTACCTTCTCCAGGCAATTTTAGAAGTTCATAAAGAAGAAGGTCTGGAGGAGCAGGCCATCTTCATCCTCTTATCATAGGAAGTCATCCAAGGATGACATGTATGTCCCCAAAACTAGTAAACAGATTTCTTCTAATGTCATTTGTTATTGTTGCAGCAAAGCTGGGCATGTCATTGCTGACTGCTCATTCAAAAGAAAGGAAGAAGATGAGAAGAAGAAGAAAAAGCATCACCATCACCACAAGGGCAAGAAGAAGGAGAAGTCCTTTGTGGCTAAGAAGGAGAAAAGTTGTACAGATTCTTCCTCCTCAGAATCTTAAGGTGAAGAGGAAGAAGCCTATATAGGGCTGATATCTGTTGCTACAGATCCAAGAGAAGAGGAGGAATATCCTACTACCAGGATAGGAATCAGGGCCCCTCTTTCATACTCACACAGTGACAATGAGGAGGATGAAGAAGACTATGGATGTCATGGTTTGATGACAATGAATGAAGAAGAAAGAAGTCAGCCAGATTCAGAATCAATCAAGGTACAACATATTTTCAATTCTGCATCTTCCTCTGACTATGAGACCAGTCCAGATACTGGTGCATCTTCATCCTATGACAAAGATTGCTCAGAATCAAAGACTGATGTCAATCAATTGATTGACAAGTATGGCCTACTCCTAGACGCTCTAAAGAAGAGCAGAATTCTTGCCAAAAGGCAAGCCAAGGAGATAGAAGTCCTAATGCCTTATAGAACTCTTTATAACAATAAATCTATTGAGTTTTATAAGAAAAGTCATGAGGTGTCTGAACTCAAGAAAATTCTTGAGTGTCAGACTTTGCTTCTGGAAGAGAAGAAAAAGCATATTAGATATCTGGAACAAAAGTTCATAGAAAGATTGGGGATTGTGATTAACCCTTCACAGTCACAGGGTTAGTTGCAAAAGCTGCAACCTGCCCATTCCCTAAGAAGCTGAGTATTAATCACATCAATCATCATTTTAAATCTGAATTCCCTGATTAGAGGACAGTGTTTCAGAATACAAATTCACCTTCTAAAACTATCAAGTTTGTGCCACCCCAGAAGGATCAATCAAATGTGTGCTCCACCAGTGGGGTGAAGGCATATGATCCAAGAAAGAGTGATACTGTCCACTATAGCCACAATGTTTAGGAGAAGTTCTTTAGATTTGGATCCAAATATCCTTTATCTAAGGAAATGAGAGAGTCCACTAGATGGCAGGATCCAAAAATACATCAGTCCCATAATGGTCCAGTTGTATTTAGTCCCTCAGCAACTTCACTCAGGAAGATGGGGGGTGGGGGGGGCAACATCATACAATGCTCATCCAACAAAGTCTGTTGTTGCTCACTTCTCTCATAGACAACAATTTCATGCTGGCCTAAAGAGAAGATACAACATTCATAAATGTTGGTGTTGTGGGAAAGTAGGTCACTTTGTCATTGATTGTTGGCATAACCTGAATGCGACTAGTGGATAGAAAGGTGCTCAGCCAAGGAAAAGAGTTGGGCAAAAGTTTTATGATGCTAACAAGAACCTAGGACCTAGTTATCATTGGGTGCCTAAGGCTAATTGAATTTTGTTTTGCAGGATAGTCCAAGTACCTGTCCAATTACGACATGGTATTTGGACAATGGGTGTTCCAGGAAAATGTCTGGGACAGGATAGTTTCTCTAAGAATATAGTCCCAGAAAAGCAACATATTAAGATTGAGGCTGTCAAGAATGTAATTCTCAAAAGCTAGAGGTAGCAAGCCTCAAGGTAAGTCTCTCTCTCCTATATAGAGATTAAGTTTGCTAATTGATAGTTATGCTAGATGTGCTCCGGCTGAACCTAATCAAGCTCACCAAATAGAAAACAGTGATTCAATTATCTACACTGTTACTTTTTGTAGGCTTTATTCTAAAATACAAATATCTTATTAGCAAGCTTTAAGGTAAACCAATGCATAAATTTAATTGCCAATAGAACTGGCTCATTAACATGTTAGAACCCCTTATACTTAAAATTAATAAAAAATTTTATAAGTCAAATTGACTGTACATCCAATCAGTAAGGGAAGCCGCAAATTAAATATACAGTGAATAAGTAGAAGAAAAGTTGAGAGGTAGAAGAATCAAAGCACTAAATCTCCGTTTCATAATAGGAAGCGTAACACAACTGGTTAAAATGAAATGTATAAGTTTTAGGCTAAAATGCTTAATTGATAATTGAACCCTGATGGTATAAATAGAAAGGCGACAATAAATGAAAAGCCACTGCAATCGTTAAAAGCCTTAACACTAGCCGTCGAGACCGAAACCCTCTCAGTGTCTTGCGGCACTGGTTCAATGGCACCAATTGTCGTTAAGGAGCTCCAGGAATGATAAGAAATTGTGAGGGATGGATTCGGTCATGCCTCTCAAGAGATTAAAGTAGTAATATGGATGATTAAAATCACAGGCCTGGAGTACACCCTGTCTGAACCCTGGATCATTCTTAAGAAGGAGTTGGTTGAATTCTTAACATTAAAGTGTCTTCCTCTCAGAACTCTCTTAAATCTAAGATTGAAGATATCAAAATAAAGGTAAACCCTAAGAGACAAGGAAAGGCCCTTCATATACACTCCGTCAACCCTAGCATAGAAGAAGAGCTCACCGTCTCAGATAGAGATAGTGCCCTTAGATGGTGTGGATACAATGAAGCCAAATCTGGGTCTCTTAAAAAAGATTTCTTCAATCAGAGAGGTAAATTGCTAGCAGATATTGTAGGGAAAGCCCTTATCTGCAACCCTGGATCACATGACACTATCTCCAAGTCCTTGTTTGATGTCATGGCCAGAATTATCTAGAATTGAAAGACCTCATGGTATTCTCTCATCTATCAGAGATTAGTAGACAACATACCCTCTCCAAACATTGGCAGAATTCTTTCCTTATACCTAGTGAACACATATCCTGATACCTTCAAACAGGAACATGGGGTGAAGATTCACTACCTAAAGAGAATGAACATAAATTATCTGCACAGATTCACTAGGGTCCTACCAATGAGCCAACTTTCAGCAATAACAGACTCCTCTAAGGGCACAAGGAAGAAACCTACTGAGGAAAAAGAACCTCCAGCCCTGAACCTGAGCTTGGATCATCCTCTCCAGCTGACATTGGGCTGCAGGTGGACTTATCACTCAGTCAATCCTCTGCAAACATTCAACTCCAGGATAATATAGTGCATGTTGATAAAATCCATGCCATCCCTAGGTCAGGACAAATGTTAAAGATTGGCAATAAGGAAGAAGTTGCTGCAGAGGATGAGGAAGATATGGTAGAAGATAACCATGAGCCTCCTAAAGCTTTAGATATTTATCTTGATAGATCAAGCCCAGAGAAGGATGCTCAGTCTGAGGGGGAGCATGATCAGATGGATCTGACAAACTTGGATCAAGTTGTCAACAGAATAGTTGAGTCAACACCCACTACAGATAATACCCACACCCTCTTAATTAGTAGTGTTTATACAACTTTAGCTAAGGAAATGTTTCCTACTATATGTGTTGTAGTAGAGGGGGAGCCTTCTCAGATCCCTGCCCAGAATGTTGTGCCTCCTCCTATGACCAATACTTCATCTACCCCCATATCTAATGAGGAATTTCTAAATCAAATCAAAGCACTCTTGGATGCTCAGACCACAACCCTCAAGGAGTATGTTGATCAATCAGTTGCCAGACTAAGGGATGACTTGACAACCAAAGTTAATGAAAATAAAGAAGAAATCTCTCACTTAAACAAATAGGTCACCACCTATTTTGATAGGGCTGGAACTGTTGGCATCAAACTAACCACCCTCATACAATCCCTGGATACAAACCAAAAACTCTCTACAACTGACATAGGATATGTTAAGAATTATGTAAGTATAACTGATGAGATAATCAAGGGTGCAACAGATCATGTGAATCAGCATATCACCAATGTTGCCTTCCAATCTATGAAGGAGGAAATACTTCTGAAAGATGAGCTTCTTGCTGACCATGAAAGCATATTCAATTCTATATCAAGCAAGAATGAAGCAGACACCACCTTACTGCAAAACACCATCTCTGAAGAAGGAAGAAACTGGGAGAGTAGCTATGCTAAGGTAGCAACACTCATTGAATATCAAGACTTCAATGTAATTCAAGGCACCGGGGTGGCACTACACCTGCCCCTCCTGGACAAAAAGAGGCCAGAGGACCTAGACTTCCCAGCACAAGCTAGAATTGCACAGCATACATAGATTGCTGCCAGAAGAAAGAGGGAAGGAACTCAAATGGCTGAAGAGTTCATGTCAAAGAGGAGAGTTGAGAACAGAGATAATCCAGACTATGAACAGCTAAGTGACGCCTCTAAATCCATCATTATCAATGCTTGGGTAAGCCATGGACAAATTTAAAAAAATATAGATAGTGTATATCCTTCTGAGGAATGGATAAAGCATCCAGACAGGAATTCCCTATGGGAAAGAGAAATCAAAGAGAATCTGGTAAGGAAGAGCAGCCCTAGGAAAATGCCTTCTAGATATATTCCAAAGCCATTCCTATACTTCAAGAGGCAGAAGAACAAAACAAAAAACTTGAAGAAGACTGCTGCAACCAAGGACGCTGGTGCAAGTTCATCAAAAAATAGCTGATAAAAGACCACAAGACTTAAGCTTATTTAAAAATTGTCTAATATATGTTCTGTAATGAATCTCAACAGTGTAAAAATTTCAAATTTCTATCAAGGAAATGAATATATTTTGGATCTGACTATATTGATGTGACAAATGTTCATGAAATTTTCACATACATATCTGTGCTTGATAAATAAGCTATTCATTGACAGATATCTTATAACTACAAACTTTATCTACTACAGTTTGACTAAAGATATCGATTAGGTTCATCTTGATCACAATATTTATCTAGTTTATGATTAATAAAGCTTTGGTTGTTAATCATACTATCACATTGTCAATGATTGATAATTCACATGTACCATTGATCTCTCAATCATACTGGTAAGCCATCTATTCTAGGGGAGTTATCCTGTACTGGGTTGGCTAGTTGTCATGATAATGTTATCATTAGACATATCATGATATTTTTTGTGTTGATGCACCTTAGCATGGATGGGTGTTCTGCCTTCTTCAAATATGGGGAGATTGTTGGGAATTGTTCCCTACAATGTTCCTCAGGATTTGAAGGGGCATCACCAATCATGCTAAGGAGCATAATGTATTTGATGTGTGCTTTAGTTCATGCATGCAAGTAGTCCATGATTAGATAGGTGAAGAAAATGAGTTTGGTAGTAAAACTCAAATTTCATCGATCTCTGCTCGAAGTTCGTCGAACTCAGCTCGCTGGTCGTCGAGCTTAGCTCAACATCCCGTGGTATAAGCACAAGAGCTCAAGTTTCAAATTTCGTCGAGCTTAGCTTGAAGTTCGTCAAGCTCAGTTTACAATTTGTCGAGCTCAGCTTACAAATCATCGAACTATGCTCTAGACTTGTTAAGCTAAAGCCAGAAAAATCTACTAAGGAAAAAAGCACTAAGACCGCTGAGAAGATCAGAGTTTATCGAGCTCAGCCCACAAATCATCGAACAGAGCTAAAGCTAGAGAAACTGACTAAGGCAAAAAAATGCTGAGAGCGCTACGACAGCTGAGAAGAAGGCATTGAGACCGCTGAGACAGCTGAGATAGCTGAGAACAAGGCGTTGAGTGCGTTGAGACAGCTGAGACAAAACTGGTTGAATTTCGCTAAGTAGAGAAGCGTTGAGTGAAGCAGGTTCAATCAACGCCTCTAATGAAGAAGGAAGCATTGAGACAAAACTAGCTGGATTTCACTAAATCCAGAAGCGTTGAGTGAAGCATGTTCAATCAACACTTCTAATGAAGAAGGAAGCGCTGAGACAATTAAGAGGAAATCCACTAAGACAGAAGATATCCTCAACAGAGAAGCAAAGACCACTGAGACAGAACCGTTGAGACAGAGACCTGTCTTAGCTAATAAGAAAAAAGCGTTGAGACAAAGGCCTGTCACAACTATTAAGAAGAAACTGCTGAAATCGTTGAGATAGAACCGCTGAGACAAATCCAAAAAAATTCACAAGTCCATAAGCGTTGAGAGCCAAGACAGATGGCATTGAGTGACTTAATATCACTCAACGCTTCATGGATTTCTGGAATATTTTCTAAGTCCAGATGGTGATGACTTTTGCTAATGTCATCAAAGTCAACTCACATATAACCATTTAGGGAAAGCTGCAGTGGCATCGAAAGTTGTCTTGTCCTTTTCTGATGAAGGTGGGCTCACCAAACCTTGTTTAGGGCCCACATATAAGTGCGTCGTTGATCCAAATCAACAGATATAAAAAGGAAAATGAAAAGGGATTAGGGCAACCAACAATGAACAACACACGAAAAGATATGGATCAGAATAAAGAAAATATAGAAAGGTGGCTGGACATCATCTTCTCCTCCAAGTTTGAAAGCTAAAGTCCAGCAGGGATAGCCGCCAAGGCGAAGGAAGTTAGCTGAGCTCTTCAAGCTTAGCAAGATAATTTTTCCAAGAACCGGGAAACTGATTCTTCCATTCAGCAAGCTGGTTGCTGCTCTTCTTTGCAGCAGAAAAGAGATAACTGTAGAAGAGGATTACTTCCTTCTACAGCAAGTGTGCTGGACTGAAATCTGCTCACTCCAGCAAGGTTGCCTCAGAGATTTATCTCTGAGTTAGTTTTTTATTCTTCTTAAACTATTTTGTATTCTTTTCTTGTAGGATTCAGTTTATCTGAATTTTAGTGTAGGGCACTTTGTGCCTGAGGTAGACGACTAATTAGTCCCTGAGGTAGGTGCCCTATTGGGGTACTGAGGTAGGATCCAAGTTTGGATTTGAGCTGTAGGGATTAATTGCCAGAGTTAGGAGAGTGCTGATCTCTAAGGATGGATCCAAGTGTGGATCTGAGGTAGGGCTGTCCTCCCAGCCTGAGTGTAGGGACTTATGCATGAGGTAAGTGATTGGAGAGTCACTGAGCTGTAGGTCACAAGTGTGTCACTGAGTTGTAGGCCTTGGAGGAGGCTGAGCTATAGGTACCTGGAAGGGTACTGAGTTATAGGAGTTCTGTAACACTATGAGAGTAGGGTCGTGTGCCTGAAGCTGTAGGGCTGAAGAGAGTGAGTTGTAGTCCTTAGAAATAAGGCTGAGGTAGGTGATCAGTGGATCACTAAGCTATAGGAGCTCTACAGAGCTCTGAGGTAGGAACCCTTGTGGTTCTGAGTTTGGATTCTATGAAGAATCTTTGTAATAGGTTGAGGGCCTGAGGTGTAAGCTCAGATGAGCATTTTGGTGGAGTTTGTGCCTAGTCCAACAAATCAGTTGGATAGGTCGGAGAGAAAGTGGATGTACCCAATTTGGGAACCAATATAAATCTTTATGTTTGTTGTGTGCTTGTTTTCTATTTTATTGCAGGTGCTAAAGACAAGCTCTATATAGTTTAATTTGAAAACAACAAAAGAATTGATAAAAATTCAAAGACCTATTCACCCCCTATAGGTGATTAGCTAACCCTGAGTTAAAATAACTTTCATTGAGTACTTCAAATGGAGAAGAAATCTTACTTGAGCTTGGCTTATCTTGAATGGATAGATCTTAAATGCTTAGCTCAGTACCTGCAATCTTAAAAACACTAGACCAGCATTTATATAACATGTTATTCTCATCAAAAATAATATGTTTATAGCCCCATGTTCGTCGAGTGGGTTCACCAGAGAATTCCAATGTGCAAATGGACCCTCAGGACCCAGTGAGTGGCGAGTGGGGGCAAGCATGCCCGTACTCACCCAATGATATATATAAGCGGACAAGTGGCATTAATGGGCTCGTACTCACCCAAAGCAGCAGGTATGCGATAATATGGCAAGTGGGGAGTTAGTCCGCACTCACCCCAAGTAGTGAGTATGAGGTAGGTGAGTGTAGGCTTTGCACTTGCCATCATCTAGAAGAGAGTAGGTGGTTTCCATCTCCATCTAGGCACTCGCTACTCTAGGGGGTATGAAATCATGGTCTACTCATCATAGAAAGATTATCCATGAGATAATCTGTTTTGTTCTGCCAGTAGCCCCTCCAAAAAGCAGAGTTCGGCTATTGATAAATCAATTTGGGGTGTGTTTAGTAAAATCAGAAGGCAGGATTCCACTGCGTGCAGACCGCTGGGACTAAAAATTTGCCCCACTAAGAGTTTGAACCATGAGATGTAGCTAACACCTACTTCTACCAAACTCATACCCTTGAACAGTTACTGAGAACTAAAGAACTGACCCTGGGCTTCAGCACGGAGGTCCCTCCACTAACCTGGGAGATCTAGAGCGCTTACCCTCCTTATTAAAGTGCTGAGCTAAGGATACCTCAAAACAATGCTACAAGACTTCAGAAAATGTGAAAGCTTGCCTTCGGAGGTACCCTGTGGGTCTATATATAGAATCCAGAAATCTGGTCTGCCAAGAGCCAAACTCTGCTGTCCAAAAAGACTATATGCAGCCCAAAGTGGTATGTCAACAGCCAAACTCCGTTGTTCTGAGGATCTAAATGAAAACATCTAGGGGCAGCCAGGTAAATTTACCTCTAGACCAAACTGGGATGGAGGATTCTCACACTCCTAGGCGGAAGCCCTTCCGCATATCCTGTCAAAAGGCCAATATCCAGCCGGTGGTGAGTTCGCCTACCCCACTTGCCTTCCCTTAGAAGAGAGCTGGCCATGTCCAAAAGCGTTGAGAGCATTGAGTGGAATGGCCTCACTCAACGCCTAAGGCTAGAAAGGAACCGAGAGAATTAAGTGAAGGAGCTGCACTCGACTCCTCAAGGCAAAAAGCATTGAGAGCGTCGACAGCGAGAGATACACTCAACGCCTTAATATAGAAGACACAGAGATCGTCGAGAGCGAGAGCTCCACTCGACTCCTTAACTCAAAAGACACTGAGAGCATCGAGAGTGAGAGCTCCACTCGACGCCTTAGGATAAAATGCGCCGAAAGCATTGAGAGAAAGAGATATACTCAATGTCCGGGTTCCAGATAGTGTTCTGCCCACCCCGTGGACTTTTTGCCTACACAGGAGGAAGCCTTCTCGCCTACTCTGGCGAAAGGCTCTTTAATCAGCACCCATAGGGGAAAACCCCACTCAACGAATATGGGGTTGTATATAGACCAGACTTATAAAACTATAAATAGACCACGTGGGCACCCAGTTCTTTTGGCTTCTTCCTCAACATGGTGTTTTTGGTTGGCTTTGAGTGCCCTCCAAGGAGCCTAGCTCAGCTTTTGTCTTGAGAGGGGAAGTGCTCTAAGATCTTCCAGGTGTGTTGTGGGACATTCACACTATATCCCAGGGTCTGTTATCTAGTTTCATGTGTCCGGTGAAGAGCTCCAGTTCGGGAGAAGTAGGTACAAGCTACCCTCTTAGATTCAAATTCTCATTGAGATCGAGTTCTGATTTCAACATTTTTGGTGCAGTGAGCGTGGACCGTAGTCTGCATAAGAAAATCCTGAGCTAATCTTCATGGATGGAGGTGAAGGAACAAACTTGGGAAACCCGCCACCACCGGCGAGTGGAGTCATGATTGGGATGTTTGAAGATTTCAATAGGGAGGTCTTACAAACCTTGCATCTCACATTCACTGCGAGAGGTAAGTTCTCGACACCATCCATCCCTGTATTCTTGTCCCAACAGCTAGGCAAGAATGCCCCGGGTCATCGACCTATAAAGGAGGTGACTGTTGAAGGGGAAAAGCGAGATCTCATTGGGTGAGAGCTGTTCCCCCAAACCGATGTGTGCTGGAAGAACATGCGAGAAGACCGCTCGAGATAGGTCAACTTGCCCAATGGGAGGAAGGAGACCCTTTAGTGAGTTGATCGTCTCAGCTCCAATTCTATAAGGGTTCAGGGAGCCAAAGATGTCCATCAGACAGATGTCGGACGCCTTCAAATGTTTACTCTTCGTAATAACCCTCAAGGATAAGACGAGGGACTGGTTTCACCAGCTTCCCTCCAACTCAATTTATTACTTTGAGGACCCCCGTCAGGGTATCTTGTTGAGGTTCTCGACTTGAATAAGAGAAAGAAGGCAATGGAGTTCCTATTCACAATCAAGCAAGGTCTAAAGGAGACTCTAGGGAGTTATATGGATAGGTTCCAAGAGAAGGTCCTCCGGGTCTAAGAGGTACCATGGTATACCCTGATGCTAGCCTTTATGTTGGGGATATGACAAGCATTCTTTAGTGTGGAGCTAAAGAGAGAGCCTCCTCTTTCCTTCGAGGAACTGATGGATAGGGTGGTAAAGGAGATTGAAGGAGAATCGACAAACCTGACGTTTGCCAGAAAATTGGTTAGATTGAGTGAAGGTGATGTCAAGGAGTAAGGGTAAGTAGGTAGCGGGAAGTAAGGAGGAGAGAAGGGCACATGGCTCAAGGGTTCCTTGAATTTGAAACATAAGGTTGGGGGTACTAGGAGAAAAATAATAGGGTAGACTAGAGACCATAGGGGGTACCCGTTCAGGGGCAAAGTAGCAGATTTCAAGGTAGGGGAATTGCTATGGGGGTAAGGAAGGTACAACCATTCGGGGGTGGAGATAGGGCCCGAGGCCTCCTCTCATCCCATAGTAGCAAGCCATGACAATCACCCGAGGAAGAGGGAAAAGGAATGGAAGAGGAAGAAGAGAAGGGAACAGGGTGGAGTTGCTTTACTATGACTTTCACCAGGAGGAAGGCCATGTAATGTCCACCTACCTGGAGTTTTTGGAGATAAGAAGAGCATGAGGTCCGACACAATAGTAGGCAGTGCAGATCAATGAAGTTCAGCCTAGAGAGGGGGATGAAGATAAGTGCAAGGATTAGGCCGACGTGGGCACATGAGGGGGATCAGGGTCATCCACGAAGAAGTGGGGATCGAGGCCACCTATAAGGAAAGCTTCCAAACCATGTTCAGAAGGAGTGTCGCTTTGACCTCCCAGAACCTTCCCCTGGAAGAGAAGATAATGTTTTCATCAAAGAACGTGCCGAATTATGAAAATCTGTTCTATGATGTCTTGGTTGACAATAACAACTCAGTGAATGTGATCTTCAAGAAGGCCTTTGATGCGATGTAGGTGGAGGCAAGGAGGGTGCTAGCCTTTGATGGACCATTATTTGGGTTTTCTAGAGAAAGGAAGGAAGTTGAGGGAGGAGTCAGGCTCCATGTAACATTGGGGGAGTATTGAGGAACTATCAGTTTGTCATCATTGACGCTCCGAGTAGCTATAACATCATTTTGGGTGCCCACGCATTTGAGCTTTTTTATATCCCTTCATCTTTCCATCAGTGTCTCAAGTACAATAGCGGAGGTGTCCAGGTTCGAATCAGGAGAGATCCAAAGGTGGTGAGGCGGTGCTATATGATTGTCGTCATCACTATCTCATGGATAGTGGAGGCTGAGGAAGTGGAGAAGGTGATGGAGGAATGCACAAGACAGGAGGGTGAGGCTAAAGTGGCTAAGGAGGAGATGATGAATGAGCCCAGCTCAACTTTTGGCCTGGTAGGGGAAGTACTCTAAGATCATCTAGGTGTGTGGTAGGACCTCCATGCTATAGCCCAGGGTCTGTTCTTTAGTTTCAAGTGTCCAGTCAAGAGCACCAATTCAGGAGAAGTAGGGGCAAGCTACCCCATTGGGTCAAAGCTCTCGTTGAGACCAAGTTCCAGTTTCAACAATATGCTCTAAATTCTTCAACTAAATGGGTCTTCATGTTGAATACTCTATATGCTCTACTATGGGAGCTATATCCAATAAGAGTACCCACACTACATTTATCAATAATCTTAGTTAATTGAGACTTTCCATTGTTTAGAATGTAGTATTTGCAACCAAAGATTCTTAAATATGAAATGGCTGATTTTCTGCCTTTTAGAAGTTCATATGGAGTTTTGTCATAAGACTTGTTGATAAAGGCCCTATTCAAAACATGACATGCTGTATTGATTTCCTCAGTCCAGAAATATTCTGGTAGAGAGGAATCACTAAGCAATGTTCTACCAGCCTCTATTAAAGTTTTGTTTTTTATCTCATCCACTCCATTTTGTTGTGGAGTTCTGGGAGAAGAGAACTCTTGGGAGATACCTTGCTATTTGCAGGCCGTTTTCAGAATTCTATAAATAGAACCCAAGGGGCACCTCAGAAGGGACGCTTGGATACTCACTAGCTCCTTAATTCCCGAATGCTTTCTAAGGTTGCCTTAGCTCGGTCTGTGGCTAAGGAGGGGAAGTACTCTCAGGTCTTCCGGGTGTGTGGTGGGTCCTCCCCGCCGAGCACTTGGGTCGGTTCTTCCCTTGTCTCTTTTGTTGTTTTATTTGCAGGAGCAAAGTAGGTGCGCGATCACCCCTTCCCCAAGGGTGAACTCCACAAGAGACTGAGTTTTCGGTTTCAACATTTTGGTGCGGTGAGCGTGGAGCGTGGTCGGTACAGAAAAGCATCAACGAGCTTAATGATAGGAGGACAGGGATCTGATAGGCCGGACTTGCCCCCCCCCCCTCCCCCACCTCTGGCCACAGTGGGGATGTTTGAAGATCTCAGGAACGAGGTGCTTAGCCTCATCAAGTTCGCACTCGGCGCGCGGGCCGAGTGCTCGACTCCGGTAATCCAGATCGCAGCCGCCCCCTCTTTAGGCGAGGACACCCCTGGAAGGCGAGCTAGGAAGGAAGTGGCTGAGGAGGGTCGGGGTGCGAGCTCTTCCCCAGCTCGGCGATAGAGGTTGGCTCAGCGATCTGAGCCTGCGAGACGCGGCAGCTCTCCCGGTATGGGGAGGCAGCACCTTCAGCGAGTTGGTCTCTTCAGCTCCAATTCTAGAGGGGTTTAGGGAACCCGAGATTTCCCACTATGTCGGGAAGGGAGACCCGGTCCAACACGTCTATTGGTTTGAGGACGTGGTCTTGATTCGATAGATGTCATATGGGTTCAAGTGCCGACTCTTCGCCATCACCCTCTAGGAGAAGGCGAGGGAGTGGTTCCATTAGCTGCCAGCCAGCTCCATCTATTATTTCGAGGACTTGCATATGGGGTTCATACTGATATTCACTACCTCGAATAGGAGGAAGAAGGAGTCAGAGTCCATGTTCCACATAAAGCAGGGAGTGAACGAGACGTTGGGGAGCTACATGGATCGGTTCTAGGAGGAGGTCACCCTCGTCCAGGAGATGCTGGGCCATAGTCTGATGATGGCTTTCACCCTGGGCCTGCAGCAGGGTTTCTTCACGATGGAGTTGAAGAGAATACCCACCCCCCTCCTATGAGGAGCTGATGGAGAGGGCGGCAAGAGAAGTTGACGGGGAGGCGTCAAATCCGGAGTTCGCCCGAAAGTTGTCCAGGTGGGCCACAGAGGAAGAGAAGGAGCTAAGAGGAGGAAGAGGATAGGAGGAGAGGAGAGCCCCGGCTGAGGTAGCAGGGGCAGCTCCAGGGGTAGCAACGGCCAAGGTGGGGGAGTCATGAGCCTGGCCATCGGCTGGTCTGGAGGCCCGATTGGCAAGGAGGGGGGCCATGAGGGTCTATCAAGGAAGGGACTACCACCGGGAGGCAAGATCAATTCCACCCCCCGAGCTGGAGGCAGTCCCAGAGACCTCGACTCCATGATCAGGAAGAGGCTATGGTCATATCCATGGGGAAAAGATGGAGAGTTGCAAGGAGAAGGAGGAGAGACGTTAGGGTGGAGTTGCCTTACTACGACTTCCATTAGGAGGAAGGGCACGCCATAGCCACATGCCCAGAGTTCCTCAAATGAGAGGGAACAGGGAGCGAGAGCAGCAGTAGGGGCGTCCGGAAGTGAGGATCGAGGAGGTCCTGCCTCGGGCGAAGGAGGACCGTTACGAAGACCGAGTGGATGTTGGGACCCGAGGAGGGATCAGAGTGATCCACGGGGGGGGGGGGGGGGGGGGGGGGTCGAGGCTTCTTAGAAGGCGATCCTCCACACCATGTATCGTCGGAGAGTTCTCTCCACATCCCAAACCCCGCCCCCAGGGGAGAGGATCACCTTCTCGAGCAGTGATATAGTAGATCACGAGGATCCTTTTTGCGATGCGCTGGTCATCCAGACAGCCATCGAAAATTTTACCATCTCTAGGATCCTCGTCGAAAATGGAAGCTCCATCAACGTCGTCTTTAAGAAGGCATTTGACACGATGAAGGTGGATGCGAAGAGGGTATTGGCCTCAGACGGGCCCTTGTTTGGAGTTTCGGGGGAGTGGAAGGAAGTGGAGGGAGGAGTGGGCCTCCATGTTACCCTGGGGGGCAGTCCAGGAACTGCAGGTTCGTCATCGTGGATGCCCCCAGCAGATACAACACCATCTTCAGAAGGCCCCTTATCAGTGCCTTACACTTTATCCCCTCATCGTTCCATCAATGCTTGAAGTTCAATGCAGATGGGGTTCAGGTCAGGGTCAGGGGGGCCCCAAAGTGGGGCGGGAATGCTACGTCACCGCCGTAAACTCCATCTCTTGGCAGGAGGGAGCCGAGGATATGGAGCGAAGGATGGATGAGGCGGAGCAAGAAGCTGGCTGGGAGGAGCTGGAGGCGGAGAGCTGCATCGTGGTAGAGGCAGCAGTAGGAGATCAAGAGGAATCAGCCGAGGCGATGGCCGTGTAAGAGGAGGTGGAGGTGGAGGCCCTCGTCCCGGAGGAGAGGGGTGTTGAAGAATGTGGGGAGCAGTCCCGGTTGGAAGCTGCGGAAGAGGTGGTGGAGCTGGAGGTCCACACTCGCGAAGGAATGGAGGAGAAGATCCACGTCAGCGGAGGGCTGACCCCGAAGGACCAAGTCCGGATGCTGGAGTGCATCTAGAAGAACGTGGACATCTTCGCATCGAGCACCACGGAGATGTCGGGGGTTGACGCGGATGTGGCTTGCCACCACCTCAACTTGGACCCGGGAACATGCCCCATCCAACAAAAGAAGAGGTCCACCGCGGACAAGCTGGCGGAGCCCATCAGAGAGGAGGTGGCGAAGCTTCTCAAAGTCGGCTTCATATCCAAGATCCAATACCCCGGCTGGGTCTCAAATGTAGTCATTGTGAAAAAAGGGGACGGCCGGTGTCAAATGTGTAGCGACTACTCCTTGCTTAATAAATCTTGTCTTAAGGACTGTTATCCTTTACCTCGGATCGACGCGCTGTTTGACTCAGCCGTTGGTTTTTCTATAATGAGTTTTCTAGATGCATTTTTAGGTTATCATCAAATCATAATACACACCCCGGACGTCAAGGATGTCTCGTTTATCACTGGGGATGGATGCTAATGTTACAAGATGATGCCCTTCGGGCAAAAAAACGCAGGGGCAACCTATCAAAAGTTGATGGATAGGGTTTTCAATGAACAAAAGGGGAGGAACCTGGAGGTGTACGTGGATGATCTTATGATCAAGAGTCAGGATGTGGACTCTCACCTCCAGCACCTGGAGGAGACCTTTGCAACCCTGCGCAGGTACAAGATGCGGTTGAACCCCATAAAGTGCGTCTTCGGGGCCAGCAGGGGAAAGTTCTTGGGATACCTCCTCACCCCTGCGGGAGTCGATCCGAATCCGGATAAAGTCAAGGCCATCATAGAGCTAGGATCACCACGAAACAATAAGGAGGTGCAGCGGCTGACAGGGAAGCAGGCAGCGCTAAGTAGGTTCCTCTCTCTGGCCGAGGAGAAGTGCTCCCCCTTCTTCAAAATGTTAGGGGGGGGGTCAGAAATTCGAGTGGACCAAGTAATGCGAGGAGGCATTCCAGGCCATCAAGGTGCAGTTAACTCGGGCTCCATTTCTCCAAGGTCTGAAGGAAGGGGAAGACCTATTTTTATACCTCGGGGTCGGGGCAGAGGCCTATACCTCGGGGTCGGGTCGGAACAGACAGTGGTGGTGCACTTCCCCATCACCAACAATCAGACCGAGAATGAGGCCGTGATAGCAGGGCTACGCCTGGCCAGGGAGCTAGGGGTGTTGGACGTGGAGGTCCTGACTGACTCCATGGTAGTAGCTTCCCAGATCGACGGGGAGTTTGAGGCAAGGGAGCCTACCCTGCGGCTATATTCAGCCAAAGTAAAGGGGGTCATTGGCACGTTCCAAACTTTTTCCATCCATCACATACCTCGGGAGGAGAATGAGCAGGTTGATCAGCTGGCGAAGCATGGTCCCCGGGGGGGGGGGGGGGGGGGTACCATCACCGACTTGTTCCGCCCTTCCATCGAAGAGGGGGATCTTATGGATATAGACCCGTGGCCTTCTTGGATGGATCCGGTTGTAACTTTCCTTTCTATGGGAGAGTATCCGGAGGGGGTAAACAAGAAAAAGCTCTGGCACAAGTCGGCGTACTACCTCCTCCAGGACGGGCAGTTAAACAGAAAGACTCTCTCGAGGATGTTAGCTCGATGCGTGGCCGAGGGGGAAGTACAAAGATTCTTGGAAGAAGTCCACTCCGGGGAGTGTGGGAGTCACTCCGGGATTCGGACCCTGGAAGGGAGGATTGTCAGGCAGGGGTACTTCTGGCCCACCCTGGGCCGAGATGCCACGGAGTTCGCAAGAAGTTGCCACAAATGCAAACTGTTTGCTCCCCTCCAGCTACAACCGGCTCAACAACTCAAAAGTATCACAGCCCCCTGACCCTTCGCCATTTGGGGAATGGATTTGGTTGGACCGTTCCCCCAAGCTAGTGGGAAGAGGAGGTTCCTACTGGTGATGATCAATTATTTATCCAAGTGGTTGTAAGTGAAGGCACTGGCCAAGGTGACTTCTCAGGTCATCAGGAACTTCGTATGGGGAGAGATCATCTGCCGCCACGGGATGCCTCAGGCCATTGTCACAGACAATAGGCCCTAGTTCGCTAGCGCAGAGTTTACCAGTTTCTGCGAGCAGCTTGGGATCAAACTCAAGTTCTCCTCGGTCCACCACCCTAGAAGCAACGGGCAGATGGAGGCCGTAAACAAGATCATTGTTAACCTCCTAAAAAAGAAAGTGGAAAATCTGAAGGGGAGCTTGGTGAAGCAGTTTCCCGCGGTTCTCTGGGCCCTGAGGACCACCCCCAACACAGCTACCGGAGAGACCCCCTTCAAGCTCTCTCATGGGTGCGAGGCAGTGCTCCCCGTGGAATTTGAAGTTCAAACACCTCGAGTTGTTGCGGCCAGGGAAGGCAGGGAAGAATGGCAGGCTGAGAACGAGGAGGAGCTGTGACTATCCCTTGACATAGTGGAAGAACTGCGGGACCTTTTCGCTGTCCGGCAGGAAGAGGTGAAGAGGAGGATGGCCAAGTACTTTGACAAGCACGTCAGAGTCAAGCAATTTGTGGAGGGGGACATGGTGCTAAAGAAGGTGGATGCAGCATGGAGGTCGGCAGCTGTGGGGAAGCTCAACCCCAGCTGGGAAGGTCCATTTATTTTAAAAGAAGCTTTAAGATCAGGGGGGTATCGACTCCAAAATGTGGAGGGCGAGAGCCTAAGTCTCACCTAGAGTGGTGACGACTTAAAATGCATTTTCCCTTGAAACATGTAAGTGGTGCTTTGTTTTTTTTAATGAAGTTCTTTAACACGCTAATGCTGATACAATGAGTTTGCATGAAGAAGTGAAGTGTATTTGGACCCTGAGCAGATCCCGCTGTCAGGCTCTCACCTAGCTGGCAGGGTTGGAAGTCACTCGGTGGCGTTAGCCTTGTACCCCTAGAAGCTCCCGCTGTCAGGCTCTCACCTAGCTAGCAGGGCTGGAAGTCACTTGGTGTCATCCTTAGACCTCGAGCAGATCCCGCTGTCAGGCTCTCACCTAGCTGGCAGGGCTGGAAGTCACTCGATGGAATCATCCTTGAACCCCGAGAAGATCCCGTTGTCAGGCTCTCACCAAGCTGACAGGGCTGGAAGTGACTCGGTGTCATCCTTAGACCTCGAGCAGATCATGCTGTCAGGCTCTCACCTAACTGGCAGGGCTGGAAGTCAATCGATGGCGTTAGCCTTGGACCCCGAGCAGATCCCACTGTCAGGCTCTCACCTAGCTGCCAGGGCTTGAAGTCACTCAGTGTAATCCTTAGACCTCGAGCAGATCCTGCTGTCAGGCTATCACCTAGCTGGCAGGGCTGGAAGTCACTCGATGGAATCAGCCTTAGACCCCGAGCAGATCCTGCTGTCAGGCTATCACCTAGCTGATAGGGCTGGAAGTCACTCAGTGTCATCCTTATACCTCGAGCAGATCCCGCTGTCAAGCTCTCACCTAGCTGGCAAGGCTGGAAGTCACTCGATGGCATTAGCCTTGGACCCCGAACAGATCCCGCTGTCAGGCTCTCACCTAGCTAACATGGCTGGAGGTCACTCGGCATCCTTAGACCTCGAACATATCCTGCTGTCAGGCTCTCACTTAGCTAGCAGGGCTGGAATTTACTCAATGACACTAGTCTTGGACCCTGAGCAGATCCCGCTGTCAGGATCTCACCTATCTGACAGGGCTACAAGTCACTCGGTGTCATCCTTAGACCTCGAGCAGATCCCGCTGTCAGTCTCTCACCTAGCTGGTATGGCTGGTAGTCACTCGATGGCGTTAGCCTTGGACCCCGAGCAGATCCCGCTGTCAGGCTCTCACCTAGCTGGTAGGGCTGGAAGTTACTCAATGTCATCCTTAGACCTCGAGCAGATCCCGCTGTTAGGCTTTCACCTAGCTGGCAGGGCTGGAAGTCACTCGATGGAATCAGCCTTGGACCCCGAGCAGATCCCGCTGTCAGGCTCTCACCTAGCTGATAGGGCTGGAAGTCACTCGGTGTCATCCTTAGATCTCGAGCAGATCCCGCTGTCAGGATCTCACCTAGCTGACAGTGCTAGAAGTCACTCGATGGCATTAGCCTTGGACCCCGAGCAGATCCCGCTGTTAGCCTCTCACCTAGCTGACATCGTTGGAAGTCACTCGGTGTCATTCTTAGCCTCGAGAAGATCCCACTGTCAGGATCTCACCTAGCTGGCAGGGCTGGAAGTCACTCGATGGCATTAGCCTTGGACCCCGAAAAGGTCCCGCTGTCAGGCTCTCACCTAGCTAACAGGGCTGGAAGTCACTCGATGTCATCCTTATACCTCGAGCAGATCCCTCTGCCAGGCTCTCACCTAGCTGGCAGGGCTGGAAGTCACTCGATTGAATCAGCCATGGACCCTGAGCCGATCCCGCTGTCAGGCACCCACCTAGCTGACAGGGCTAGAAGTCACTAGGTGTCATCCTCAGACCCTGAGCAGATCTCGCTGTCAGGCTCTCACCTAGCTGGAAGTGCTAGAAGTCACTCGATGGCGTTAGCCTTGGACCCCGAGCATATCCCGCTGTCAGGATCTCACCTAGCTGACAGGGCTGGAAGTTAGTCGGTGTCATCCTTAGAACTCGAGAAGATCTCGATGTCAGGATTTCACCTAGCTGGCAGGGCTGGAAGTCACTCGGTGGCATTAGCCTTGGACCCCGAGCAGATCCCGCTGTCAGGCTCTCACCTAGCTGGCAGGGTTGGAAGTCACTCGGTTTCATCCTTCGATCTCGAGCAGGTCTCGCTGTCAGGCTCTCACCTAGCTGGCAGGGCTATATGTCACTCATCGGGGAAATACATCAACTACTCGGCAGCTAACGGGGAGGTCTTGATGCGCAAAGCAATGTTAGAAGTCGTGGAACCAGATGTCCAAATAATGAGTAATTGGAGTCGCGAAGTTGACCAAAAAGGGGGGGAGGCTAACTTAGTCGCCCAGCGCCCAAAATGACTGCCAAGAGGGGGAAGAACCCAGGTCACATTACAAGAGGGTCAACCCGCAACAAATCAGATGGCTCAGGCAAGCGACAAACCGGCTTGCCTCTCCTGGTGAGCGAGTAGTCATCTCAGCGAGACCTGACTGCAGTGGTAGGTCGCTGCTAGCGAGACGACCGATTGGGTCTCCAATGACTGCTAAACCAAATCCGTAGGGGTGCGACCTCGTCGACATAACGTGAGATGAACGCCTGCGAGTACGGAAAGGGAGAATTTACATCGCGTAACAATAGCAAACATAAATATAACGCGAGCGAGGAAGCATTTATAAGGGCGGGAACAGACAAAAATCGCAAAGTAATGACACGGCTCGCGCGTACATTTCAAGCAACCAAAAATATACCGATATACATATAACAGGCGAGTTGCGGGGGAGACAGAGACGCGAGATCCTGGGCGAGAATCCCTAGAGGCGCCGGTAGGACTTATCCCCGGGATCCGGCACAGGAAGAAACAGCGCCGGCACCACCTCGTTCGCCGAGAGTACCACGCTCTCGCTCTTTAGGAGGTCGGCACGCCGCAACATCTGTATCATATACTTCGCGGCGCTGGCGGCGTTCTAATGCATCAACACCTCCAACTCGTAGTCAGAGTGATGTTCAAGAGGGCATCTGCTATTGGTTGGCGGAGGGGTGGCTGCGGCAGCCGCCAGCTCGCGCACCAGCGCCTCCAGTGCCAGCTTGTCCTGGCCGAGGGTAGCGATCTCAGCACCCATCTGGCTGGCCGTCGCCGCATCCTGCGAAAATTAAGAAGGTCAGAAGATGGATTCGAGAACAGAATCGACAACTAGAAATAAGTGTGGGCTGAAAGATATACCACCCCTGCAAAGTACTGAGCGAGGGTCTCCTCGGCCACGTCGGCCCGCTTCCTCTGGAGATTTGCCTCCCCCTGAGCAAGTTTACGGGCCTCCTCCTTCTCGTCCGCTAACTTCTTAAGAGAGGTGGCATTCCGCTCCAACTGGGTTCAGCGCCGCCCAACCATATGGGCCATCTCCAGGCCGCGGAGTTGGGCCCGCGCGCTTTCGTGCACCAACACTTGCTTCGCCTCCTTGTCGTAAATGGCGGAGTCCTCTCGCGAGTAAAGGCCAAACGAGAAGTTATAGGCCTCCCCGCTGATAGTGTCCTACTCCAACCAACTCGGCAGCAGGGTCGAAACCACCGCGCGATTTGACTCTTTGTCCTATAACTGAAGCGGATGCCGAGCTCGTCCAGGTACTTCTTGTCGTAGCCAAAATTACGGTGCCCTCTCGGTACCATCTTCATGGCAGCATGCACCCCGTCCGGTGGCCCAGAAGTGCCCGCCACCTCACCGGGGGTTTCGCTGGTCGAAGCGGTCAAGAGGGCGGGACCCTGGGCCGATTGATCCGCCGGGGCCTTGCCCTTTATTTGGCCCACAGCGGGTAGCTCCCCCGCAGTCTTCACCTTCTTGGGCAGGGGAGTAGGCTGTTCGCGGCCCAGCCACATCTTAGCAGAGACCGCCGGGATGTTGCGCTGAGCGTCGTTAGCGACCTGAGCACGGGAGAGGAAGCTGGAGGTGACCCTGAAACTCTCATAAGGGGGGGTGAAGGGAACGTACCGCTTGCCTGCCAAGGAGCAAAAGGGTAAAGCGAGAGTACAAAACAGCAAGGCAGAGTAATGGCGAGTAGCTAACCTCCCCCAGGCGGGACAATGGAAAGGTTATCCAGGTTGCGGCGCAAGTACGTGACCTCAAATTTCTTCCTAGCGAAGAACCCCCACAGGTCGGCTTCATGGCCCCCCAGGCTGGGCAGGCAGTAACTCGCCTCGCTGGGCTGCATCGGTGAGAAAGGGACGTTGCCGAAGTCCCCCTTGACGAACAAAAAATTCTTGAGCCAGTTGTGGCTCTTATTGACAGTCTCCCGCACCTTGAGGTGAGCACTGGAGAAGTAGGTGGTCCCGTCCCGGTTTGCGCGGAAGGAGAACAATTTGCGAAAAACCGCAAGACTGAACTCGACCCGCTCCTCCAGCAAAAAGCAGGCGAACCCTACCATGACAGCCACAGAGTTCGGGGTCATCTGGCCTATGACGACCCCGAAGTACTTCAACGCTTGACGAACCTCCGGCCATAGAGGAAGCCGGAGACCCACCTCAAAGTGAGCCAGCGAAATGGCGAGCTCATCCCTGGAGAGATCGTTGATCTTCTCCCCTTCCCCGGACCGTCTCACCGAGAATCCAGACGGGACGTGATCGCCGAGAGCGTCTAAGTACTCATGCTCAGAGATAACGGCGTGGGGGAAGTCATCCTCCGAGAATATCTAGGCACATTTACATCGCCCGTCCCCGTCGCCGCTGCCGCCACCCATTCTACAGAACGGTCGTGGAGCGAGCGAGAAAACCTCAGAAGTGGGCACGCGATCCGGGCTTCGCGGAGAGCAGAAGAGGGGAAAGTGCTTAGATGTGATGGAAGGACAAGAACCGGCAAGGCCTATTTATAGAGAGAAAAAAACGCGGGAAAATTTCCTGCCGGCAGGAAAAGTGCGTATAGCAAAAATCAGGCCTGACGGTTCAACTTCGCGGCCCGCAATCGCGCCGCCGAGACCATTCGGCAGCGGGTCATGCCCGCCCGCATTCGCACAAAAAGCGGGCAGGCGAGCTGCGTCCCGCAGCCGCCCAGAACTCTGAGCGAGCCGGGGAGACTCGCAGTCGGCGACCCCATGGCCCGCTCCCGCTAAGATCAGGTTGGCAGGCTGGGCAAGTCCATCATATTGCCTCGCACTCTCCCGAAAGAGCGGCGAGCGGATGACGCGGGTGCATCCATACCCACCTCAGAGAGGATCAAGCAACAACACGATAAAAATGACATACACCAGAAATCAGAAACCAGACCTGTGGACGGGCGAGAAAAGTCGCAAATAATTACAGACATTGAATAAATTTTTGAAGTAATGGTAAACCCCCTCGAAGCGAGTCGGCTCGAAGCACAGACGCGGGCTGACCCAGTGATAGGCCCCGAATAAAGGGAAGAGAAGGTGGATTAGTACTGGATCGACTTCCACCTGCCCCGCTTTTGTATTCCGGTTCGCGGCGGTACGCGAGGATAGTGGTAATCGCACACGGCCACAACCTCCTGCTGGGCCAGGCCAACTTGTTCCGTGACACTCTTTAGGCGCTCCTCAGCCCGCGTAATATGAACGCCAGGTGAGGTGACCTCACCACCTTCTGCTGCGCGTGGAGCCCCCTCCAAAGCCATGAGCCGAGCCTCAGTCTCGGCCTTGTACTGGTCGACTCTCTTGATGATCTCCTGAAGCAACAGATTATGTATCTGGAACAGCCGCATCACCTGCCTCTTCATCCCCACCGTGTCAGCCGGGTCGCCCAAGTAATCCGAAACACCCTCCACATCAGGCGGAGGCGAGTACCCTTCGCTCATCTCAGTTTCAGAGGATATCACGTTTTATCCTGCAAAGAAGAGATTTCGAGGGGACGGGCGAGAACAAAACAAGCGCCAAGTGCGAGCCTACCAGGGGTTGGCACGCCGTCCATACCAGTGGAAGGTTGGGAGGAACCCGATCGACCATGAAATGGTTCTCCTTCGAAGGCTGCAAGATATTTCCCTAGCCTAGGGGGAATCGGCGATAAAGGGGCGTTCGGGGGGGAATGTCCCAGGCCCGAGGGGCTGGCGACCCGCTTAGTTGACGGAGGAGGGGAGCGATCCTCCCCCCCCCCCCCCCCCACTGCCCTCATCTTCACGCGGCAGTACCTACGAGAGAAAAGGTCAGAAATGGAACAACCAATCGGGAGGGAGGTGCGCATACCTCCGGGACGACCTCGGTACAAGCGGCCGAGCTGGAACCCGGGAAGTTATTCGTCGGGGACCGCCTAACAATCCTTACTTTTACCGGCCTGAAGAGAGGGCCGGGAGACCCACGCGCCAACCAAGGGGCGGCCTTGAGGGCCTCCTCCCGAGTCTTCTGGCCCGCAGCCGCCATACAGGCTCACACATCCTCTCTAACTGGCATAGAGCAGCTACAGTTCGCTTGGAAAGACGAAATGGGGTGAGGATCCGTCTAAGGGCTCAGTGGAGTATTTATAGCCAGGGAGTGGGACCCACCAAAAGATTCCATGATAGCTCAGCACAGCACTCGCCGAACACACGGGTTGGATGGTTCTTTTCAAGCTTGGTCAAGCTCAAAAAGAGCAGGGATTATGTACAACCCCGTGTTCGTCGAGCGGGTTCGCCAAGCCAGGCGAGCGGGTCGGGCTGCCCGACACGCTCTAGAATAATATACGAGGAGCAGGAGGCAGGAGGCCAGTTCGCTCTCGCCCAGGTCAGGCGGGCGAGCCACACGAGTTCCCCCTTCACCCCTCTCGCTCGCTTAGAATTCGTCGAGCAAAGTTTGGGTCGCCGCTCGTCGAGCAGAGTTTGGGTCGCCATTCATCTAGCAGAGTTCAGATCATCGTTCGTCGAGCAGAGTTCTGGTCGTTGTTTGTCGAGCAGAGTTTGGGTCGCCGTTCATCGAGTAGAGTCTGAGTCACCATTCATCGTACAGAGATTTTCGGTCGGCATTTAACGAACTGGTATTCGGGGATGGATTCGATGAGTCCAAATTGGCGAGCCCCCTCCAAGGCTCCCAAGGTTGCAGTTAGAAGCCTGGCCGCCAGCCCGCTCCCCTATGTGTGACTCGGCTGCCGGCCCGCCTCGGCACGGGTATTGGCGGGTCACAGCGTCCCGACTCGCACTCGCCCAAGGAGAGTAGGCGAGCCATAGGAGTCAGGTCGCACCCGCCTCCTGCGAGGGGAGAGCAATGACGAGCTGACCTTCACATTCCTAGGGTGGGCCCAGTAGAGGCCCAAAGGTAAAATTACCTGGATGCTCCCCCCCCATGGGTGCAAATAGCTAGTTGGAACAGCGGAGCTACGCTGTTGGCAGACCAAGCTGGGTTGCACATAGCTGTTCAAAACAGCGGAGGTTGGCTATTTGTAGGCCGTTTTCAAAATTCTATATTTAGAACCCAAGGGGCACCTCAGAAGGGACGCTTGGATACTCACTAGCTCCTTAATTCCCGAGTGTTTTCTGAGGTTGCCTTAGCTCGGTCTTTGGATAAGGAGGGGAAGTACTCTCAGATCTTCCGGGTGTGTGGTGGGTCCTCCTCGTCGAGCCCTTGGGTCGGTTCTTCCCTTGTCTCTTTTGTTGTTTTGTTTGCAGGAGTGAAGTAGGTGCGCGATCACCCCTTACCCACGGGTGAACTCCACCAGAGACTGAGTTTTCGGTTTCAACATTTTTTTGCGGTGAGCGTGGAGCGTGGTCAGTACAGAAAAGCTTCAGCGACCTCAATGATAGGAGGATAGGGATCTGATAGGCTGGACTCGCCGCCCCCCCCCCCCACCTATGGCCACGGTGGGGACATTTGAAGATCTCAGGAACGAGGTGCTGGGCCTCATCAAGTTCGCACTTGCCACGCGGGCCGAGTGCTCGACTCCGGCATTCCAGATCGCAGCCGACCCTTCTTTAGGCGAAGATGCCCCCAGAAGGCGAGCTGGGAAGGAAGTGGCCGAGGAGGGCCGGGGGTGCGAGCTCCCAGGGCACGAGCACTTCTATGGCTCGGCAGGCAGAGGTCGGCTCGGCGATCTGAGCCCATGAGATGCACTAGCTCGCCCGGTAGAGGGAGGCAGCCCCTTCAACGAGTTGGTCTCTTCAGCTCCAGTTCCAGAGGGGTTTAGGGAAACCGAGATGTCCTACTACACCGGGAAGGCAGACCCGGTCCAACACATCCAATGGTTTGAGGACATGGTCTCGACCCATCAGATGTTAGATGCATTCAAGTGCCGACTCTTCGCCATCACCCTCTAGAAGAAGGCGAGTGAGTGGTTCAATCAGCTGCCGACCAGCTCCATCTACTGTTTTGAGGACTTGCGTCGGGTGTTCATGCTGAGATTCACTAACTCGAAGAGGAGGAAGAAGGAGTCAGAGTCCCTGTTCCACATCAAGCAGGGAGCGAATGAGACATTGGGGAGCTACATGGATCGGTTCTAGGAGGAGGTCACCCAGGTCCAGGAGATGTCGGGCCATAGTCTGATGACGGCTTTCACCCTGGGCCTGCAACAGGGTTTCTTTAGGATATAGTTGAAGAGAATACCCCCACTCTCCTATGAGGAGCTGATGGAGAGGGCGGCGAGAGAAGTTGACGGGGAGGCATCAAATCCAGAGTTCGCCCGAAAGCTGGACAGGGGGCCATGGAGGAAGAGAAGGAGCGAAGAGGAGGAAGAGGACAGGAGAGGAGAGCCCCGGCAGAGGGAGCAGAGGCAGGTCCAGGGGCAGCAGCAGCCACGGTGGGGTCGTCAGGAGCCTGACCGTCGGCTGGGCTGGAGGCCCGAGTGGCAAGGAGGGGGGCCATAGAGGGGGTATCAAGGAAGGGACTACCTCGAATCGCTGATCAGGAAGAGGCTATGGCTATAGCCATGGGGGAAAGAAGGAGAGTAGCAAGGATAAGGAGGAGAGAGGTTAGGGTGGAGTTGCCTTACTACGACTTCCATCAGGAAGAAGGGAACGCCACATCCACATGCCCGAAGTACCATAAAATGAGAGGGAACAGGGAGCGGCAGCAGCAGCAGGGGCATCCGGAAGTGAGGATCGAGGAGGTCCTGCCTCGGGCGGAGGAGGACCATTGCGAAGATCGGGTGGATGTTAGGAACCGAGGAGGTATCAGAGTGATCCACTTGGGGGGGGGCGGTCGAGTCTTCCCGAAAGGCGAGCCTCCACACCATGTATCGTCGGCTCATTGTATCCATATCCTTGACCCCGCCCCCAGGGGAGAGGATTACTTTCTCGAGGAGTGATATGGCGGATCACGAGGATCCTTTTTGCGATGCGCTGTCATCCAGACATCCATTGAAAATTTTACCGTCTCCAGGATCCTCGTCGACAACGGAAGATCCGTCAACGTCGACTTTAAGAAGGCGTTTGACATGATGAAGGTCGATGCGAATAGGGTGTTGGCCTCAGATGGGCCCTTGTTTGGATTTTCAGGGGAGAGGAAGGAAGTGGAGGGAGGAGTAGTCCTCCATATCACCCTGGGGGTGCAGTCCAGGAACTACAGGTTCGTCATCGTGGATGCCCCCAGCAGCTACAACACCATCTTCAGAAGGCCCCTTATTAGTGTCTTTCGTTGTGTCCCCTCATCATTCCATCAATGCTTGAAGTTTAATGCATAGGGGGTTCATGTCAGGGTCAGGGGGGACCCCAAAGTGGCGCGGGAATTCTACGTCACCGCCGTAAACTCCATCTCTTGGTAGGAGGGAGCCGAGGAGATGGAGCGAAGGATGGATGAGGCGGAGCAAGAAGCTGGAAGGGAGGAGCTGGAGGTGGAGAGCTGCATCGTGGTAGAGGCAATAAGAGGAGATCAGGAGGAATCAGCTGAGGCGATGGCCGTGGAAGAGGATGTGGAGGTGGAGTCCCTCATCCCGGAGGATAGGGGTATTGAAGAATGGGGGGAACAGTCCCAGATGGAAGCTGCGAAAGAGGTGGTGGAGCTGGAGGTCCACACCAGCGAAGACAGGGCAGAGAAGGTCCGCGTCAGCAGAGGTTTGACCCCAGAGGACCAAGGCCGGATGCCGGAGTACATCCAGAAGAATGTGGACATCTTCCCATGGAGCGCTGCGGAGATGCTGGGGGTTGACGCGGATGTGGCTTGCCACAGCCTCAACTTGGACCCGGGAACACGCCCCATCCAACAAAAGAAGAGGTCCGCCACGGACAAGCTGGCGGAGCCCATCAGAGAGGAGGTGGCGAAGCTTCTCAAAGCCGGCTTCATATCCGAGATCTAATACCCCGGCTGGGTCTGCTTCCATTATAATGTGCACTATTGACCTTACTGGAGGAACTTCCATTCTTCCAGTGACTATATATGTTATTATGGTCATACCTGTTAGAAGGAAGTAGTACCTTCTAAAAGGTGGCTTAAGGAATAACTGCCTTTCCTTTGATTTTATAACTAGCTGATGTTGCCTTCCTACTGAACCCCAATCCCCTTCTATTATTTTGAGAGGAGAAGAAGTTAATGATGGGCAGTACAGACTGTGGCTTTGAGAACTGAACCACTAGCTTCCTCTCCTTGAGGAGCTTCTCTTCAAGATCCTTGATGATCTTGATCTTCTATCTTATGGTGATCATTTGGATAATTATTATCCCTTTCAAATATCTAATTTCCCTAGTCATTTGAAATAACTGAGTAGCAAACTCAAGGTTTTCAGATTTTGCCTTCTGAAGGGAAGCAATTTTCTCAGCTTGCCTCTTGACAAGCTTCTTGCTTTTCTTTAGAGCTTCCAAGAGGGCACTATATTTGTCAATTATTTGATTGAAATCATCTTTAGAGTCTGATCCATCCTCATCATTAGCTGAAGAAGATGCTTCAGATTCTAGGTTAGTTTCATAATCAGAATCAGAAGAAATAGCTAGAATTAATATCTCATCAGGATCAAATTCATCTTGATTATCTTCATTTGTTATATTCATCAAGCCACAACTTTATTCTTTCCCAATGCCACTTTCTGAATGTGACAAGGGAACCTTAATGCCCATCCTTACAGTAGGATAGTCACCATCTTCTTCTTGTTCAGCAAATAACCCAATATAGGCTTCTTCTTTATCAGACTCAAAAGAGTCTGAGTCACTCTGACTCCAGCTCTTCTCCTTGGAAAGGAAGGTGTCTTCAAACTTCTTTCCCTTGTGGTGCTTCCTGTCACATGTACCTTTTTTTATTTCCTTTTTACTGGACAGTTAGGAATGACATGCCCAGGATTGCTACAACAGTAACACACAATATTAGAAGAAATATATTTATTAGTTTTGGATCCATACCTGTCCCCTTTGGGGTTCTTTTGATGTTTGTCAGATCTATTATACTCCTTCCTGGAGTTGGAGGAGGAAGTAGACTTGTTTTTCTTCCTTGACATCATCTTCTTAAACTGCTTAGAGAAGGTTGCAAACTCTCTATCTTATATTTCAACATCTAAAGTGTTAGGGTCAGATGATTCTGAGTCAGCCACTCTTTTGGGTGGAGAGTGGATTCTCTCCTTATTCTTCTTTGACCCCGCAGCCCTGAGGGCCATAGATTTCTCCTTCAAGTGAGACCTGCATCAACCTCCACGTATTTTCTTGTTTTTAACTGCATCTCATAAGAGAGCAGTTTTCCAAATAGTGTGTGGGGGAGGAATGTTGGCCCATGTTCCCCATCTCACTGATGGTACAAAATTTGTTGTCCCAATTCCTAGTTAGAGACCTTAGGAACTTGTCATTAAGTTCATAATCTGTGGAGACCATTCCACAGGTCTTCAACTCATTCACAACTTTGAAAACAATTTCATGGCACTCGGCTATAATATCTATGTTGTCTTGCATAAAGGCTTCATACTCTTGATTGAGAATGGATTTCCTATCATCCTTTGCTTTTTAGTTGCCTCCATGTACACTACAAGTGTATTCCACATCTCTTTTGTAGTTTGGTAGTGAACCAAATTTTGAAAGGCAAAATCATCAATTGCACTAACTATAATGTTTTTGGTTCTCTTATTCGTGGTTGTCAGTATACTCTAATCCTTATTCTTGTCAGCATATATACTTCTTTGGAACTTGCTTATTAGGATTAATGGTGGAGGCCTTCATGGGAATGAATGGCTCCACCTCAACTATAATATAGATTCTAAGTTCTGAAGCTTCCATGAATAGCTTAGCCCTTTGCTTCCATATGATAAAATTTTTTTTCCTGCATATGTGCAACTTCATTGAGCTCATCTCCTTATGAGACTCACTGGAGGTCATGGTGATAGGATTTAGTGCCCTTATATGATCTTGGTCAGACTATTAAGCCTAGTTTTGACCAACCTCACTCTAATACCACTTGATAATTTGTTGTTGGTAGTCTACATCACCTAGGGGGTGAATAGGTGGACTTGTAATTTATTGGAATCTTTTCCGATTGCAGTAATTAATACATAAGCAGCAAACACATATCAGTACACAGTCATATATAGTGGTTCTCCAGGATATGGGTGCATCCCCTTTATCCTAACACCTATCTAACAATTATCTAGACTAGGCAAACCCCTCCAAAACTTGGCTCCTCAGAGTTTACAACACAGATCCCTCAGGATCTCTCAGGTCTCCTCCAATACCTTACCTCAGGCACACATGCCATACACTCAGACTTATAAAGAATTCCTATATTTAGACACAAAAGCCATACAACTCAGAGTCCTCCAACTCCTATAGCTCAGACACCCAAGTGGTTTCCTACCTTAGACTTGTGCTAATTTCTACACTCAGGCTTAACACAGAGCCCTACACTCAGGTTGGGAGTATAATGATACAGCTCAAATCTCCTTAGCGAACCTACAAAAATAATTGAAGTAAAGTTTACAATAGAAGACTAAATAAATTAGACCTTAAATCTTCAGAGTCTTCTGTTGCTCTTGCTTTGAAAACAAGTATCAGGAAAGAACCCCTATAACAGTTATCTTCAGGTAGAATAGATTATGGGCTTTCCTTCTTGATCTTCTACTTCAATAGGAAGAATACCTAGCTTTGAGTCCAGATGATATACTCTTCTCCATTCTTCAGAAAATATTCAAAAAGAACTAGCTTACTTCATCAGTGCGCCGTTTATGGGTTCACGATTTTTCTTTTTAAGTTATGGCAACAACAAATGTAAGAACATTATTTCATTGTCCAAACTTATCTCATTATACCCTTGACTTTTATCAACGGTCTCAGGAAATGTCTTGCTAATGGTATGGACGAGAATAGAACACTCTGTCCATTTTATATGCTCTAGCGCCAATTTTGAATCCCATCAAACTGTACGGGCTCAATGGTAACATTTAATCTCATCTTCACGATATCATTATGCACACTCTTCTTTCTCAACGGTATAGACCTTGGTGCTGAGAACTGCTACTTTCTGCAACTTCTCCTTTTTTTTCGACTCGAATCGTTCCATGATCTCAACTATATAGAGGGGAACCATATATCAATCTCAACGGTATAGGCTCACCATAATGATCTTTTGTAATTTAATATATTCTAATCATCTATCATAAATCATGATCTATCAAGAATTAATCCTAAATTGACTATTTCTACGACACTTAGGAATTATGAATCGTATGGTTGGTTATTGGTATTATGTTTGGTGTATTGATATGCTACACTCTTGTTTGCATGCATCTCACTTATATCTAGACCTTAGAATCAATCATATTAAAAAAATCAAAAAATTTAATGATTTAATTTTAGGTCTATGAAAAATCAAAACTCTATGTTGAATATATGCAAACCAAATTATATATATTAAACATTATCATATTGTGGTATCTATATGTTTGTGATGAAGCAAAAGATTAAATATTTCAATTAGAGTTTTATTTTTAAAAGATCTTAAAATATTGAAAAATCAATGATCAATTCCATTGGCATAAATATTATTGATTTCAAACTCATCGTGGGAATGTATTATTTTTTTATGTTTGCATGTATCAAATTTTTTTGTAGATCATAGAATAAAATAAAAAGCATAATTACTTAATTCTAAGTTTATTATGATTGAAATTCTATTTTAAATACAAATAATATTATCACTTATTAATATTATGTCTAACATTGAATTCATCATTCTAGCATTATCATCTAATTAATATTATTATCAATGTTAGTTATCTTGTATTGCCGTGATTAATTATATTAAGAAAAGAAACAAAATTTTTTGAGATTTGAAATTCATGATAAATATGTGACATTTAAATCTACTATAATTCTAAACATCAAATAAAAAAATAGTTTATGAATTCTTCCTTACATTTAAATGCTTAGTATATCCATGATTATTTACACCTAGTTTGTGTCTCACATTAGCGATGGCGTAAGATTGTATGCATTAAAGACTTAACCTCTAAGTCATGTCTGTCTTTAACCGGGGATGGTTCCAATAGGGCCTTGTAAGGCACTGGGGGGAAATAGTGCTAGATTGAGCGTCGACTTCTATGTGTATATGAGATTAACAACATAACCTATGACATGCGTGTAGCTCCTCTTACATATCCATCACTTAGTACGGGGAGAGGGTGTAGACATATAGCTTGGGTATTTTAATCTAGGACATATTACATCACTATCACTGCATGAACATTATTATAAAATCTATTATTATTTGTGTTATGTATATCATATCTTTTGTTCGAACATGTCATCTTATATTTTTCCATACTTTGTAAAATTCGGGCATTCATGATTTTGAAAAATATAAGTATTTTGAAAAACAACCTTTTTTGACACCTTATGCCAAAAATCTTTTATCTGTATTTTTTTAATTCAAAACTTTTTGTTATACTTTCTGTCATTTATGTTAGAAAACATGAATCAAGAAAAATGAGAATGAAAATTTATCAAAATCATGTTTTATATGCAATATAACATATTTTTGTGGCTAGCACACATGTAAGTGCTAGCGGTAGTATAAAATTGTTTTTTATTCGTTCTTTTTTTATCTGTCGTAGAAGATCATACTACTGACAAACTCTTTAAAGAATTCTATGTTTTTCAGAAAAATACTTAATTTTAAAATATTTGGAAATCAAATATAAAATTATATAATGATTTCAAAGAACAAAAATATGTTTTTCTTATTATTTCTGTGTGTTTGATGTTTTTGAATTTTTTTAAAAAACTCAAAAATCATAAAAATTGCTTGTTATTCATTGTCATTTTCAAGGATGACTAATTATATCAATTAAAGATTAAATACAATGTTTAATTTAATTTTTAAGTTTCTTGAAACATTATTTTGAGTATGTCATGCCTTGAAAATTATATTGTTATGTGCAGTTAAATTAATTATAGAAAACATATGTAGAATTATTTAGCATGTCTCAAAGTATGAGTAATGTTTTATATTTGACAATAATTTTACACACTCACTTATTTTGATAAACTACCTATGTTTTTAATCTTACACTTGCATGATTTTGTAGTGTATTAATATAATATTTAAAATGCATAAATAGATTACCTACACTACATTGAATTGCTTACTTCAATTCTTTGTTTTTTTTTCATGCACTTATTCATTAGAGAAAAGTGGTTTTAAAAATATTTAAATGATATTGTTTGCAAAACAAGTGAATTCAGAGTCCTTAGTCACAAGTCTAAATATCATATAATAAATGACAAGGAAAACTCCACCAAGCACTACTTATCACCCTAATAATTCTTAATGAGAATTGTGAGGTTGAATACCTTGGAAAGAATTATAAAGTGTCTTGTAGTAAACAGAAGTATTTACCACTACTTTTATTACACCGGATCATAAAAATAAAAACAAAGTTAAAAAGAATAAAAGTGATCCCCCAAGCACTACTTTTATCCCTGATAAGTCTTAATGAGCATTGTGTGTACGAAACACCTTGGTAGTTGTACTTTTTATGTATGTGCATCGAAATATTATGGAAGTAATTTTATTTTTGTATTTTAATATTGTGTTATTTCAGTATGTATATCATTCATTTTTATTAATATATTTATATAATTTATCAAATCATTTTTGTATACATTATTATCTTATATAAAAGTTCTACTCATGAGAATTGGATCCTAATGCATATCTATATTATTCTCTACAAATTTTAGTAAATGCACTAGATTACAAATCAGGACCACTTCAATGTTTTGTTTACTTGAAATACAAATTTTATTACATTGTAGCATTGTGTATTTTCTTGATATTTTCAAATCATGCTTGCAATTATATCTCATTGGAATAACATCTATTAGAACTTTAACTCAAACATCTGCTTTTCAGTTCTATAACCAATTATCTTTTATATGATGTTACTTTCAAAAAAGATGTTTATTTTTAAGAATGCTTATTATACTTTCCAATGTGATTACTACTTACGCTTATTCATGATTTTTTTCAACAAGTGGTATTTAAAAAAGCTTTTTATAGCATCCTATTTTTCTTCTCTACTTAAAAAATTAATTTTTATTTCATACACTCACCTCTACCCTCTTTTGATACTACCAAAAGGGGAGAATAACTTCATGAATTTAAAAATTTAGGGGGAGTACATTAAAAATTTCATAGGAAACTTCTATGGGGTGGAGTAATCATATTGGAAGTGCATATATTATCATATTACTCGATCATGACTATTATTCCTATAAGTTTTGCCTAATTAATCTTAAATATATATTCATCCCTACCCACTTTTATTAATAACAAAAGGGGGAGAATAAACTGAGAAATCAAGTGGAATAGATATTTTGGGGGAGCAAAATATATAGGGAACAGTTATGTAGGGGGGCCTTCATATAGGAAGAGAATGTATTTATGCTTTAAAGCTACCATACTTACCTTTTATTCATGCATATATTTAAATGCACTTACCTATAAACATAAATATTCTTAAACTCACTAATTTCTCATATAGGTATTTATTATTATCAAAAGGAAGAGATTATTGGAGCATGTGTTCCACATCTCTTGGTTTGAGAATAACAAATACCGTGATGTATTTGATATAGTCTTTTGTGTGTTTATAGTGTATAGGTTGTACATGTTGAATGAGGAGATAAGTCCTCGGTCATCGGCCTGATCCAAGGGTGTGTACATTGTAGAAAAAAAAAATCAAAAGGACGGGTTTTGTGTGCTAAACTTCAAACGACCATAGCTTTCAATCCGGGAAGAGTTAAAGAACGTATCACCATATTCCGGAATGAGAATGAAGTCATCTACGATTTCAAAAAGGTTAGTAACGCAAAAGTGAAGAGGAGATTTCAAGTTACTTTCGCTAGGCAATAGTGAAAATGATGTCAGCATGACGACAGCCTTGTCCCGTACAATCGCAAGGACGCAAACAACTTTGGCGTTGAGTCAAGTCTTATGTCTTGAAGCATTTATACTTTAGTTATTTTTCTGCTTCACTGTTGAGGCGTTAAGTGAATGGTCTTCACTCGACGCATTAGTACTTTATCTGAATTTCACCTATTTTACTAAGGCGTTGATTGAAAGACCTTCACTCGATGCATTTATACTTCGTTTGAATTTCTGCTCTTTTACTGAGGCATTGGAGAGTAACATTCAGTCAACGCATATGAATCTTAAGCATTGAGTGATGTGAGGTGATTCGACACATTTGAACTTAGACATATTGTTTTCTTCACTTTTAAGGCGTTGATTGAATAACATTGAGTCAATGCATATAGGCCTTGAGCGTCGAGTGATGTGAGATGGCTCGATGCATTTGTACTTAGAAAATATTCTTCACTTCTGGAGTGTACTGACTTCTCCCAAGTTATTAGTCAATAAAATACTGATTACTTGCATATGTTAACATAGAGAAGTATTAAATACATTTTTGTGTATATTATAGACTTATGGGGCTTCTTCAAATCAAGGACATTGGTCAATGTTCCCAACAATTTATCCATATTGGAAGAAGTCAGAATCCTAGTTGATGACATACACTGTTTCAAAACATATAATATGTAACACCCCAAATCCCCAATTTGGGTTCAGGCTGGGGAACACAGCCTGGGACACGGGCGTGTCCGAAGCCGTGTTCTGCTTTATATGGCTGAGCAGCCTATCGAGTGCTCAACGAAATGCACTCGACGAGTTCTCGAGAGGGAACACGACCTACGACACGGGCATGTCTGAGGCCATGTCCTCCTCTGGTTCGACGAATTCCACTCAATAAATGCACTCGATGATCCTGGAGTGGCGAACACGGCCTATGACATGGGCGTGTCAATTATGACACGGGTGTGTCACATGACCATGTCCTTCTCTGGATAGTCGAGTTAGGCATGCGTCCTGTGATACGGGCATGTCACATGGCCTTGTCCTTCTTTGGATTTGGCTGAGGCATTGAGGCCTGGTGAACATGGGCGGGACACGGGCGTGTCGACAGCCGTGTTAGGGCACACAGCCTGTGACACGGGCATGTCACATGGTCATGTCCTGTTTGGGTTAACTCGGTTGTGTGCCTCTTAAGGTACACAGCCTGTGACACAGGCATGCCACAGGCCGTGTCAGCCCAAAAATAGCCATGTTCAGGGAAATTTGCAGCCATTCATTTCCTTCATCTGGGATTTAATGGCCCAGGCTTTTCCCTGCTGAGTGAAAACAAAGAATTGAGAAGAGAATTCTCATTTAGCTTCGGTTATCCTCTTTCTAAAAGAGTAGAGAGAAGGGAGAGAAAGGAGCAGGAGAAGATAGGGATCTAGCCACTGGTGGAGCTTCCAAGTTCTGAATTGAGATCCGAGGCCAGATTTGTGGAGGCAAGGCCGCTGCGTCGCTTTCCAACTAGCTAGATTTACATGGCTCCAAAAAGGTCATCAAGGGTAACGATCTTCCTTCTTGGACATGTGAATTCCTTCTTTTTTCATGTGCATGGATTTCCCCCACTAGAGGGTGGATTGCGGAGGGATTTCCCCTGGGTTGATTCTTGGAATCCCCAATATTCTTGCATATAGATATTGAAATGTGTTATACGGAATAGGCATGCTGTGTGAAGACCATCTGGATAGGTTAGTCTGGATTGGTTATGTTTCCTTTGCACACCAGAGAAGACTCTGTGGTTAAACGTGTAGTTTGTTGAGTCTATGGGTTGGACTTGTGAAGGGCAGTCGTAGGAAGTACTGGAGTGGTAATCCAGGAAAATACCCTTGTGATGTTTGTGCTGTGTGCTATTCCAAGTCCAGTTTTTTGGCACTGTATCATACTACAGGGTTTGTTTGGAGTTGGGTGCAGAAAGAGAGTTCTGCTGAACCCGCTAAGCGATCATGAAAGACGCTAGCATGAACTCCCCTTGTTGATTGTGAAGCCAATCCTTGGTGGACATTATGGCAATTGTGAAGCCAGCCCTTGGTGGACATTTTGGCTATTGTGAAGCCAGTCCTTGTTGGATAGTGTGGCTATTGTGAAGCCAGCCCTTGGTGGACAGTATGGCTATTGTGAGCTGCAAGCTCTTAAAAAGGCTTCGTGCCGAACAGGAAAGTTGAAACCGACCCACGCCTTAGATTTTGCCTCAAGTCCGTTGGTATTCGGTGATGGCAAGGCGACTTGAGTAATGGGGGTGGTTGATCCGTACCGGCGTTATGTCCGTCCGACTTGGAGACCTAAAAGTGTGTTCAGTTGGAGCGCAAAATGAGAGTCTTAGGCCTCCGCGCCGTAAAGACTAAATGCTTAATACCGTTGATTTTCAGACCGTGAATGGTGGTGTTGGCCCTGATTTTCCGGCGCACCAAGAATGTGCCCTGAGTGCACAAATTGACGAGCTGCATGGCTGATAGTTGTGATGGATTACTTGTGCGTGACAGCACAATGTGTGATATATATCTGCCTATGAATTGCTATGCCTGCATGGAAGGAATACCACTGTCCCGGGAAAGGGGTAGGATCGTTATAAATTGGTTAGTTAAATGCTGACTGTTGCATTATTTGACACCGTTTGGTGGGATGTCCTTATGCAGGTCGGCCAGGGGCTGCTGCATCAGGTGCTGGAGAGCCGAGCGGGATATATAAGGGCTGAAATCCCTGCTATTGCTGCTAGTACTTGAAGGATAAGCAAAGAATGTTGTGTTTTGTTCATGTGTGGCTAGCCTGCACGCTGGTGTTTGGAATCCACACTTGTAAAGAGTAATTGTAAGGCCATAAGGCCAAACGATATTGTATTTGTTGCACATTCCTTCGAGAGATTATATATAAATGTGATTGTTTATCTATATAGTGGACATTCATGGTTGGAGTTCAATATTATTGTTAAAATCTTCCGCTAGCATGCTCTAAGTTATGATGCGATTGTATTTTGGTATTAACCTGTAACCTCCCCGCCTATTTTGTGGCATATGGTGTGGGGCCTCGGCCGAACATTCTATTATATGCTATATGAACGAATGGAGTTGTTACATTTTGGTATCAGCCTGTCTCGGTCTTCCTATTTTGAATTCGTGGTCGAATTCTTTTGTGGGGTGGCGAGCACGTGTAAGTGCGAACCACATTAACATTAATTAACTCTTGAATGTCCACTTAGGAATGCAAATACACTTGTTTGAGGAACCTGCACGTTCCTAAATTGCTGTTATTGCTTGTGCGAGGTCGCTAATGTGTGTCTTGTTCACCTATAGGTGACTCATAGTGGTGCTGGGCAGTCTGAGCCCCAGCATTCTGATGAGAGTACGACACCAGCTGAGGTGCCTACACCTCCCCATTCTGCGGAAACTGTCTGCTTAGTTGCTGAGGTGTTGTTTGTAATGTTTTATGTACAGCTCGGTGGCAATCGCAGCCGGCAGTGGTTTTAGAACAGGTTGGGTCAAGGCCAGAACTTGTTGCGGCTATTGATCCTCGAGCAGCTTAACGACAGCTGAAGCAGTTCATGAGCTTCAATCCTCCCACGATCATGGGTGTGGGATCCACAATGCAGGCAGAGGATTGGTTGTCACGCGTCAAGTGTATCTTGACGGCGATAAGGATGGAGGAAGATCAAAAGGTCACCTTGGCCACCTTCTTATTGGAAGGAGAGGCTCGACTATGGTGGGGCGAGATAGGGTTACACCACTTAGCGGCCAGGCAGTTAACACAAGTGTTAGAAACAAACAAAAACAAACCGGAAGTGGTTTAACAGAAACATTATTATCTGAAAAAGGTATCTATTACAAAGGTATGGCTTCCCTTATATAGAATGGAGGAGAGATGAGAGAATACAAATAAGAGATGTGGGACTAAAAATTTACAGGACTAAGCGGACTAATACAGAATAATTCGCACAAGCCGCGCCGTTAGGCAGATGGGCTAACCGCTCGGCTACCACCAGAGAGAGAGATCACCATGGGAGACCGCTAGACCGCCCGGTCTCCAAGTCTCCAGACGCAAGCCGCTAGACCGCTCGGACTCCAGACATCAACAACACAGCAACCAAACCACTGAAGGGAAACTGCCAGACCGCGCGGTCTTCAACCCGCCAAGACAGACCGCCAGACCGCCCAGTCACCAACTTCAACACTCTCCCGCAAGCTGGAGCATATATATCGATCATGCCCAGATTGTCACAAATATGAAGAAATGAGGCGGAGACTGGCTTGGTAAAGATGTCATCCAGCTCTTTATCAGAAGTGACGAAGGGAGTGCAAATTTGTTCCTTCAGAATCTCCTCACGAAAGAAATGACAGACGACCTCAATGTGCTTTGTTCTTTCATGGAAGACCGGATTTTTGGAGATGTATATGGCAGCCTTGTTATCACAGAACATAGGTAGAGGATGGTTGTACACCTCTCCTAAATCTAGCAGGAGATCTCATAGCCACTTTAACTCAAAAGTGGTCGATGTCATACTACAATACTCTGCTTCAGCACTAGACCTGTAAACAACCGACTACTTCTTGCTCTTCCAGCTCACCAGATTTCCCCCAACAAAGGTTCAAAAACCCGAGGTTGACTTGCGATCCCCTTTGTCATCAGCGTAACTCGCATCTGAGTATGCTTCAACCCTCAGATGACCATTCTTCTGATAGAGTAATCCTTTCCCAGGCGCTTCTTTGACATATTCCAAGATCCTCAAGGCGTACTGTAGATGGCACTCCCTAGGTGCTTGCATGAATTGACTCACTTTGCCCATAGCATAGGAAATGTCAGACCTGGTCACGGTGAGATATATGAGCTTACCAACCAGATGCCGGTACCGCGTAATATCTGAAAGAGGAGGCAAATCATCTGTCCAGGTTTTGTCTTCTCCAGTTGCCATGGGGCATCGGGCAGGTTTAGCTCCACTCAATCCTGCCTCTTTTAAAAGATCAAGGGCATACTTACGTTGGGAGAGGACTAAGGAGTTGGGCTTCCGAGAGATTTCGATCCCCAGAAAGTACTTCGGAGAGCCCATATATTTCGTGACCAGATGTTGACGAAGATACCGCTTTGTCAAGGCTACCCCTTCCTGGTCATCGCCAGTGAGAAGGATGTCATCGACGTACACAGCAAAAACTACCAGTCCCGAGGAGGTTTTGCGAATAAATAACGAGTGATGGGCAGAGCTTCGCACAAAACTAACGGCTACCACGATGTCGCTGAACCTGTCGAACCAAGCTCGAGGGCTCTGCTTGAGACCATAGATTGCCTTATTCAGCCGGCAGACTCGTGTCTCTCCCGGAGCAACATACCCAGGAGGTTGCTCCTTGTAGACAGCCTCCTGAAGATCACCATAAAGGAAGGCATTCTTGATATCCAGCTGGGAAATCGACCAATCTCTATTGACCGCCACAGAGAGAAGGACCAGGATAGTGCTAAGACGAGCCACAGGAGAGAAGGTGTCAAAGTAATCAACCCCATAGGTCTGAGTAAATCCCTTAGCAATAAGGCGAGCCCTATAACGATCCACAGTGCCGTCTGGGCCAAATTTTACCACAAAGACCCAGCGAAAGACAACGACATCAGTACCGAGGGGAGGAGAAACAAGAGTCCAGGTACCCCACTCAGTTATGGTCACCATTTCCTCATCCATGGCCATCTTCCAATGAGGAATAACAAGGGCCTCCTGGTAGGAATGGGGTGTGGTAGTGGCAGAGATAACCAGTGCAAAGGCCCTGCGAGAAAATGTGAGATGATTATATGAAACAACAGCAGCAAGGGGGTGTAGGGTACACGTCTGCACCCCTTTGCAAAGGGCTACAGGAAGATCCAGGTTAGCAGGTCCCTCAGCATCCAGAGTACCTAGAGGGGGGGTGAATAGGTGTTCTTTCTCTTTTTGACTTTAGAGGCAGAAATACTGTTCAGTAAATGCAATTCTATAATTATCACAACACATCAACCATACAATCAAACATACACAGAGTGCACACAGGATTTATAGTGGTTCCCCAAGGTCTGGGTACATCCACTTTCCCCCTTCGCTTATCTAGTAGTGTACTAGATTCAGCCTAACTTCTCCACTTCTTCTCAGATCCTCAGATCTTACAACTCAGAACCACAAACAGGTTCCTACAACTCAGAGTGCCCCCACTCCTACAACTCAGGAACAAAGCCCTACCACTCAGTCTTCAACAAGACCTACATTTAGAGAGCAAAGTCTCCTACAACTCAGGCACAAGGCCCTACCTCAGTCTTCAACAAGACCTACAGTCAGAGCACACAGTCTCCTACGCTCAGCCTTTATAAAATAGGCTTACAACTCTGATCCCTTAGGATCCTACAGAAAATAAAGTATACAAGGTAAATAACCACAAGTCTGAAAGAGAGAGATGAGTTGACTGGCTTCTTGATGAGTTATTAGAAGAACTAGGCAGAGATCAACCACCCCTGACATTCTTCAAAGCTTCTTGAATTAGAACACAATAGGGTTGAATCTCCTGAAGATGATCTTCAATCAACTTCTGTCTTGAGATTCAGATCTCAATCTGAATCTTACTTTACAGCCTGGTTCAGCAGCTGCTCTTCTTAGAAGGAGCTCTCTCTCTCTCCAACTTCTTAGATCTTCTGTTGAAGGTCTTCTTTTTGTTGTTAGATCTCTTGATTGATTGTTGTCAATCTATCTATCTCACCTTCTGTTGAAGAAGAAAGGTCTTTAAATAATCTTCCTCCAAGGTAACTAGCTGATCCGGTTTCTAACAACTTTCTGACGGCTCTGACAGTTGTAGTTGACAGGTTGAAATGGCAGCTGTCAAGTCACCCAGTCTCTTCTTGAAATCTCTGCCACTGTCTGAAAGTGTCGAGACAGATAGTCTTTATGTATCGACACAAATATACTAAGTATCGACGCAAGTAGACTGAGTGTCGACACTAGCCTTCATGGTGTCGACACAACTCCTTGTGTTGTTGTAACAGCTTCTCGACACTGCTTCTTCAGAATGTGTCGACACTGATTCTGTGTGTCGACACAAGCCTTCTGTTGAATGTGTCGACACTGTTTTTGTGTGTCGACACAAGTACTTCTTCTTTAATACATAGTTGAAATCTGCTGTGTGTCGAAACAACTTCTTTGTGTCGACACATCTTCTTGTGTTGAAAGTTTGTTGAGTGTCGACACATCTCCTTTGTGTCGACACATGCATTCATGTGTTGAAACTTTGCTGAGTGTCGACACATCTCCTTTGTGTCGACACATGTACTTTAACTTTATTGAAGTTTGCTGAGTGTCGACACAGCCTCTAAGTGTCGACATTTTTGCTGTCGACAAAGTTTCGCTGGGTGTCGACACTGCCTCTAAGTGTCGACACTGATTCTGTAGACAATTTTTCACTGTGTGTCGACACTGATTGTATGTGTCGACACTGATTCTGTAGACAATTCTTCTTGGTGTCGACACAATTACTCCAAGTGTCAACATAGCTTCTCTGGGTGTCGACACATGCCTTCATAAGTGTAGACACTTCACCTCTAGGTGTCGACACATGGACTTAGAAACTTTTATGCTTTTCCTGCAATTACTTAACCTACACATATAAACTTAAAGCACGTCAAATACACCTTGATGTATATCATTGAGTAGGGTGAGGCTTCTTCAAATCAGGTACATGTATTCCAATGTACCCAACAATCTCCCCCTATTTGGATAAGTCATAACCCTTAGTCAATGATATACACCATACATAACAAATTCTCAGTATGATGTAAAACAGTATTATATGACAGGGTAAGAACTAAATATGTATAAACAGAATATGTATAAACAATTATCTCAGAACAATAATGTAATAGATTGAACATATAACATTGTTCTTACAACTTCAAAAAGTTTTATTAGTCAAAAGTTTACATGGAGTTTAATGCAAAAGATTACAGGATTGTAAACTTAAGAAAAATTCTATCCTATGGATGCTCTGGCTCCTTGATAACAATGCCCTTTCTAGATTGAATCTTTGCTTAAACTGGAGCATCATTGTCATCAGCAGGCTTCTTTCCCTTAAGATCTTTCTTTTTCTATTCTTCAGCCCTTATCTTCTGTCAATCAAAATAGTGATAAGGCTTAGGGAAATACTTGTTAGGCTCCTGTGCATTAGGAGGTAGCTTCCATAATTTAGCCTTCCTTCTGTATTGTACTATGGTCTCTTGCCTAGCTTCATGTTTTTTCCACTCTAGGTCAGAATACCATTTGCCCCTCTCTAAAAATTATCTTTTACAGCCTTCCAAGCAGTTAATATGATATTCCTAGAGGTTGGGCTCCATTGCTCAAATTCTAGCCTTAATTCAGCTTGCTCTTTGAACCTTTTCTTAGATAATTGGGCCTATTGTTCTTTTAGGACTGCCTCTGGCACAGGTTGTACAACATTCTCAAGAATAACATTATGATTACCCTCAGGAGAACTATACATAGATTGTACCTCCTGATGTATCATGTCAAAATCTGCAGGAGGGTATATCACTTGAGCTACTTCAGCTTGCTCTCCTCCAAAATAAGCAAGATTTATTCCAGACTCTGCCACATTATCATCATCACACAAGGGTGGATATCTAAGGGTAGCTCTGATGGAGTTTGAAATCCATTTGGCATGATCAGAGACTGCTTTGACTAAAACCCTCTCCCCCTTTATGACTTCTCTTTCGATATGATCTCTAAGATCATCCTTCTAGAATCGGATCTGTGCATTCAAATAGTTTACTCCATCTTTATAAAAAAAATTTAACCTTTGTAGCCTGTCTGTAATAATCTTCTGTGAATCTTCAATGGCAGATTTAACAGCAGTTATACCTTCTTGTAATGCCTGATCAAATTCTGCCTTGGCTTTAGTCATGGCTTCAGTGTGGGCAGTAGTAAGTTTCTGCATCTCAGTGACTATCACATTATGTGATTCAGTTAGATTCTCATTCATTCTAATCTGATTTTCAAGAACATAGCCTTGTTTCACTGCCATATCATCAACCTGTTTCTTGATATTCTCTTGATGAGTAGTCAGATATACCACTGCATTGCCTCCTTTATGGAAACAATCAGTCATTTCCTTCTTGTTTTTATTCACTTCAAATCTTATAGATTTTATGTCTTGTGACAGATCAAATTGCAGTGATTTATGCCCTTCATCCATATACTTTTCTAGAGCTTTCCTTTGCTCATCCATCTTTATTTACAATGCCACCAACATAGAACTATAATCAGTTGTTGGGGCTTGTTGTGGTGCAAATATTTGTAAAGCTTTCTTGTAGCTTTGACTCCTTCTCTTGAAGACCATTAGCTTCCATTTCTTTGCCTGAACCTTAGTAGCTTCTTCAGAATCTGAGGTACTAGCTATATCTACTCTATCCTGTGGAGTTGGAGGTAAGTCCTGAGCAGTCTTTGGTTGCTCACCCTCAGTCCTTTGCTCTTCAGTTTCTTTCCTAGCAGGCTTCTCTACATGCTCCCCCTCAAAGTCTACCTGCTCCCCCTTAACAGCTACTTTCTCTCCCTCTAAGTCAGTTTGTAAAAGATCAGGGAACAGCTCGTCTAGTGTATATTCCTATTGAGGATGGACTGGAGAATCTTTTATCTCAGGAGCAACTAATTCCACTTTATCAGCAACAGATGTGTCCTTCATGACAACATCTTGTGGTTGGCTATGTGACTGTGTATGCTGATCAACATCAAGTAATGATTCAGTTAAAACTTCATCCTCAATAGTGAAATTTAATTGATTAACTTCAGTGATTACCTCTAGTATTGTTTGGGTAGCCCTTTCACTCTCTAATTGGGTTGGCTCATCCACAAGTAGAGGCTCCCCCTTGAGTGGATCCAGGTGAATAGGGCTAGCTGATGGTAGCTCCCCCTGCCTCTGAGTATCTTCGTGTCTTGCTGGTGACTGTCCAGCATTGTCATCTTCTCCATCATTAGAACTAAACACCACTTGCTCCTCTGAGCTACTTGAGGATTCTTGGGCCACAATGGCTGTCTTCTTCTTCTTCTTCTGAGGTGTTTCCTTTTCTGGAGTGGGCAGTTCCTTTGTCAACACTCTATCCCACCTTGAGAAAATTCTTACATCCATTCTCCTCATATGGTTTATCTTAGAACCAGTAGCTTGGTTCATCACTTCAGGGATACTTCCAGCCAAGTATAAGCTCAGAATCCTACCCAGATTTTGCTTCTTCAGACTCTATTTTATCTTATCAAACATTACTGCTGACCAATCAGTATTAAGTTTGAAAATTATCCTTGTCATCAAACTAAACATATGAGCTGATATCCTATCATGCCCACCAGGCTTGCTCAGTATTACCTTGCCAACTATCTCAGATAAAAACTTTCCTTGTATGTTCATGCCTTTCCTGTGGAAAACTAATCCAATCTTGAGACTTGAATCAAGTCCACACCATGCCAGTGCCTCCCTTGTCTTTGAAGCAGATACATCTTCCTCTTCTTTTGTTCTAGGGAGATGTATAATCTTTCTTAGACTTTTCGGGATAATCTTGACTTTTGCCCCCATGAACTTTGGACTTAATCTTGAGTCCAGATTCATCAAGAGTAGCTGCACTCAAGAATTCAAGGATCTCCTTCTTCCAGATCTTGATTGGTTCTGATACAAGATACTCTAATCCAGTCTCTGCAATTAGGGTTACCACACCTTGGATTTAGGGTTCCATGTCATCGAAGGCATGTATCACGGGCTCACATCCTTCATTAATGTTCTCTTCTAGCTTGGGCGCCATTAGGGTTTGAAGAAATTTTGAATTTAGAGAAGAGAGATGTCGACACACAAATTTGGTCTTGAAACTAAGGTGAGCGTGTCGACAAACAATGGTGAAGACCTATTTATACCTTTCTAAAATTGAAGGTGAAAAGGCACGTCAAAATACTTGAAATGTGTCCACACTGTTGAAAAGTGTCGACACTTACTTCTAATGTCTCGACAACTATGTGTCGACACAAATATAGTCGACAGAATATATGTGTCGACACTTATATATCTCAGCTCGACACTTAGTCGAGACTCTACTCGACGAATTCTGTGTAAATCCTAAGTGTCGACTCAACCCTGGATGTGTCGACACCTACACTGCATGTGTCGACACTAATTCTCTGAAATGTCGACATAGACTTTCTAGATGTGTCGACACCATTTCTCTGAAATGTCGACACCACTACTATGTGTCGACACAGACAACTCTGTGTGTCGACACTATTTTGCTTAGCCAATTTTTGTAAACTATTCTAAGTTTATCATTCATAATTCAATTTTAAATTTATTGAATTTGGTTTCATCTAAAGGCTTAGTAAACATATCAGCCAACTGATTATTTGTCTTAACATACTCTAGTGAAATGTCCCCTTTTTCTATATGTTCTCTTAGAAAATGGTATTTTATTTCTATGTGCTTAGTCCTACTATGTGAGACAGGATTATTTGCAATAGAAATGGCACTAGTAGAATCACAAAATAAAGGTGTTCTACTTACTTGAATACCATAGTATTCTAGCTGATGTTGAATCCATAGAAGATGAGCACAACAACTTCCTGCAGCCACATACTCTGACTCAGCTGCGGAGATACCCACACCGGTCTGCTTCTTGCTACTCCATGACACCAGCCTTCCACCTAGAAATTGATAGGTTCCTGTAGTACTCTTCCTATCTTCCTTGCAGCCTGCAAAATCTGCATCTGAATAACCTGTCAGTACAAAATCTCCATTCCTAGGGTACCAAAGGCCTAGATAATGTGTGCCCTTAAGATATCTCAAAATTGTTTTGACTGCTGTCAAATGAGATTCTTTAGCCAAGCTTGGTACCTAGCACAGACACATGTAGCATACATGATATCTGGTCTACTAGCAGTCAAATACAGTAGGGAGCCAACTATCCCTCTATACAAAGTTTCATCTACAGGTTTCCCTACATCATCTTTGTTTAGAGACATGCTTGACCCCATAGGATTTTTCATGGTAGTGGAAGATTCCATACCATACTTCCTTATCAACTCTTGGGTGAACTTAGACTGGCATATGGATAATCCATCTTCAGTCTGTCTAACTTGGAGACCCAAGAAGAACATAAGTTCCCCCATACTGCTCATTTCAAATTGTCCTTGAATTAGTTTTGCAAACTTCCTGCAAAGACTACTTTCTGTAGACTCAAATATTATGTCATCTACATATATTTGGACTAAGATAATCTTGCCTATGGATTCCCTAAGGAATAAAGGCTTGTCTTGTTGGGTATTGTATCCACAACGTACCTGATTTGATGAAGCCCCTGGACAAGCTAAGGTAAATAGACAATGTATTTGACAAAATATTTCAAGTTGTGCTTGCAGTCATTCCACGCTAAGTGCACACCAATGTCAGGGTGCAGTAGGTCAATATACACGGGTCTGCACGACGTAATCCCTTGTTGAGCAGATCAGTGTGTTGGCCTACGTGTACTCTCTCTATTGGAGTGCACTTACTTTCAAGTACAAGGCCGTGTTTATGCAAGAGCAGATAAGGAGCAAGGATGAGTCAAAGAGCAGCTCAGAGGCGTAAGACGAAAAATCATCTAAGTAAGAATCGACGAGAATCAACAAGTGATTCTCGCCGAATCGTCGAGAATCACTGGCTGATTCTCGCCGGTTAAATCAGCGTGCAATCAAGGCAAATTCGACGAGAATCCCTTTGTGATTCTCGACGAATCGTCGAGAATCACTTTGTGATTCTCGCTGAATCGTCGAGAATCACCCTTAATTCTCGACGATTCGACGAGAATCACAGGTGATTCTCGCCGATTTTTACTTGGGCAATTTTCGGGAAAAAGCTGAACCGGATTCTGCCGCTGACACTGTTCTGAACCGGGGTTAGGGTTTCTTCAGGTGGGACCCATAACGGTTATAATGGGGTATTTCCACCGTATAAATATACGCGTATTTTTGAACAATGGAGATAGATAGAAAGAAGCTGAGCGACGATCTTGACCTAAAATCGCGAAACTGCTCCGTCGCTGTCGTCGCCGCTCGCACTAGTTGGTCGCCCCTCTTGATCGAGATTTCTTCGTGATCTTCCGGCGACAGAAGCTTAGCTAAGCTTAGAGTCTCATGCGTCTATCCAGAGATCACGTGTCTCTCGATTTGTTGATCGGGAAAAACATCCCCGTCCGAATCGATCGAGACGATCGATCCTAGAGTGACCGTTGGTAGACCTAGTTGGCTTCGCTACGAAGTTTGGATCTCCAAAGAACAGCAGCCGCACATCGTTGTTGCCGCCGATCCCGTGAACCTAGCCGCCGCCCATCTTGCCGCCGCCGGTTCCTGGGAGATTCTCTCCAAGAGAGATCTAGGGTTGTAGACTCTTCGTTGACTTCAAGAACACGTCGTCGAGCGAAGAGGAACACCTTAGTCTCCAAACGTAGTTTGTATTTCTTGTACATTCTATTTTATTTTTGTTGTAAAGGAACGTTGGTTCCTAGTTGTAAGGGTTGGGTGCAACCCGGGTTGTGGGAGTGTTGACTCCTACGTGTGGAAGGGTTCCTTCCGATAGTGCAGGGATTGGATTTCAATCCTGTTGGAGAAGTGACCGAGACGTCCCTTGTTGGGAGATAGGTCGAAGGGGCAAAGTGGATGTACCCAAATCGGGGAACCACTATAAATTGTTTGTGTGCTTTCTGTGCTGTGCGGTTTTGTTTTCTTGTGCAGGTACAATTTTAAATTCCGCAAATTACGCAGCACGTCACCTATCCCCCCCCCCCCCATAGGTGAATATAGTTGACACTAGGTGGACTTTCAAGTGGTATCAGAGCGAGGTTAGTCATCAAAAAGGTTAACACCTTGAGTTGAATCCTACCGCTAGTGTCAAGAAGAAGGCAAACATCTACTATGGACGGGTTCAAGTTCACTTGCAAGATCCCCGTGTGCACCAGGCTCAACTTTCCTATCTGGAAGGAAAGGATCAGATTCTACATGGAGGCAGTTGATCCTAGACTCTTCATGATCGTGGAGGAGGGACCTTATGTCCCCACTAAGGTCTCCACCATTGATCCTACCAAGAAAGTGCCGAAGAAACTTTCTGAAATGGACAAGGACGAGATGGTGCTAGTGGGACTTAACAAAAAGGCGTAGAACATTCTGGTCAGCACAGTTGATGACTCAATGATGCAGAACTTCTGCAACTGCAGGATAGCACAGGAGATCTGGCATTGCCTGATCATCCTGATGGAGGGGACTGATGAAGTGAGGGTTGATTGGAGATCCCTCCTGAACCAGAAATATGAGGCCTTCAGACAAGGGCCTAAGGAAGAGATCGGAGTCACCTACGAGAACTTCCTCAAGATTGTCAACGCCCTCAAAGGATACGGAAGAGTGTTCACTAATGGTGAACTCAATGATAAATTCCTTAGGTCCCTTACTAAGGAATGGGACACAAAGATCTGCGTCATCCAAGAGTTTGGCAGACTAGCTGAAACAGACCCGCAAATTCTGTTTGGGAAGCTAATGTCCTATGAGCTTCAACTGAACACCAGGAAAGCAGAAGAAGCAGAGAAGGCTGCAGCCAAAGAAAAGACTGTGGCTCTAAAAGCCAGTCACTCCAGAAAAGGCAAGGGTGCAGTTTCATATCATGCCAGGAATAAGGATGAGGAGGAGGACTCCGAGCAATGCTCCTCCAGCTCAGAGCTGTCGGAGGAGGATTTCTCCCTCATCACTCGAGAGTTCAAGAAGTTCCTCAAGATGAGGAATCAAAGAAAGAAAGACGGCTCCTCCTCCATGCATCAGAAGAAAAATTATTCTTCTGACAGGTATGCTTCTAAACCGAACAAACATCGCTCTTCTGACATTATTTGCTTTGGATGCAATAAGCCAGGACACGTCGTGGCCGACTGCTATCAATGCAAGAGAGAAAAAGGGAAAGGAGAGGAGCACAAATCCTCTAGAGATAAGAAGAATGAGCGGAGCTACATCGCCAAAAGGCCAAAGACACTGAGTGAGCCTGATTCCTCATACTCCAGTGATGATGAGGAAGCCTACTTCGGGCTGGTGGGTAGCTCCGACTCAGAAGGAGAATGTCCCCCATTTACTGGGAAGGTAAAATCTCACACCCCTCTCTCCGACTCTGACTCTGATCCTGAGTCTCAGGATGATGAACCTGAGGATAGCCTTTTGGCCCGTGAAGCTGAGCTCCTCGAGAAGTATGAGCTTCTGCTCAACACTTTCGAGGAGTGCCGTAAGAGATTGAAGGCTGAGAAAAAGGAAGTAAAATTCCTTAAGGGTGAGTGTGATTCCCTAAGGGAAGAGGTCACCAGTTCGATTTCTCTCCGACAGGAGCACCTTGACCTGACTTCAAAGCACTCAGAGTCTCTTAAGTTCCTTGATCTTAAGCAGGAGGAAGTCGACAAGTTGGAAGAACAACTTGCGGTAGAAAGGAAGATCGTCAAGAGCTTCTCTATGCCAAAGACTGTTCTTCCAGTAGTTGATACCATCTCTGCTCAGGCCAAAGGAGCTGGCTTGGGGCATGTAGGGGTATCTGGTTCCTCATCCAGGAGAAACAGGAACCAGAGGAATAATAAGGCCGCCAAGAAGGCCTCTGCTGATGAAAAGGGAAAGGCTCCGCTCAGTCCTGTTGCGTTCAGAAAGCCTGTCTTTCCTTGCAACCAACATGACTTTGAATCAACATTTGGCCATCATTTCCGTCCCTCAGTTGCAAAGCCAAAGAGCTGATATGACGGTTGGACCTTTCCCCGGAACTTCGGTGAGAGTGCCTTCAAGGCACCTTATGAGGAAATCCACATGGGAAATTATGGTCAATTCTCTAGCGGCCATAATGGAAAGCAGGCACCAAAAGCCAAGCCTGTTATACAGAAGGTGAAGAAGTCTTGTGACTGCAATCACTGTGAGGCCCCCACCTCCAGATCCAAAGCCCCGGCTGTACCCACCGTTCCCAGGGTAAGGCAGGAGCCTAGGAAGAGGTACAACAGATTTGACTGTTGGTGTTATGGCAAAGTCGGTTACTTTGTCGTGGATTGTTGGTTTAATCCAAGGTCTCACGAGACTCCCTATGTTAGCAATGCGAGGCCGACCACTCGTAGGGTTAACCAACCGAGGGGGAGTATGCTAACCAGGAATTTAGGACCCAAGTTCGATTGGGTTCCTAAGGGAAATTAATTTTGTTTTGCAAGAATGTCCAAAGGCCACCAAAACGCCGATCTGGTATTTGGACAGTGGATGCTCCCGGCATATGACTGGGACAAGAAGCCTACTGCGTGATTACACTCCAGTCGAGAATGGACCCAAAGTCATCTTTGGAGGGTCAGATCGAGGAGTCACCAGAGGTTATGGTATGATTTCCAACGGCATAATCTCTATCACCGACATGGCTTATGTTGAAGGGTTAAACCATAACCTGATCAGTGTAAGTCAGTTATGTGACAAAGGTTATGAAGTTAAGTTCTGCAAGGATAAATGTCTGATAATTTCACGTATCTCTTCTGAGACGGTATTATCAGGCATTAGCAGCAGAAATATCTTCTGCTTAGATTTTCTCAGTTTAGATTCATCTACCCCTGTATGCCTTGTGGCAACAGGCAGTGCATCTTTTTGTGAACAATGACACAAGAGATTGGCACATATTAATTTCAAAACAATTAGTATGTTGTTTTCTAAAAACGTAGCAAGGGATGCTCCCGTTATCAAGTGCATCAAAGATAGCCCCTGTCCTGCATGCCAGATGGGCAAATAGACTCAGGCTACCTTTAAGAGCATTACAGACAAAGACTCTTCCCGATGTCTTTACCTTCTACATATGGACTTGTTTGGTCCAATGCAAGTTCATAGCTTGGGAGGCAAGTCCTATACGCTAGTGATAGTTGATGATCATTCTCGGTTTACATGGGTGTTCTTCTTAAAACAAAATTCGGATACGTTTGACATCTTCACTAGTTTTGTCAAGCAGGTTCAGAACGAATTTAACTGCCCAGTGGTGAAAATTAGAAGTGACCATGGAACAGAATTCGAATCTGGTGCTATGACAGAGTTTTGTGAAGAACAAGGTATCTTTCATGAGTTTTCCTCCCCGCGCACTCCTCAGCAAAATGGAGTTGCGGAGAGGAGAAATAGAACTCTCATTGAAGGCTGCACGACAATGCTGAAAGATGCTTCTCTCCCAGAATACTTCTGGGCAGAGGCTGTCAACACAGCTTGTCATGTACAAAACCGAGCATTGATCAACAAGCATCATCGTAAGACGCCTTACGAGCTACTGAAAGGCAGGAAACCAACCATATCCTACTTGAGGATATTTGGTTGCAGATGCTATGTACTGAATAATGGGAAGTACCCGCGTACTAAATTTGGTGAAAAATTCTTCGAAGGCATATTCATGGGCTATAGTTCCCACAGTCAGGTACATAGGGTCTTTAATAAGAAAACCCTAGTGGTAGAAGAATCAATTAATGTTGTATTTGATGAAGGAAGTTTGCTTAACAGAAATTCTTCCAGTGGTATTCTTGAAGATGTAGGTGCACGACTTGAACAGCTGGATCTCAAAGAGACCGCTAAATATGAAACTCCTAAGTACGTCAAAGTTTCCACCTCCACGTCATCTGGGAATGTTGAAGATCAAAATGGAACAAATCTCTTAGAAGAAGGAGAAGCCCAAGAAGTAGTCGAAGCTCCAGACGCCAGACTTCTAGAGCTCCGGCACGTGAGGGATCATCCTAGAGATCAGATCATCGGAGATCCTCGTGTCGGTGTCAGAACTCGAAGAGGTACTATTAATGAAGTTTTGCATCTTAGCTTCCTGTCACAGGTTGAGCCAAAGAAGTTCGACGAGGCGAACAAAGACACGGCATGGATTTTGGCCATGTAAGATGAACTACATCAATTCGAACGATGCAACGTTTGGATGCTGGTTCCCATACCACACAAGCAGAATGTGATTGGCACCAAGTGGATCTTCAGAAACAAACTGGATGAACATTGTGTCATCATAAAGAACAAGGCCAGGCTGGTGGCTCAAGGTTACATACACGAGTAGGGGATTGACTTCGACCAGACCTTTGCACCAGTGGCAAGGCTCGAGGCAATCAGACTGTTCCTGGCGTATGCTTCGCACAAAGGATTCACAGTCTATCAAATGGATGTGAAATCAGCATTCCTGAACGGAGACCTGAAAGAGAAAGTATACGTCGCTCAACCCCCAGGTTTTGTCAATCCTACTTATCCCAATCATGTATATTTTCTTAATAAAGCGTTATATGGGTTAAAACAACCTCCACGAGCTTGGTATGAGACTTTATCTAGTTTTCTTCTTGAGAACAAGTTCTCTAGAGGTAAAATAGATAAGACATTGTTTCTCAGGGAAGTCAAAGGCAAGATTTTGCTGGTGCAAATCTATGTCGATGACATAATATTCGGCTCAACGGACAACAATCTTTGCAAAAAGTTTTCCAAACTTATGCAAGGAAAGTTTGAAATGAGTAGTATGGGTGAGCTCAAGTATTTCTTGGGACTTCAAGTGAAACAGTCTGAGGATGGAATCTTCATCTCTAAGACGAAGTTCACAAATGAACTCCTTAAGAAATTCGGCATGGAGAATGCAACCTCCATGAGGACTCCAATGGGATCCACTATGTCTCTGGATAAGGATGAGAAAGGTAAACCTTTCGATGAAACCAAATACAGAAGCATCATTGGATCCCTGCTCTACCTTACTGCTAGTAGACCGGATATTATGTTCTCCACATGTGTCTGTGCCCGGTATCAAGTGAACACTAAGGAATCTCACTATGTCGCTGCAAAGCGAATTCTAAGATACCTTAAAGGTACTCCCAATCTTGGCTTGTGGTACCCGAGAAACAATGATGTCGAGCTAATAGGCTTTTCAGATGCTGATTTTGCAGGGAGTAGAGATGACAGGAAAAGCACTTCCGGGATGTGTCAATTCCTCGGAAGAAGGCTTATCTCTTGGAACAGCAAGAAGTAGAATTGTGTAGCTACCTCCACAGCAGAGTCTGAGTACATCTCGGCTGGCAGTTATTGCGCACAACTCCTATGGATCAGAAACCAGTTAGCCGACTACGACCTTCAGTTCAAGGAAGTACAGATGTACTGCGACTCCTCCAGTGCTATTGCGATTGCCAACAATCCGGTATCGCATAGTAGAACGAAGCATATTGAAGTGCGCTACCACTTCATTCGGGAGCACGTGGAGAACAAGGACATCTCTCTATGTTATGTCCCTACGGACAAGCAGATTGCAGATATATTCACAAAGCCCTTAGACGAAGCCAAGTTCAGTCTTTTCAAAACTGAATTGGGAATGCTAAACTATGAGCAATGATGACTACAGAAGCTCCAGGCTCGTGCAAGAACTGAGGGGGAGCAAGAGACTCAAGTGTGAGCACAGATGCACGAACTGAGGGGGAGCAAGGGGTCAAATGCTACAGACCCAGATTTGCAGAAGCCGAAAAGGGGGAGATTACCCTCTCGGCTAAGGCTACCCTCTCGGCTAAGGCTAAGGTGGCTCCAAAGTTTGCTCGCATGAAATTGGTATCGGTAATGAATACCTCACTCAACTCAATTTCAAATTTATGATTCTCATTCCCATATGCTCTATTCACCTTAGCTTGTAGGGTTTAGGCTTCTTCAAATAGGGGGAGATTGTTGGGTATTGTATCCACAACGTAACTGATTTGAAGAAGCCCCTGGACAAGCTAAGGTAAATAGACAATGTATTTGACAAAATATTTCAAGTTGTACTTGCAGTCATTCCACGCTAAGTGCACACCAATGTCAGGCTGCAGTAGGTTAATATACACGGGTCTGCAAGACGTAATCCCTCGTTGAGCAGATCAGTGTGTTGGCCTACGTGTACTCTCTCTATTGGAGTGCAGTTACTTTCAAGTACAGGGCCGTGTTTATGCAAGAGCAGACAAGGAGCAAGGATGAGTCAAAGAGCAGCTCAGAGGCGTAAGACGAAAAATCATCTAAGTAAGAATCGACGAGAATCACCAAGTGATTCTCGCCGATTCGGCGAGAATCACTAGTGATTCTCGCCGAATCGTCGAGAATCACTGGTTGATTCTCGCCGGCTAAATCAGCGTGCAATCAAGGCAAATTCGACGAGAATCCCTTTGTGATTCTCGACGAATCGTCAAGAATCACTTTGTCATTCTCGCCGAATCGTCGAGAATCACCCTGAATTGGTATCGGTAATGAATACCTCACTCAACTCAATTTCAAATTTATGATTCTCATTCTCATATGCTCTATTCACCTTAGCTTGTAGGGTTTAGGCTTCTTCAAATAGGGGGAGATTGTTGGGTATTGTATCCACAACGTAACTGATTTGAAGAAGCCCCTGGACAAGCTAAGGTAAATAGACAATGTATTTGACAAAATATTTCAAGTTGTACTTGCAGTCATTCCACGCTAAGTGCACACCAATGTCAGGCTGCAGTAGGTTAATATACACGGGTCTGCAAGACGTAATCCCTCGTTGAGCAGATCAGTGTGTTGGCCTACGTGTACTCTCTCTATTGGAGTGCAGTTACTTTCAAGTACAGGGCCGTGTTTATGCAAGAGCAGACAAGGAGCAAGGATGAGTCAAAGAGCAGCTCAGAGGCGTAAGACAAAAAATCATCTAAGTAAGAATCGACGAGAATCACCAAGTGATTCTCGCCGATTCGGCGAGAATCACTAGTGATTCTCGCCGAATCGTCGAGAATCACTGGCTGATTCTCGCCGGCTAAATCAGCGTGCAATCAAGGCAAATTCGACGAGAATCCCTTTGTGATTCTCGACGAATCGTCAAGAATCACTTTGTGATTCTCGCCGAATCGTCGAGAATCACCCTGAATTCTCGACGATTCGACGAGAATCACAGGTGATTCTCGCCGATTTTTACTTGGGCAATTTTCGGGAAAAAGCTGAACCGGATTCTGCCGCTGACACTGTTCTGAATCGGGGTTAGGGTTTCTTCAGGTGGGACCCATAACGGTTATAATGGGGTATTTCCACCGTATAAATATACGCGTATTTTTGAACAGTGGAGATAGATAGAAAGAAGCCGAGCGACGATCTTGACCTAAAATCGCAAAACTGCTTCGCCGCTGCCGTCGCCGCTCGCACTAGTTGGTCGCCGCTCTTGATCGAGATTTCTTCGTGATCTTCCGGCGACAGAAGCTTAGCCAAGCTTAGAGTCTCACGCGTCTATCCAGAGATCCCTTGTCTCTCGATTTGTTGATCGGGAAAAACTTCCCCGTCCGAATCGATCGAGACGATCGATCCTTGAGTGACCGTTGGTAGACCTAGTTGGCTTCGCTACGAAGTTTGGATCTCCAAAGAACAGCAGGCGCACATCATTATTGTCGCCGATCCCGTGAACCTAGCCGCCGCCCATCTTGCCGCCGCCGGTTCCGGGGAGATTCTCTCCAAGAGAGATCTAGGGTTGTAGACTCTTCGTTGACTTCAAGAACACGTCGTCGAGCGAAGAGGAACACCTTAGTCTCCAAACGTAGTTTGTATTTCTTGTACATTCTATTTTATTTTTGTTGTAAAGGAACGTTGGTTCCTAGTTGTAAGGGTTGGGTGTAACCCGGGTTGTGGGAGTGTTGACTCCTACGTGTGGAAGGGTTCCTTCCGGTAGTGCAGGGATTGGATTTCAATCCTGTTGGAGAAGTGACCGAGTCGTCCCTTGTTGGGAGATAGGTCGAAGGGGGAAAGTGGATGTACCCAAATCGGGGAACCACTATAAATTGTTTTTGTGCTTTCTGTGCTGTGCTGTTTTGTTTTCTTGTGCAGGTACAATTTTAAATTCCGCAAATTACGCAGCACGTCACCTATCCCCCCACCCCCCCCCCCCCCATAGGTGAATATAGTTGACACTAGGTGGACTTTCATGTCTATTTTCCCCCTTGAGAACTTATTCTCAATGAGGAAACTAGACATGGTTTCATACCAAGCCCTTGGGGCTTGTTTTAACCCATACAAAGCCTTCCTAAGTCTATAAACATAATCAGGTTTAAGAGAATCAACAAAACCTGATGGCTGCTCTACATAAACTTCTTCCTTCAGATTTCCATTCAGAAAAGCTGACTTAACATCCATTTGATATACCTTGAATCCTTGATAAGTTGCATAGGCAAGGAACATCCTTATTGCTTCCAGTCTTTCTACTGGAGAAAAGGTTTGATCAAAATCAATACCTTCTTGTCTATATCCCTTTGCAACAAGTCTAGCCTTATTCTTTATGATGATTCCATTCTCATCCAACTTGTTCCTAAAGATCCACTTAGTTCCAATAATGTTGTGGTACTTGGGTTTAGGAACTAGCTCCCAGACCTTGCATCTTTTGAATTGATTCAGCTCCTCTTGCATGGCCTCAATCCAATGAGGGTCTAGGATTGCTTCTTCAAACTTCTTTGGCTCAACTTGGGATAGGAAACTGGAGTAAAGAACTGTACTTAGATTCCTGCTTCTTATTTGCACCCCTTGTATGGGATATCCAATTATTTGATTAGCTGGATGATCCTTTAAGTGCCTATTTGCTGGAGGCAGCCTTTCTTCAGGTTGTACACCTTCAGTTTCTTCATTTCACTGCATCTCTTGGTCTTCTTCAGCATCAGGAGTATCTTGTACTCCCCCTGGACAACAGCCACCATCTTCCACTTGCTGACTTGCAGAAGAACCTTCTGTTAAGGTAAGCTTGTCCATCTTCTCAATTACACCTGTAGAGATGCAAACACTTCTTTACAATTCATTGTTAATGAGTCTAGCTTCATCAAAAACTACATGAACAGACTCTTCTACAACTTGAGTAATTAAGTTGTAGACACTATAAGCCTTACTATTATTGTTGTACCCAACAAAGATCCCCTCTTGGGATTTGGCAGCAAATTTAGTTAGATAAGACTTTCCATTGTTAAGTATATAACACTTGCAACCAAAGATCCTGAAATAGGATAAATTTGGTTTTCTGCCCTTCACAATCTCATAGGGGCCTTCTTGTGGCTCTTGGTGATAGTAGCCCTATTGATCGCATGACAAGCAGTGTTTACTGCCTCAGCCCAGAAATATTCTGGGAGAGATATGTCACTCAATAAGGTTCTACCAGCCTCTATCAAGGTCCTATTTTTCCTTTCAGCAATACCATTTTGCTGAGATGTTCTTGGTGAGGAAAATTCCTGAAAAATTCCAATTTCTTCACACAGTTTTGTCATACTTTCAGACTGAAATTCAGTACCATGGTAACTTCTGATTTTGACCACTATACTGTCCAATTTATTCTGAATTTGTTTAACAAAACTGTATAAGATACTTGGGGTTTCATATTTTTGTCTAAGGAAGAACACCCAGGAAAACCTTGAATAGTCATCTACAACCACAAATGTGTAGACCTTCTTACCTAGGTTGTGAACTGGCATAGGACCAAAAAGATCCATATGTAAGATGAATAGACACCTCACAGAATCCTTGTTTTCAAGGCTATGAAAGGTGGATTTGGTCTGCTTGCCTTTTTGACAATCTGAGCATATCCCATCCTTTATACACTTAATCTGAGGACCATTCCTCACTAACTCTTTGCTAAAGAGTTGGCCAATTGTCTTATAGTTAAGATGAGCCAGCCTCTTGTGCCATTTAACACAATGTGAGACTTTCTCATCGGCCACAAGACAAATAGGAGAACCATTGTTCTCACATACAAAGTCAAGACAATAGACATTTCTCTTCCTATACCCTGTCAAAATGATCTTTTGATCACTTAACCTTTTGATATGACAACCATCCTTAACAAATGAGATGTCATATCCTAAATCACTGAGCTGACTTATACTAATGAGGTTATGTTTCAAACCCTTTACATAAGCCACTTGTGTAATTGTAATTTGGTTACTAGAAATGTTACCAAAGCCTTTGATGATTCCTTTTTCTGAACCACCAAAGGAAACTTTAGGACCATCCTTGATAGGTGTATGGTCATTCAGCAACTCCATTGTTCCAGTCATGTACCTGGAACATCCACTGTCCAAGTACCATATAGGGGCAAGGCCACTTGGACTCACCTGCAAAACAGATTACTTAACCTTAGAACCCAAATAATTCTTGGGTCCTTGGTGCAGGTTAGTTTGACTTTTAACAAAACTACTTGTAGCGCTTCTAGCAGGTAGTTTGCTACTCTCCTTGACACTTGAATTGTGCCAACAATCTATGGCAAAGTGGCCTATCTTGCCACAAAACCAGCACTCAAACATGTTGTACCTTTATTTAGGTACAACCCTGGCTGGATTTTCTACTGCAGCCTTCTTGTTTAGTGCTGGGGATTTGCCCATAGATTTGGACCTAGCTGTACTGGCAGGTTTTGTAAACCCCAATCCAGTTTTACCCTTATGAGGTACAAACTCATCTATCAAAGGTAAAACAGATTTTGGTTTAGAAAAACTTGCTACAATATCTCTCTCCTTCTGAAGTCTAGCCTCCAGATTTCTAATTTGATCATTCTTAAAAGTAATAGTACTCATCTGAATAACAATAATGTTCTTCAGCCTGGCTATTTCATTCAGTTTCTGATCAAATAACTTGTCTTAATCTGCAGCAGCCAATTTAAGACTAGTAATCTCCTTTGCCTGAGTTTTGTCTAAGGTTTTGCTTTTCTTCAAGGCCTGCAACAAGTCCCTATATTCATCAATTAATTGATGAATATCTCCTTCAGATTCAGACCCACCCACATCACTGGATGCAGATGTATCTGATTCTGACTCAGTACTAGAAATTGAACTAGAAGAACAACTTTGTACCTTACTTGGTCCAGGTTGATCCTGGATTTTGTCTCCTTCAGATAAGGACATCAGTCCCTTGCACTGAATGTCTTCATGCTCATAAATTGAGTTCATTAGCTGCATGAACTCATCTTCTTCTTCTTCAGCAAATAAACCAATATAGGCTTCAGCTTCTGAATCTATTTCTGAAGATGACTGATCAGTCAAACTTTTGTCTTTCTTGGCAACAAAGGACTTTTCCTTTTTGCCCTTAAACTGTGTCTTCTTTCTGTCAGTTGACTCCTTCCTCTTTTCAGGACAGTCAGCCACTACATGTCCCTGTCTATTGCAATAATAACATACAATCTTTGAGGATGTAGTTTTACTTGGCTTGGACTTTCTTCTGTCATTCCTTGATGACTTCCTGTTCTGATAGTAGTCATCTTTTGTCTGTGAAGTGGATGGCTTAAACCTCCACTACTTCTTCTTTAGAAACTTTTGAAAATGTCTTGTAAAAGCAACAAAGTTTTCATCACTTTCACTGCTATCTGAATTCTTGCTTTCTGAATTATTTGTCTCAGCCTCAGCAACTATTTGAGGTGGAGATGGAGACTTGCTTCTATACTTCCTAGTGGCTTCAGTTTTGAAGGCCCCCAGATCTTTCCTTGTGCTCCACTCTAGTAGTCTTATCTTCCTCCTTTCTAACCATTAACTGCATCTCATAAGATAACAGTTTTCCAAACAAAGTTGGAGGAGGTATATCAGCTAATTTGGACATTTCCCTAATGGCACAAATCTTGGTATCCCAGTCCTTAGTCAGGGATCTTAAGAACTTGTCATTCAGCTCATAGTTGTTGAATTCTCTTTCATAGTACATCAATTCATTTACTATCCTATAGAACTTCTTGTAGCATTCAGTAATGCTATCAGACTTTCCTTGTCTGAAGCTTTCATATTCCTGATTTAACAAAGACTTCATGTCTTGTCTTACTTCTTCTAATCCCTCCATATAGACTATTAATGTGTCCCACATTTCTTTAGAAGTTTTACAGTGAATTAAATTTTGAAATATTGCATCATCAATTGCACTAATAATAATATTCTGGGCCCTCTTGTCCATAGTGGCCAGAATGATTTCCTCTTTGATCATTTCTGAATAGTCCTTAGGAGTTTTCTGATTTGCATCTAGAATGGATATCTTCATTGGCACATATGACCCTTCTTTGGCTGTGATGTATATTCTTGGGTCAGATGCTTCCATAAAGAGTCTATCCCTCTCTTTCCATATGCCAAAAATCTCTTTTCTACAGATTGGCAATTTTGTGGACCCCAGCTTTTTGTGATTCTCACTAGAACCCATTTTCTTGAATCTTGTTTATATTGATTCTACCTACAGGATCTTACTCAGACTGTTATGTCCTTTTTTTGAGTAACCTCGCTCTGATATTTCTTGAAAGAAATGGTGCCTAACCACCTAGAGGGGGGGGGGGGGTGAATAGGTGCTCTTTCTCTTTTTGACTTTAAAGGCAGAAATACTGTTCAGTAAATGCAATTCTACAATTATCACAACACAGCAACCATATAATCAAACATACACAGAGTGCACACAGGATTTATAGTGGTTCCCTAAGGTCTGGGTACATCAACTTTCCCCCTTCTCCTATCTAGTGAATAGGTGTCGATACAACTTCTTTGTGTTGACACATCTTCTTGTTTTGAAACTTTGCTGAGTGTAGACACATCTCCTTTGTGTCGACACATGCCTTCATGTGTTGAAACTTTGCTGAGTGTCGACACATCTCCTTTGTGTCGACGCATGTACTTTAACTTTGTTGAAGTTTGCTGAGTGTCGACACAACCTCTAAGTGTCGACATTTTTGATGTCGACAAAGTTTCTCTGGGTGTCAACACTGCCTCTAAGTGTCGACACTGATTCTATAGACAATTCTTCATTGTGTGTCGACACTGATTGTATGTGTCGACACTTTTCTTCTTGTGTCGACTCTGCCTTCCTGGTGTCGACATAATTACTCCAAGTGTCGACACAGCTTCTCTGGGTGTCAACACATGCCTTTATAAGTGTCGACACATGGACTTAGAAACTTTTACGCTTTTCCTGCAATTACTTAACCTGCACATATAAACTTAAAGCACATCAAATACACCTTGATGTATATCATTGAGTAGGGTGAGGATTCTTCAAATCAGGTACATGTATTCCAATGTACCCAACACAATAGGAGGGAGGAACATGCATCTGGGTCATCAAGGTGCGAGCGACATCGAGGAGATGACGGTTTTTTGTGTTCCGCCACCCATTTTGCTGGGAGGTATAAACACAACTAGTCTGATGAATAATGCCCTGTTGCACACAGGAAGAGGTAAAAGCATGACTCAAATATTTTGTAGCATTGTCTGAGCGAAAAGTTTTAATATAAACACCAAACTGAGTTTTGATTAATTGATAAAAAAAAACTCATACATCCAAAAGTTCAGAGCGATCTCGTAAGAGATACACCCAAGTACATCTAGAAAAGTCATCAACAAAAGTAACAAAATAAGAACTACCCCGACCAATGGTGAGGGTAGGAGCAGGTCACTAGACATCGCAGTGGATTAAATCAAATGGACGGGTAGAGCCCCGACCTTGCTTTGGTGGGAAGGAGGAACGGTGATGCTTGCTAAGCTGACAAGCCTCGCAGTTAAGAGGAGGACTGGAAGGATTGAGGTGGGGCAGAAGTTGATGTAGAAGCCGTGGAGGAGGATGACCGAGGCGGAGATGTCACTGAAGAAGATCTGTACAAGAGGAGGAGAAGGCGGACAAGGCGGAAACGTTGTCGAGGAAGTAGAGGATGCCGCTCTCAGTCCCAGTAGTAATCGTCCGTTGGGAGCTCGGATCCTGAAAAGAACAAAAAGTCGGAGTAAACGTTAAAGAGCACTGAAGCTACTTGCATAAAGAGGTAACTGACAACAAATTGCATGGAAATTTGGGCACATAGAGAGTGTCCGCTAGGCAAAGAGACGGAGTAACATGGACCACTCCCGACACATGAACCGGGGAGGGATAACCGTCTGCAACAAGAACTGGGGGCACCCGATCATGTTGTTCAAGGAGAGTGAAGCAGTGAGCATTGCCCGTCATATGATTAGTTGCTCCAGAGTCGATAATGCATTTACCTTGAGTTACCACGTTGGCACTACTTGATGATGTGACCACGGAGGCAGATGGCTTGAAGAGGAGGCGGAAGAGTCACCCGAGGGGCGAAGATGGTGATGCTTCGTCCAGCAGCGGTCAAGAGTATGGCCGGTGCGGCCATAGTGAGAGCAGAGGTAGCGGGAAAGAGCACGTCTTCCAGACTGGTGACTGCGGCTACCAGAGCAACTCCACTGAGTTTGGTGAGCATAGTTGGCCAGTGGAGGAGGAGCGGGCAGAATCGGGTGCTGAAGGAGAGAGGTGACAGCGGCGATGCGGGCAGCAGTGGCATCTAAAGTAGGAGATTCCGCCTCATCCAGAATTTGCTGGCAGATCATAGCATAAGTATCAGGAAGCCGGAGTAGATAATACACAACCAAATGCTCCTGGAAGTGCTTGTGTTGTTGAGCCAAATCCGTAGAGATGGGGTGATTCTGAAGAATCTCAGCCCCAAGAGACTGAACCTGTTGGTAGGCAGCAGCAGGGGATAAGGTAGGACGGGCAAAGAGGTCCGCATACAATGTATAGATGCGGGAAGTCTGAACCCCCTTGGAGTACAGAGCGGCAAGATGAAGCCAAGCGGCCTTGACCGTCTCATCATGATGGATGACGGGAAGACACTCATCAGATAGGCTATTAGCAAGCCAAGTACGCACAAGCACGTCAATCGCATCCCAGTCACTAAAGAGACGTGAAGTGGTTAGAGGAGGGTCATTAACGAGATGGTGGCATTTGCATTGTGAGTGAAGGAGAAAGGTGAAGGACACGCTCCAATCCGGGTAGTTGGAGCCGACAAGCTTGGAAACGGTCCCGACGTTCCCGGAAGGAGTAGTAGGAAGAGGCAGAGCCGTATTGGCGACATGAGTGGTGGTAGGAGTGGTGGCAGTAGAAGCATCAGAAAGAGCCATAGAAGAGAACAACATGAAGCCGCGCGGTTAGAAAACAAGACGTGTGGTTAGGAAACAAGCTGCACGAACAGGGAGAAATCGCAGTGGTAGGAGAAGGAGATCTGCAACGGTCACGATGATTGACACCAGCGGCCAGAAAGGACACAACCAATCCGTAGAACCAAGCTGAGGGAAAGAAGTTGAGTGGCTAGAAGGTAGCCCACGCGAACAGAAGAAGAAGGAGAAGGTCACGCGAAAGAGACCAAGGTGTACGAGCCGAACAGAGATCGCACACAGAGGTCGTGCACACAAAGGACAGTGGAAAGAGACCGCGCGAACAAGAATAAGAGACCGTGCGAACAGGAATAAGAGACCACGTGAACAGTAAAAGAATCAAGAGGAAAAGTTTGTTTCCTCTGATACCATGTTAGAAACAAACAAAAACAAACCGGAAGTGGTTTAACAGAAACTTTATTATCTGAAAAAGGTATCTATTACAAAGGTATGACCTCACTTATATAGAACGGAGGAGAGATGAGAGAGTACAAATAATAGATGTGGGACTAAAAATTTACATTACTAGGCGGACTAATACAGAACAATTCGCACAAGCCGCGCGGTTAGACAGAAGGGCTAACCGCTCGGCTACCACCAGAGAGAGATCACCATGGGAGACCGCTAGACCGCCCGGTATCCAAGTCTCCAGAGGCAAGCCGCTAGATCGCTCGGACTCCAGACAGCAACATCACAGCAACCAAACCACTGAAGGGAAACCGCCAGACCGTGCGGTCTTCAACCCGCCAAGACAGACCGCCAGACCGCCCGATCACCAACTTTAACAACAAGTTTGGATTAAGGATTTCTCGCGACTATTCTTAGCAAAACACCTACCAGTGGCACAATACATTGCCATGGAAAATGAGTTCCAACGGCTAACACAAGGAGATAGTAGTGTTGAGACTTACCTGCATGAGTTCACAAGGTTGGGACGTTATGCGGGCTCTATCTTCGCCGATGAGCAATGGAAAACCAATAGGTTCTACGAAGGATTGCGGGATGAGTTGCGATTCCTGCTCTCGAGTTCGGTGAACCAAGGGTTTCAGGTGTTGGTCGATATTGTGTGTGCGCTGAAGAAAGATATAAAGTGGGTGCAAAGAAAAATGGCCTTGTATGTGACAAATCCCGAGTTCAAAGAGCCCCTACCTGAAAAATCATACTATCAAAAGAAGTGTGGCAAGAGGTCCAAGCCTTCTGGTCAAGCTCCTTCAACAGTTCTGTCGGGGGCAACTTCGAGGCCAGAGACTTGTACCTGCTTTACTTGTGGCAAAGTGGGGCATATAGCCCGTGATTGTCGGGGTGGTCCACCAAAGGGTGAAAAGAAGATGAGAGCGTCTTATGCTGAGAAGGGAAATGCAGTGGTGAGTCCTATGCATCCCAAGCGCAACCTCGAGCCTATAACCTTGGCCCGTAGGAGGCCGTAAAGCAAAGTGATATCATCACAGGTACGATTTAAGTTATTGATTGCTTTTCTTATTGCATCCTTTGTGTGTAGCTTGTATGTGATGTGTTTTCCATAGGCTTTGTTTTGATTTGGAATACGCTGGCGAGAGCACTATTTGATACGGGTGCTTCACATTCATTCCTGTCTAAGGACTTTGTAGCTCGAATTGGAGTACTGAGTCATATGAAGACAGAGAGCATAAGGGTGTTATTACCGAATGGATGTTTGATGCTTGCGGATAGGGCTTGCGATGTGGCGGTTCAAATAGGAAGTTGGGATTTCTGTTTGAATGCATATGTGCTACCGATATCGGAATTTAATGTGATATTTGGTATGGACTGGCTCTCAGAGCAGCGTGCCCTTATTGATTGCAATGCAAAAGAGATCACACTGGGCCAGAATACTGAGCTTGAGACTAAGTTAGCGGGTATGCGAGGAGTGAGCGGGACCATGATGTCTGTACACCAAGTCGTCAATGTTGTTCGGAAGGGCGCGGAGTTATTCTTCACGCTGATTCAGGCTGTTGAGCCAAAGGCCAATGTGAGTGATGTTCCGATTGTATTAGAATTTACGGATATGTTTCCTAAGGATCTTCCCGTGATACCACCCCAGCGAGAGATAGACTTCACTATTGAGTTGGTTCTAGGTGCAAAACCTGTAGCCCGCTTGCCATATCACGTCGCGCCAAAAGAAATTGTTGAATTGAAAGTCCAATTGCAAGAATTGCTTGAGCAGGGATATATACGCCCAAGTATGTCACCTTGGAGCATAGCTATTCTTTTTGTGAAAAAGAAGAACTGTGGTTTGCGGTTATGTATTGACTATCATGAATTGAATAAGCTGACAGAGAAGAACAAGTATCCGATTCCACGGATAGATGAATTGTTCGATTAGCTAGTGGGATCAACCGTCTATTCTAAATTGGATTTGAAATCTGGATATTACCAATTGAGATTCTTGAAGGTGGTATTCCCAAGACAACATTTGGAACACGATACGGGCATTATGAGTTCACGGTAATGTCATTTGGGCTATATAATGCGCCATCGATGTTTATGGATCTAATGCACCGAACATTTTGACAGTACTTGGACCTGTTTGTGATTGTATTCATTGATGATATTTTGGTGTACTCTCAATCAGAAGCTGATCATGCAAACCACTTGCGGTTGGTGTTGCATACCTTGCGAAAGAATAAGCTCTATGCCAAGTTCTCAAAGTGTGAGTTTTGGCTCTCGTTAGTGGCTTTTCTTGCCATGTGATGAGTGGAGAGGGCATTATGGTGGATCCGACAAAGATATGAGCCATACAGGAGTGGCCGATGTTGTCTTCGGTGGCCGAGGTCAAACATTTCCTTGGATTGGCAGGCCACTATAAATATTTTGTAGAAAACGTCTCGTGGATCGCTTTGCCTCTGACCACATTGACGAGGAAGGATCAGAAGTTCGTTTGGATGCCAGAGTGCGTGTGAGCTTTTGAAGAGCTAAAACGTCGTTTGACCACGACGCCTATGTTAACATCGCCATATGGTATAGACGGCTATGAGATCTATAGTGATGCATCAGGGAGCGGCTTAGGCTGTGTTCTTTTGCAGTTGGGAAAGGTGATTGCTTATGGCTCACGCCAGTTGAAAGTGCATGAGCGAAATTATCCCGTCCATGACTTGGAGTTGGCAGCGGTAGTTTTTGCGCTTAAATTGTGGCGGCATTATCTATATGGCATAAAAGTGGATATCTTTACGGACCATAAGAGACTAAAGTATTTGTTGGATTAGAAGGATCTGAATATGCAATAACGAAGGTGGATGGAATTCCTTGGGGACTACACCTTTGCTATTCATTATACTCCTGGGAAGGGAAATGTGGTCGCTGATGCCTTGATTCGTAGGACTCCGTCAAGGGAAAATTGGTTGCAGATGCATGATGAGCGTCTGATCCAGGAGTTGGAAGCGTTAGAGATTTCTTGTGTTGACAAGAATTCCACAGCCGATGCATGCTTAAACTGGATGGAGGTATAATATGACATTGCAGACAGGATTCGACGAGCAACAGAGCTGGATGAAAGTCTACAACACTATGCAAAGGATGGGCTAGATGGCCAATTCTCCTGGGATGACGGCCTTTTGCCGAAAGAGGGTCGTTTGTGCGTCCCGAGTATGGGTAAGTTGATAGAAGAATTGATGTACGAAGCTTACTTTACAAAATACTAAATTCACCCTGGGAGCACAAAGATGTTCAAGAATATGAAAAAGTTGTTTTGGTGGCCAGGACTAAAGAAAGACATAGCTCATTATGTGGCTAAATGTCAAACTTGTGCTTTGGTGAAAGCAGAATGCCAGAAGCCCGAAGGTTTCTTGAAGTCGTTACCGATTCTGGAATGGAAGTTTGATGATATTTAAATGGAATTCGTGCACGGGTTGCAGAGATCTCAATGCGGGAATGATTTAATCTGGGTGATTGAAGACCAGTTGACGAAAGTGGCTCACCTCCTTCCAAACAAGCAGGACGATTCAGTGGAAGTCTTGGCAAAACTCTATATGTTGAGCAGATCGTACGGCTGCTCGGTGTAACCCGTAGTATCGTGTGTGACCGTGATAGGCCTGGATTTTGGTATGAAGTTAACGTTCATTACGGCCTTTCATCTCCAAAATGATGGCCAGACTGAGAGGACCAACAGAATAATGGATGATATGCTCCAAATGTGAGGCCCTGGATTTTGGTAAGAAATGGGAAGATCATCTCTATATGGTGGAGTTTGCCTACAACAATAGCTACCAAGCGCATCGGTATGACACCATTTGAAGATTTGTATGGTCGTAAATGTCGTACACCGTTATCTTGGGCAGAATCAGGCGAATCCAAACTATATAAGCATAAAGAAGTCAATGAAGCTAATTCGACGATACGCTATATTCGGGAGAGGATACTGATAGCCCAGGATCGTCTAGCAAAGTACTACAATGCCAAGCATTGGAACGTAGAGTTCGCGGTGGACGATTGGGTATATTTGAAGATTAAACCCTTCAAAGGCGTGTCCAGGATTCTGCATCTGAAAAAGTTAAGTCTGAGATATCTTGGTCCTTTTAAAGTGGTGGATCGAATTGGGGAAGCTGCCTATCGGCTAGCTCTTTCTGCATAATTGAGTGGATTACATGATGTGTCCCACATATTTGTACTTCAGAAAGCCGTCAAAGATCCAGCTCAAGTGATTGAGAATGATCATGTGCCGGTTGAGTATGGGCAAATGATGAAGGTTAGGCTCATTCAGATCGAGGATAGAGCAGATAAACAGTTGTGAAACCAGACAATCGGGATGGTCAAGGTCCGATGGGACAACTGTGGCCGTGAGGAGCTAACATGGGAGCGAGAGCAGACCATGCAAGCTGAATTTCCCAAACTATTTGTGTAAACTGTTGTACAGTGCATCTCTTATTGTAACATACATTTCGAAGTTATAACATTTTGCCTGCAGGGTTCCTTGTTGTATGCAAATTTCGGGAGAAAATTTCTTGTAAGGAGGCGACAGTTGTAACACCCCATATCCCCAATTTGGGTTCATGCTGGGCAACACGGCCCGGGACACGGGCGTGTCCCAAACCATGTCTTGCTCTATATGGCTGAGCAGCCTGTCGAGTGCTCGACGAAATGCACTCGACGAGTTCTCGAGAGGGAACACGGCCTGCGACACGGGCATGTCTGAGGCCGTGTCCTCCTCTGGTTCGATGAATTCTACTCGAGTAAATGCACTCGATGATCCTCGAGTGGGGAACACGGCTTATGACACGGACATGTCACATGGCCGTGTCTATCTCTAGATAGTCGAGTTAGGCACACGGCCTGTGACACGGGCATGTCACATGGCCATGTCCTTCTCTGGATTTGGCCAAGGCATTGAGGCCTGGTGAACACTGGCGGGAGACGGGCATGTCCACATCCATGTCAAGGCACATGGCCTGTGACACGGGCGTGTCACTTGGTCGTGTCCTATTTGGGTTAAGTCGGTTGTGTGCCGCTTAAGGTATACAGTCTGTGATACGGGCGTATCACAGGCCGTGTCAGCCCAAAAATAGCCATGTTTAGGGAAATTTGTAGCTGTTCATTTCCTTCATCTGGGATCTAATGGCCCAGGCTTCTCCCTGCTGAGTGAAAACCAAGAATTGAGAAGAGAATTCTTATTTAGCTTGGGTTATCCTCTTTCTAAAAGAGTAGAGAAAAGGGAGTGTTGGGTATTGTATCCACAACATACCTGATTTGAAGAAGCCCCTGGACAAGTTAAGGTAAATAGACAATGTATTTGACAAAATATTTCAAGTTGTGCTTGCAGTCATTCCACGCTAAGTGCACACCAATGTCAGGGTGCAGTAGGTCAATATACACGGGTCTGCACGACGTAATCCCTCGTTGAGCAGATCAGTGTGTTGGCCTACGTGTACTCTCTCTATTGGAGTGCACTTACTTTCAAGTACAGGGCCGTGTTTATGCAAGAGCAGACAAGGAGCAAGGATGAGTCAAAGAGCAGCTCAGAGGCGTAAGACGAAAAACCATCTAAGTAAGAATCGACGAGAATCACCAAGTGATTCTCGCCGATTCGGCGAGAATCACTAGTGATTCTCGCCGAATCGTCGAGAATCACTGGTTCATTCTCGCCGGCTAAATCAGCGTGCAATCAAGGCAAATTCGACGAGAATCCCTTTGTGATTCTCGACGAATCGTCGAGAATCACTTTGTGATTCTCGCCGAATCGTCGAGAATCACCCTTGATTCTCGACGATTCGACGAGAATCACAGGTGATTCTCGCCGATTTTTACTTGGGAAATTTTCGGGAAAAAGCTGAACCGGATTCTGCCGCTGACACTGTTCTGAACCGGGGTTAGGGTTTCTTCAGGTGGGACCCATAACGGTTATAATGGGGTATTTCCACCGTATAACTATATGCGTATTTTTGAACAGTGGTAAACACACAGAAAGAAGCCGAGCGACGATATTGACCTAAAATCGAGAATCTGCTCCGCCGCTGCCGTCGCCACTCGCGCTAGTTGGTCGCCGCTCTTGATCGAGATTTCTTCGTGATCCTCCGGCGACAGAAGCTAAGCCAAGCTTAGTGTCTCACGCGTCTATCCAGAGATCCCTTGTCTCTCGATTTGTTGATCGGGAAAAACTTCCCCGTCCGAATCGATCGAGACGATCGATCCTAGAGTGACCGTTGGTAGACCTAGCTAGCTTCGCTACGAAGTTTGGATCTCCAAAGAACAGCAGCCGCACATCGTTGTTGCCACCGATCCCGTGAACCTAGCCGCCGCCCATCTTGCCGCCGCCGGTTTCGGGGAGATTCTCTCCAAGAGAGACCAAGGTTGTGGACTCTTCGTAGACTTCAAGAACACGTCGTCAACGAACAGGGACACCGTAGTCTCCAAACGTAGTTTGTTTTTCTTGTACATTCTATTTTACTTTTGTTGTACAGGAACTTTGCTTCCTAGTTGTAAGGGTTGGGTGCAACCCGGTTTGTGGGAGTGTTGACTCCTACGTGTGGAAGGGTTCCTTCCAATAATGCAAGGATTGGATTTCAATCCTGTTGGAGAAGTGACCGAGTCGTCCCTGGTTGGGAGATAGGTCGAAGGGGGAAAGTGGATGTACCCAAATCGGGGAACCACTATAAATAGCTTGTGTACTCTGTTGTGCTGTGTTATTTTATTTACGTGTGCAGGTACAACTTAAATTCCGCAAAAACGCTGCACGTCACCTATTCCCCCCCCCCCCCAATAGGTGAATATAGTTGACACTAGGTGGACTTTCAAGTGGTATCAGAGCCAGGTTGCTCATCAAAAAGGTTAACACCTTGAGTTGAATCCTGCCGCTAGTGTCAAGAAGAAGGCAAACATCTACTATGCACGGGCTCAAGTTCACTGGCAAGATCCCCGTGTGCACCAGGCTCAACTTTCCTATCTGGAAGGAAAGGATCAGATTCTACATGGAGGCAGTTGATCCTAGACTCTTCATAATCGTGGAGGAGGGACCTTATGTCCCCACTAAGGTCTCCACCATTGATCCTACCAAGAAAGTGCCGAAGAAACTTTCTGAAATGGACAAGGACGAGATGGTGCTAGTGGGACTTGACAAGAAGGCGCAGAACATTCTGGTCAGCACAGTTGATGACTCAATGATGCAGAACTTCTGCAACTGCAGGACAGCACAGGAGATCTGGCATGGCCTGATCATCCTGATGGAGGGGACTGATGAAGTGAGGGATGATCGGAGATCCTTCCTGAACCAGAAATATGAGGCCTTCAGACAAGGGCCTAAGGAAGAGATCGGAGTCACCTACGAGAACTTTCTCAAGATCGTCAACGCCCTCAAAGGATACGGAAGAGTGTTCACTAATGGTGAACTCAATGATAAATTCCTTAGATCCCTTACTAAGGAATGGGACACAAAGATCTGCGCCATCCGAGAGTTTGGCAGACTAGCTGAAACAGACCCGCAAATTCTGTTTGGGAAGCTAATGTCCTATGAGCTTCAACTGAATACCAGGAAAGCAGAAGAAGAAGTAGAGAAGGCTGCAGCCAAAGAAAAGACTGTGGCTCTAAAAGCCAGTCACTCCAGAAAAGGCAAGGGTGCGGTTTCATACCGTGCCAGGAATAAGGATGAGGAGGAGGACTACGAGCCATGCTCCTCCAGCTCAGAGCTGTCGGAGGAGGATTTCTCCCTCATCACCCGAGAGTTCAAGAAGTTCCTCAAGATGAGGAATCAAAGAAAGAAAGACGGCTCCTCCTCCAGGCATCAGAAGAAAAATTATTCTTCTGACAGGTATGCTTCTAAACCGAACAAACATCGCTCTTCTGACATTATTTTCTTTGGATGCAATAAGCCAGGACACGTCATGTACGACTGCTATCAAGGCAAGAGAGAAAAAGGGAAAGGAGAGGAGCACAAATCCTCTAGAGATCAGAAGAAAGAGCGGAGCTACATCGCCAAAAGGCCAAAGACACTGAGTGAGTCTGATTCCTCAGACTCCAGTGATGATGAGGAAGCCTACTTCGGACTGGTGGGTCGCTCCGACTCAGAAGGAGAATGTCCCCCATTTACTGGGAAGGTAAAAGCTCACACCCCTCTCTTCGACTCTGACTCTGATCCTGAGTCTCAGGATGATGAACCTGAGGATAGCCTTTCGACCCGTGAAGCTGAGCTCCTCGAGAAGTATGAGCTTCTGCTCAACACTTTCGAGGAGTGCCGAAAGAGATTGAAGGCTGAGAAAAAGGAAGTAAAATTCCTTAAGGGTGAGTGTGTTTCCCTAAGGGAAGAGGTCACCAGTTTGATTTCTCTCCGACAGGAGCACCTTGACCTGACTTCAAAGCACTCAGAGTCTCATAAGCTCCTTGATCTTAAGAAGGAGGAAGTCGACAAGTTGGAAGAACAACTTGCGGCAGAAAGGAAGATCGTCAAGAGCTTCTCTATGCCAAAGACTGTTCTTCCAGTAGTTGATACCTTCTCTACTCAGGCCAAAGGAGCTGGCTTGGGGCATGTAGGGGTATCTGGTTACTCATCCAGGAGAAACCGGAACCAGAGGAAGAATATGGCCGCCAAGAAGGCCTCTGCTGATGAAAAGGGAAAGGCTCCGCTCAGTCCTGTTGCGTTCAGAAAGCCTGGCTTTCCTTGCAACCAACATGACTTTGAATCAACATTTGGCCATCATTTCTGGCCCTCGGTTGCAAAGCCAAAGAGCCGATATGACGGTTGGACCTTTCCCCGGAACTTCGGTGAGAGTGCCTTCAAGGCACCTTATGAGGAAATCCACATAGAAAATTATGGTCAATTCTCTAGCGGCCATAATGGAAAGCAGGCACCAAAAGCCAAGCTTGTTATACAGAAGGTGAAGAAGTCTTGTGACTGCACTCACTGTGAGGCCCCCACCTCCAGATCCAAAGCCCCGGCTGTACCCACCGTTCCCAAGGTAAGGCAGGAGCCTAGGAAGAGGTACAACAGATTTGACTATTGGTGCTGTGGCAAAGTCGGTCACTTTGCCGTAGATTGTTGGTTTAATCCAAGGTATCACGAGACTCCCTATATTAGCAATGCGAGGCCGACCACTCGTAGGGTTAACCAACCGAGGGGGAGTATGCTAACCAGGAATCTAGGACCCAAGTTCGATTGGGTTCCTAAGGGAAATTAATTTTGTTTTGCAGGAATGTCCAAAGGCCACCAAAACGCCGATCTGGTATTTGGACAGTGGATGCTCCCGGCATATGACTGGGACAAGAAGCCTACTGCGTGATTACACTCTAGTCGAGAATGGACCCAAAGTCATCTTTGGAGGGTCAGATCGAGGAGTCACCAGAGGTTACGGTATGATTTCCAATGGCATAATCTCTATCACCGACATGGCTTATGTTGAAGGGTTAAACCATAACCTGATCAGTGTAAGTCAGTTATGTGACAGAGGTTATGACGTTAAGTTCTGCAAAGATAAATGTCTGATAATTTCACGTATCTCTTCTGAGACGGTATTATCAGGCATTAGGAGCAGAAATATCTTCTGCTTAGATTTTCTCATTTTAGATTCATCTACCCCCGTATGCCTTGTGGCAACAGGCAGTGCATCTCTTTGTGAACAATGGCACAAGAGATTGACACATATTAATTTCAAAATAATTAGTATGTTGTTTTCTAAAAACTTAGTAAGGGATGCTCCCGTTATCAAGTGCATCAAAGATAGCCCCTGTCCTGCATGCCAGATGGGCAAACAGACTCGGGCTACCTTTAAGAGCATTGCAGACAAAGACTCTTCCCGATGTCTTTACCTTCTACATATGGACTTGTTTGGTCCAATGCAAGTTCATAGCTTGGGAGGCAAGTCATATACGCTAGTGATAGTTGATGATCATTCTCGGTTTACATGGGTGTTCTTCTTAAAACGAAAGTCAGATATGTTTGACATCTTCACTAGTTTTGTCAAGCAGGTTCAGAACGAATTTAACTGCCCAGTGGTCAAAATCAGAAGTGACCATGGAACAAAATTCGAATCTGGTGCTATGACAGAGTTTTGTGAAGAACAAGGTATCTTTCATGAGTTTTCCTCCCCGCGCACTCCTCAACAAAATGGAGTTGCGGAGAGGAGAAATAGAACTCTCATTGAAGCCTGCACGACAATGCTGAAAGACACTTCTCTCCCAGAATACTTCTGGGCAGAGGCTGTCAACACAGCTTGTCATGTACAAAACCGAGCATTGATCAACAAGCATCATCGTAAGATGCCTTACGAGCTACTGAAAGGCAGGAAACCAACCATGTCCTACTTGATGATCTTTGGTTGCAGATGCTATGTACTGAATAATGGGAAGTACCCGCGTACTAAATTTGGTGAAAAATGCTTCGAAGGCATATTCATGGGCTATAGTTCCCACAGTCGGGCATATAGGGTCTTCAATAAGAAAACCCTATTGGTAGAAGAATCAATTAATGTTGTATTTGATGAAGGAAGTTTGCTTAACAGCAATTCTTCCAGTGGTATTCTTGAAGATGCAGGTGCACGACTTGAACAGCTGGATCTCAACGAGACCGCTAAAGATGAAACTCCTAAGTACGTCAAAGTTTCCACCTCCACGTCATCTGGGAATGTTGAAGATCAAAATGGAACAAATCTCTTAGAAGAAGGAGAAGCCCAAGAAGTAGTCGAAGCTCCAGATGCCAACTTCTAGAGCTCCGGCACGTGAGGGATCATCCTAGAGATCAGATCATCAGAGATCCTCGTGTCGGTGTTAGAACTCGGAAGAGGTACTATTAACGAAGTTTTGCATCTTAGCTTACTGTCACAGGTTGAGCCAAAGAAGTTCGACGAGGTGAACAAAGACACGACATGGATTTTGGCCATGCAAGATGAACTACATCAATTCGAACGATGCAATGTTTGGACGCTGGTTCCCAGACCACACAAGCAGAATGTGATTGGCACCAAGTGGATCTTCAGAAACAAACTGGATGAACATGGTGTCATCATAAAGAACAAGGTCAGGCTGGTGGCTCAAGGTTACAGACAGGAGGAGGGGATTGACTTCGACCAGACCTTTGCACCAGTGGCAAGGCTCGAGGCAATCAGACTATTCCTGGCGTATGCTTCGCACAAAGGATTCACAGTCTATCAAATGGATGTGAAATCAGCATTCCTGAACGGAGACCTGAAAGAGGAAGTATACGTCGCTCAACCCCCAGGTTCTGTCAATCCTACTTATCCCAATCATATATTTTTTCTTAATAAAGCTTTATATGGGTTAAAACAAGCTCCACTAGCTTGGTATGAGACTTTATCTAGTTTTATTCTTGAGAACAAGTTCTCTAGAGGTAAAATAGATAACACATTGTTTCTCAGGGAAGTTAAAGGCAAGATTTTGTTAGTGCAAATCTATGTCGATGACATAATATTCGGCTCAACGGACAACAATCTTTGCAAAAAGTTTTCCAAACTTATGCAAGGAAAGTTTGAAATGAGCAGTATGGGAGAGCTCAAGTATTTCTTGGGACTTCAAGTGAAACAGTCTGAGGATGGAATCTTCATCTCTCAGATGAAGTTCACAAATGAACTCCTTAAGAAATTCGGCATGGAGAATGCAACCTCTATGAGGACTCCAATGGGATCCACTATATCTCTGGATAAGGATGAGAAAGGTAAACCTTTCGATGAAACCAAATACAGAAGCATCATTGGATCCCTGCTCTACCTTACTGCCAGTAGACCGGATATTATGTTCTCCACATGTGTCTGTGCCCGGTATCAGGTGAATACTAAGGAATCTCACTATGTCGCTGCAAAGCGAATTCTAAGATACCTTAAAGGTACTCCGAATCTTGGCTTGTGGTACCTAAGAAACAATGATGTCGAGCTAATAGGCTTTTCAGATGCTGACTTTGCAGGGAGTAGAGATGACAGGAAAAGCACTTCCGGGACGTGTCAATTCCTCGGAAGAAGGCTTATCTCTTAGAACAGCAAGAAGCAGAATAGTGTAGCTACCTCCACAGCAGAGTCTGAGTACATCTCGGCTGGCAGTTGTTGCGCACAACTCCTATGGATCAGAAACCAGTTAGCCGACTACGACCTTCAGTTCAAGGAAGTGCCGATGTACTGTGACTCCTCCAGTGCTATTGCGATTACCAACAATCCGGTATCGCACAGCAGAATGAAGCATATTGAAGTGCGCTACCACTTCATTCGGGAGCACATGGATAACAAGGACATCTCTCTCTGTTATGTCCCCACGGACAAGCAGATTGCAGATATATTCACAAAGTCCTTAGACGAAGCCAAGTTCAGTTTTTTCAAAACTGAATTGGGAATGCTAAACTATGAGCAATGAAGACTACAGAAGCTCCAGGATCGTGCAAGAACTGAGGGGGAGCAAGGGACTCAAGTGTGAGCACAGATGCACGAACTGAGGGGGAGCAAGGGGTAAAATGCTCCAGACCCAGATTTGCAGAAGCTGAAAAGGGGGAGATTACCCTTTCGGCTAAGGCTAAGGTGGCCCCAAAGTTTGCTTGCACGAAATTGGTATCGGTAATGAATACCTCACTCAACTCAATCTCAAATTTATGACTCTCACTCCCATATGCTCTATTCACCTTAGCTTGTAGGGTTTAGGCTTCTTCAAATAGGGGGAGATTGTTGGGTATTGTATCCACAACATTCTTGATTTGAAGAAGCCCCTGGACAAGCTAAGGTAAATAGACAATGTATTTGACAAACTATTTCAAGTTGTGCTTGCAGTCATTCCACGCTAAGTGCACACCAATGTCAGGGTGCAGTAGGTCAATATACACGGGTCTGCACGACATAATCCCTCGTTGAGCAGATCAGTGTCTTGGCCTACGTGTACTCTCTCTATTGGAGTGCACTTACTTTCAAGTACAGGGTCGTGTTTATGCAAGAGCAGACAAGGAGCAAGGATGAGTCAAAGAGCAGCTCAGAGGCGTAAGACGAAAAATCATCTAAGTAAGAATCGACGAGAATCACCAAGTGATTCTCGCCGATTCGGCGAGAATCACTAGTGATTCTCGCCGAATCGTCGAGAATCACTGGTTCATTCTCGCCGGCTAAATCAGCGTGCAATCAAGGCAAATTCGACGAGAATCCCTTTGTGATTCTCGCCGAATCGTCGAGAATCACTTTGTGATTCTCGCCGAATCGTCGAGAATCACCCTTGATTCTCGACGATTCGACGAGAATCACAGGTGATTCTCGCCGATTTTTACTTGGGCAATTTTCGGGAAAAAGCTGAACTGGATTCTACCGCTGACACTGTTCTGAACCGGGGTTAGGTTTTCTTCAGGTGGGACCCATAACGGTTATAATGGGGTATTTCCACTGTATAAATATACGCGTATTTTTGAACAGTGGTCAACACACAGAAAGAAGCCGAGCGACGATCTTGACCTAATATCGCGAATCTGCTCCGCCGCTGCGGCCGCCGCTCGCGCTAGTTGGTCGCCGCTCTTGATCGAGATTTCTTCGTGATCCTCCGGCGATAGAAGCTTAGCCAAGCTTAGTGTCTCACGCGTCTATCCAGAGATCCCTTGTCTCTCGATTTGTTGATCGGGAAAAACTTCCCCGTCCGAATCGATTGAGACGATCGATCCTAGAGTGACCATTGATAGACCTAGCTAGCTTCGCTACGAAGTTTGGATCTCCAAATAACAGCAGCCTCACATCGTTGTTACCGCCGATCCCGTGAACCTAGCCGCCGCCCATCTTGTCGTCGCCGGTTTCGGGGAGATTCTCTCCAAGAGAGACCAAGGTTGTGGACTCTTCGTAGACTTCAAGAACACGTCGTCAATGAAGAGGGACACCGTAGTCTCCAAACGTAGTTTGTATTTCTTGTACATTCTATTTTACTTTTGTTGTAAAGGAACTTTGGTTCCTAGTTGTAAGGGTTGGGTGCAACCAGGTTTGTGGGAGTGTTGACTCCTACGTGTGGAAGGGTTCCTTCCGACAGTGCAAGGATTGGATTTCAATCCTGTTGGAGAAGTGACCGAGTCGTCCCTGGTTGGGAGATAGGTCGAAGGGGGAAAGTGGATGTACCCAAATCGGGGAACCACTATAAATAGCTTGTGTACTCTGTTGTGCTGTGTTATTTTATTTTCGTGTGCAGGTACAACTTAAATTCCGCAAAAACACTGCACGTCACCTATTCCCCCCCCCCCATAGGTGAAGATAGTTGACACTAGGTGGACTTTCAGGGAGAGTAAGGAGGAGGAGGAGATAGTGATCCGGCCATCGGTGGAGCTTCCGAGTTTCGAATTGAGATCTGAGGACAGATTTGCGGAGGCAAGGCCGCTGCGGTGCTTTCCAACTGGCTAGATTTCCATGGCTCTAAAAAGGTCATCAAGGGTAACGATCTTCCTTCTTGGACATGTGAAGTCCTTTTTGGCACGTGCATGGATTTCCACCACCAGAGGGTGGATTGTAGAGGGATTTCCCTTGGGTTGATTCTTAGAATTCCCAATAGTCTTGCATATAGATCCGGAAATATGTAGTACGGAATAGGCATATTGTGTGAAGCCCATCTGGATAGGTTGGTCTGGATTGGTGATGTTTCATTTGCACACCAGAGAAGACTCCGTGGTTAAATTTGTAGTTTGTGGAGTCGATGGGTTGGACCTGTGAAGGGCAGTAGTAAGAAGTACAGGAATGGTAGTCCAGGAAAATACCCTTGTGATGTTTGTGTTGTATGTTATGGCAAGACTAGTTTTCTAGCACTGCAGGATACTGCAGGGTTTGTGTCGAGTTGGGTGCAGAAAGTGAGTTCTGCTGAACCCGCTAAGCGATCATAAAGAACGCTAGGATGAACTCCCCTTGTTGATTGTGAAGCCAGTCCTTGGTGGACATTGTGACTATTGTGAAGCCAGTCCTTGGTGGACAGTATGGCTATTGTGAAGCCAGTCCTTGGTTTACAGTATGGCTATTGTGAGCTATGAGCTCATAAAAAGGCTTCGTGATGGACAGGAAAGGTGAAACTGACCCGTGCCTTAGATTTGGCCTCAAGTACGTCGGTATTTGATGATGGCAAGGCGACTTGAGCAACGGGGGGTGGCTGATCCGTACCTACATTATGTTTGTCCGACTTGGAGACCTGAAAGTATGGTCAGTTGGAGTACATAATGAGAGTCTTATGCCTGGGCTCCGTAAAAACTAAATGCTCCATACTGTTGGGTATCAGACCATGAACGGTGGTGTTGGCCTTGGTTTTTCGGCGCACCAAGAATATGCCCTGAGCGCACGAATCGTCGGGCCGCGTGGCTGACGGTTGTGATGGATTGTTTGTGCGTGAGATCACAATGTGTGATATATATCTACCTATGAATTGCTATGCCTGCAGGGAAGGAATACCACTGCCCCGAGATAGGGGTAGGGTCGTTATAAATTGGTCAGCTGAATGCTGACCGTTGCATTGTTTACCACCGTTTGGTGGGCTGTCCTTGTGCATGTTCTGGAGAGCCGAGCGGGACATATAAGGGCTGAATTCCATGTTGCTGCTGCTGCTAGCCCTTGAAGGCTAAGCAAATAATGTTGTGTTTTGTTCATGTGTGGCCGACCTGAGCGCCGATGTTTGGAATCCACACATGTAAAGAATAACTGTAAGGCCATAAGGCCAAATGATATTTTATTTGTTGTACATTCCTTCGAGAGTTTATCTATAAATGTGTCTATTTATATATATAGTGAACATTCATGGTTGGAGTTCAATATTATTGTTAAAATCTTCCGCTAGCATGCTCTAAGTTAGGATGTGATTGTGTTTTAGTATTAACCTGTAATATCCCCGCCTGTTTTGTGGCATATGGTTTTGGGCCCTGGCTGGACCTTCTATTATATGCTATATGAATGAATGGAGTTGTTACATATTAACGTTCAACTCAAAATGAATAAACACACAGACAAGTAAAAATATATCAGATAGCACTAATAAAAAGTTTGAGGATGCCTATAATAAAACTTCTACATTCAACGACCCTTACGAACCTATAAGTTTATAATATTACAAAGATTCAGGTTCCCTAATTACAATGCTCCCCAAATTTCTTTGCAGTCTTCTATAAAACTTCTTAATTTTTTTTTGTCTTTGCCTCTCAAAGAAGTTGTTGGGCTTAGGATGATATCTACAGGGTTCTACAACATCCACTGGTAAAGTTCCAGCCGGCTTGTCTCTTCTGAATTTTCTCTTTACCTCTTCATGATTTCCATATTTAGCCCATTCCATAGAATTGTGTATATTTGCTCTATTTGACTTATTCTCTTTGATCTGATTACAGGAGGCTAGAATGTTGGCCCTGGACGTTGGGCTCCACTATACATAATATGGCCTTGTTTCCAACTCTTCTTTGTGCCACTTTTTCCTCAGCCTCACATCCTCTTCCTCATCAACAACCTCATTGCCCGCACCCTTTGATAAATGTTGAGATGTGGAGATGAATGCAATTCCATCATCAGGAGTTGCAACTACAACATCAACTTTAGCTTTAGCTCCAACTCCATCTTCAGGATCAATATGCTCATCATATTGAATGATATTTAGGACCAATGTTTCCTTGAATACATTGGAGGTCCAGATCGCATGGTCGCCACTTGCTCTTATCATTGACCTCTCCCCCTTTATGACTTCTTCTATAACTAGAGTTCTTAGGGAGTCTGAAAGAATTGATTTCAATATTGTCTAAACACCTAGAGGGGGGTGAATAGGTTCAATTCTTATTCTACTTAGACAGTTAATAATTTGATCACAACACAGATAAATTCTACAGCTATCATAATATACACACAGATTTATAGTGGTTCCCCAAATGATGGGTACATCCACTTTCCCCCTCCGCCTATCTAGCTGTACACTAGATTCAGCCAACTTCCTTCCAACTTCTCAGATCTTCAGATCTTACAACTCAGAACACAAACTAGTTCCTACAGCTCACACTTCAACAAGTGCTACAACTTAGGCTCTTCCAAAGAACCCTACCTCAGAGTGAATCCACACTCCTTCCACTCAGGTAATCAAGCCCTACCTCAGCCTTTATAATCACAGGCTTATAACTCAGAGATTCAAATCTCTAACACTCAGATCTAAAATAGATCTTACAGAAAATTGATTAAGTGAATGTTTCTTCCTTCACCCAGATAGAGAGAGGTGAGGAAATCTTAATCAGACCTTGATGGATCTGCTTTCTCCAGATCTTTGTTGTAATGAATCTGATTCAACATGACTTAACTTATTCAAAGCTTCTTAAAAGAGTGAACCTAGGTTGAATCTTCTTGAGAAGTTGGTGTAGATCCAGCTTCTTCCTCCTTGTAAAATTAAATCTGCAATCTCTGACAGATCTGCTGTGAAGCAATCCCCTTCTCTGATTTTGAATCAGAATCTTCTTGCTGTACAGGATTCCGTGAATTCTTCTTGGAGAATTCCTCTTTAATTTCTCTCTATCTTCTGTTGTTAATTTTATCTGATAGCTCGACTCTATTTGTAGATCACATTAGAGGCAACTGGCTGATACAGTAGTTGACTGACATCTGATAGTTCTGACATGTCTAATAGGCCGTTACAATTCTGGTAGTTGTCAAGTCTTTATTCTTGAGATTTGGCACTTAGAGTTGTTTAACTCAGCTGAATGTGTTTAGACATAAGGATATTATGTGTCGACACAGATGAAGTATGTGTCGACACAAATAGCCAGGTGTTGACACAATTCCTTTGGTGTTATCGACAAACTTCAGAAACTGTCAACATAGCTCTTCATTTAGTCTCAACACTGCCTTTGTAGAATGTGTCGACATACTTCAGAAAACAGTCGACACCTCTCTTCATCAAGTTCTCGACATAGCCTTTGTAGAATGTATCGACACAAGTCATGTGTGTCAACACAACATCTCCAAATGTCGACCCAAGTCCTGGATGTCGACATAGTTGCTTCTTTATAATTGTCAATACAACAATGTCTAAATGTGTCGACACTAGTTATGAGTGTCGACACAGTTGATGTCGACTTAAACTCTGGGTGTCGACATAAGTCATGTGTGTCGACACAGACTTGATTCTAGTCTTGACACAGCTCCTTCAAAGGTGTCAACACAAAATAATTGTCTCGACACTTTTGTACTTAGAATATTTTCTACATTCTTTTGCCTGCACAAACAAACTCAATACACCATCAAATACAACCTGATGTATATCATTGAGTCAGGTGAGTCTTCTCCAAATCAGGTACATAATTTCCAATGTACCCAACAATCTCCCCCTATTTGGAGAAGTCATAACCCATAGTCGATGATCTACACCAATATAACAAAAATGATAAGCATGATATATTCAGACGCTTCAAAAAAATTATTCAAGCGTCGATATAGTATGTTACACACAAATATTCAAAATGAAATATCTTAAGGAAAATCATGCAACTCAGAGACATAGATATATAAATTGTTGTCAGCCCAGAATTTCATTCTCATATAATATAAGTGAAATTACAAGGTTAATGTTTTTTTGTAAGAGAAAAAAAAAATAGTTCTTTTACAGCCTAGTCAATCTAAAATTAAGGTTGATCAGGTTCCTTGATGACAATCCCTTTGCCTGGCTGAATAGAAGCTTTGACTTCAGCTTCAGTATCAGAAACAGGCTTCTTAGCCTTGATGTCTCTGGCCTTATGTTGAGCAGCTTTCAACTTTTGCCTTTCAAATTAATTGAATGGTTTTGGGAAGTACTTGCAGGGCTCTATGGAGTTTGCAGGGATTCTTCCAGCCTTTAAGTCCTTCCTAAATTTGTAGATTTTCTCTTATTGTGCAAGATATTTATCTCATTCCTGTTTGGAGTACCACTTACCCCTATCATATTGATTGTCAGCAATTGCATTCCATGCAATTAAAATGATGCTTCTGGAGGTTGGACTCCATTTCTCAAAATCAGGCCTAGCCTCAGCCTGTTCTCTGAATCTCTTCTTGGATATTTAGGCCTCTTGCTCTTTAAGTAAAATAGAGTCATGCATGTTCACTTCCTCACAAATTACTGACAATTTGTCCAGTGGAGGGTTGTACATATTATGGACAGCCTGTTAAATTTCTTCAAACTCATAAGGGGGATATATGACTTGAGCTACTTCATTTTGCATCCCCTCCAAGAATGCAGGTTGCCATCCAGATTCTGCAGTGTTATTATCATCACATAATGGTGGATATCCCAAGTTAGCTCTGATACTATTAGATACCCATTTTGCATGTTCAGAGCTAGCTTGAACTAATACCCTCTCTCCCTTTATGACTTCTCTATGAATATGATCTCTGAGATCATTCTTTTGAAACCTTATTTGATCTGTGATATGATAGTTCCCTGTTGTATAGTAGTATTTAAACTTCTTGACTAGAGCTGAAATTGTAGACTCAGAAGTTTTTATAGCAGTAGAAACTGTTGTTAAATCCAGTTTAATACGTTCTTCTATAGCAGATACTTTGGTTTTAATATTGGCTTCTATAACAGTGGTTTGTTTATCCAATTTAGTGAGAGTGATGGTATGTAGTTCCATCAAATTCTCATTCAGCCTTTTCTGATTTTCTAGAATAATTCCTTGCTTAACATCCAGATCATATATTTCAATTTCAGTGGATTGTTGATGTTTGGCAAGATATACTGCAACATTGCCTCCCTTATGGAAGCAATCTGTCATTTCTTTCTTAAACATGTTTCCCTCAAAACGTATAGATTTGATGTCCTGTGCCTGACTGAACTGCAATTCCATGTTTCTTTCATCTACATACTTTTGTAGTGCAAGTTTTTGCTCATCAAGTTTGACTTGCAGCTGTACTAGTAGAGAACTAAAATCTATTGAAGGAGCAGTAGATGAGGAGCCAGCCTTTAAGGCTTTCTTATATTCAGAACTCTTTTTCTTTAACTCCATAAACTTTTTTTCTTAAGTACAGATGCTGCTTCCTCATCTTCAGAATCAGATGGTATCTCAATTTCCACTGTTGTGCTTGGAACATCTACATCTAGTCTTGGGGCTAGGTCTGGTGCCTCCCCCTCAACCCTTACAGCAGTTGGTGCATTTAGAGAAATATCTTCCTTGTGTACTTCTTGCTAACCCCTGGAAGTCGGTTTATAAATCTTGAATTACTTCAGTCTCAGGAGCCTGAGGTTTTTCTTGCATATTATGAATATGCACATCATGTACCTCTCTTTCAGAAGGGTCAACAGCTGTGTTGATGTCATGAACCACTTCCATTATAGTGAGTTTTATAGTCTCAGTATCTAGCTGGGCTTCAATGATAGTTTTTTTAGGGACTGATATCTCTAGATTATTTGTCTGATGGACAGTCTCCCCTGGATTTGAGCTTCAGTTCTAGGTGTATGAGTTGGAGACTTGCTGGGTAGGTCAGTGTTCTCTTCATCAGAACAAAATTCAATTCTCTCTTCTGAGTCACTGGAGGACTCCTTAGCTTGCACTATATCTCTCTTTGATGTTATGACCTGTTTGGACTTCTGCTTTGGTGTAGGGTCTTCCTTGGACAATACTCTATCCCACCTAGAGAGGATTCTTATATCCATTCTCCTCATGTGATTAATCTTTGAGCCAACAATCTGGTTGAGCACCTCAGGTATGTTGGCTGCCAGATACAAACTTAATATTCTGCCCATATTTGGCTTCTTAATACTGTCCTTAATCATATTAAAGATTGCAGCACTCCAGTCGGTCTTCACTTGGAAGATGATTCTTGTCATGAGGCTGAACATGTGGGAAGGGATCCTATCATTCCCCCAATTTTTTAGAGAACAACCTTCCAAACAATCTCAGACAAAAACTTCCCTTTAGCATTCATCCCTTTCCTAGTCATGGATGGTCAAATGTTTGTGGTTGAGGGCAACCCACACCATTTAAGGGCTTCAGTAGTCAAATTTGAATCAACCTTTGTCTCTTCTTTTATCCTTGGAAGTTGAAGGTATTTACTCAGACTTTTGAGTGTTATTTTTACCGTTTCACCGTGAATAGTAGACTTGATCTTGTGCTCCTTTGAATTCAACCTAGCGTTAGAATAGAATTCGAGAACTTCCTTCTTCCAAATTCTTGTTGATTCAGAAACCAAATAATCCAGTCCGGCATCCTTATTAGGTCCACAACCGTCTTGATTTCTTGTTCAGCAGCATTGAACGCACCCCGAACGAGTTCATAACCTTCGTTAACATTGTTGTCCAACTTGGGCGGCATTGGAGATCAGAGAAGTGAAGTTGAAGAGAAGGAAGAAGAATTTCTTGTCGACATAGATGGTTTATTCTCGAGATTTCTGAGAGCATAGTCGACAGGGTCTCGTTTCCATATATTTATACTTTTCGAAATGGGGAAGGTCAAAAGGCGGGCAGAAATTAGAGTTTCGTATGTCGACATAATTTTGATTGTGTTGACACAGACTGCTAAAGTCTCGACAGACAGTTGAGGGTCTTGACAACTTTATGTGTCGACACTAATTTCTGAGTGTCAACACAGACAACCTTATGTGTCGACACCAACATCTAAGTGTCAACAACTCTATGTTTCGACACCAATTTCTGAGTGTTGACACAATCTTCTTTATGCATAGACTCTAACTTCTGAGTGTCGACATTGACTACTTTATGTGTCGACACTAATTTACTTAGTTATATGTTGAGTAGAAATTTTCTTAATTTACCATCATATTTCAGGTTCAACATGCCTAATTCAATTTAAAAGTAATTGAATTTACTTTCATATAGAGGTTTAGTGAATATATCATCTACTTGAGTATCTGTAGAAATAAACTCTAAAATTATGTCCTCTTTCTCAACATGTTCTCTAATAAAATAGTACCTAATTTCAATGTGCTTTAATCTACTATGTGAAACAGGATTTCTAGCAATTGATATAGCACTAGTAGAATCACAATATAATGGAGTTCTACTTATCTTGATGTCATAGTCTTCCAGTTGATGTTGTATCCATAGCAACTGAGCAAAGCAACTTCCAGCTGCAATATATTCTGACTCTACTGTGGATATATCAACACTTATCTACTTTTTGTTATTCTATGATACCAGTCTTCCTCCTAGGAATTGGCATGTACCTGTGGTCATTGTCCTGTCTTCTTTGCAGCCTGCAAATTCTGCATCTGAAAAGCCTGTTAGCAGAAAATTTATATTCCTAGGGTACCATAGACCAAGATTTGGTGTGCCCTTAAGATATCTTAAAATTCTCTTTGCAGCAGAATAATGAGACTCTTTAGTGCATGCCTGGTATCTAGCATAGACACATGTAGCATACATGATGTCAGGCCTACTTTCAGTAAAGTATAGTAAGGAGCCAATTATCCCTCTATACAAAGACTCATCAATAGGTTTCTCTGCCTCATCTTTGCCTAAAGGCATACTTGACCATATTGGAGTTTTCATGGTGGAAGCAGTCTCCATGCCATATTTTTTAATAAACTCCCTGGTGAACTTAGACTAGGATATTGACAGGCCATCATCAGTCTGTTTTACTTGAAGTCCCAAGAAAAACTTTAGCTCACCCTTGCTGCTAATATCAAACTTCTCTTGCATAAGTTTGGCAAACTTCCTGCAAAGGTTGTTCTCAGTAGATCCAAAGATTATGCCATCAATATATATATAGACTAGGATGATCTTGCCTTTTAATTCCCTTAGTAATAGGGTCTTGCATATTTTCCCCCTTGAGAATTTGTTCTCAATGAGGAAAGTAGACAATATCTCATATCATGCTCTAGGGTCTTGTTTTAACCCATATAGAGCTCTCTTAAGTCTATAGACATGATCAAGAAAGTGAGGATCTACAAAACCTGATGGATGGTCCACATACACTTCCTCTTTTAGATCTCCATTCAGTAATGCTGACTTGACATCCATTTGAAAGTCCTTGAATTCTTTATAGGCTGCATAGGGAAGGAATAGTCTTATTGCTTCCAGCCTTGCTACTGGGTCAAAGGTCTGGTAAAAGTCTATTCCTTCTTCCTGCTTGTAGCCTTTTACTACCAATCTGGCCTTATTCTTGACAATAATGTCATTTTCATCTAACTTATTCCTGTAGATCCATTTAGTCCCTATCATATTATGTCCTTCAGGTCTAGGAACCAGTTTCCAAACTTTGCATCTCTTGAATTGGTTCAACTCTTCCTGCATAGAACCAATCCAGAATGAATCTTGGATAGCCTCTTCAAAATTCTTTTGTTCCATTTGAGACAGAAAGCTTGAACATAGTGCTGAGTTCAAGCTCTTGCTTCTGTTCATTATACCATGACTTGCATCACCAATGATTTGATGAGCTGGATGATCTCTTAAATGTCTCAAATCTAGAGGTAATCTTTCTTTAGCTTGTTGATCCCCAATGTCTTCAGCTGGTTGTTCTTCATTTTCAGCTTGTAAGTCTTGAGCTCCCCCTATACAGTATCCATCATCTTTAATCTCTTAGCTTGCTGGTTTATCTTCCCTGATGGTCAGATTGTTCATCTTATCTTTTAAACTTGCAGGACTAGAAGAACTACTTGGCGGCTCACAGTTAATTAACTTAGACTCATCAAAGACAACATGGACAGATTCTTCTACAACTTGTGTAGTCATGTTATAGATCCTATATGTTCTACTATTGTTGTTGTGCCCAATAAATATCCCTTCTTGGGACTTGGCAGCAAACGTAGTCAACTGAGACTTTCCATTGTTTATTACATAACACTTGCTACCAAAAATCCTAAAATAGGATAAGTTTGGTTTTCTGCCTTTCATAATCTCAAGGGAGTCTTTTTCTGGCTTTTAGTGATGGAAGCTCTATTGAGAACATGACAAGCAGTATTTACTGCCTCAGCCCAGAAATATTCAGGGAGTGAAGTGTCATTTAACAAAGTCCTCCTAGCCTCAATTAGAGTTCTATTCTTCCTTTCAGCAATTCCATTTTGCTGGGGAGTTCTGGGTGAGGAGAATTCTTGATGAATCTGAAGCCCTTCTTAGAACTTTGTCATGCATTCAAACTAAAACTCAGTCCCATAATCACTTCTGATCTTGACCACTGAACTATTAAATTCATTCTGAATTTGCTTGACAAAAGTCTGGAAGATATCTGGGGTTTCAGATTTTCTACTTAAGAAGAATACCAAAGCAAACCTGAAAAAGTCATCAACCACCACAAGGGTATAGACTTTCCTACCTTGACTATAAACTGGCATAGGACCAAATAGATCCATATGCAGGAGATATAAACACCTCACTTAGTACTTAGTATTAAGACTTTGGAAGGAAGACCTGGTCTGCTTACCCTTTTGAGAAGCTGAGCAAATTCCCTCCCTTATGCACTTAACTTCAGGACCATTCCTCACCAACTCTTCACTAAAGAGTCTACCTATGGTCTTGTAGTTCAGGTGAGCTAGCCTCTTGTGTCATTTGACACAATAAGAAACTTTCTCATCTGCAACTAGACATATAGGAGTGTCCTTACTCTCACACTCAAAGTCTAGACAGTAAATATTTCCTCTCCTAGTGCCAGTCAAGACAACTCCTTGATCACTTGACCTTCTAATTTAACACTCATCCTTGAGGAAAGAAATTTCATAGCCCAAATCACATAGTTTACTTATGCTTATATGGTTATGTTTCAAACCTTTCACATAAGCTACTTGTGTGATAGTTACTATGTCATTAGTTATCTTACCCAAACCTTTAGTTACTCCTTTTTCAGAGCCCCTAAAGATAACTCTGGGACCATTCTTAATAGTAGTGTATGCCTTTAGCATGCTCCTTGTTCCAGTCATGTGCTTGGAACATCCACTGTCCAAGTACCATGTAGTGGTATGGCCACTTGGACTTACCTGCAACTAATATATTATCTAACCTTAGGACCCCAAATCTGATTGGGTCCTAGGTGCAAGTTAGATTTAAACAATACATGCCTACCTGCAGTTCTTCTGACAGCTAAGCCACCATTACATCTCTGGACACTCTCATTGTGCCAGCAATCAATGGCATAGTGGCCCACCTTGCCATAGCACCAGCACTCATGCACATTGTACCTTCTTTTAAGAACTGGCTTCACTGCAATATTGTTTGCAGCTCTCAACCCTGCTGGTACATCAGCTCTTTTCTTAAGTCTTTCAGCCACAGCTTGCTTAGGGACATGTCTGGCCTCAGAAGTACTTGGGATATCTTGAACCCTATCTACAGCTGCCTTTTTTCCGAAAGTATACTTCTGATAGCTTTAGATATTACTAAGTTTGTTTTGCTAACAGACTTTTCCTTAGCTTGCAAATGAACTGGCAGACCTTGTGAGTTAGCTGATACCTTGTTCTTGAGTGTTGGGGCTGGTACACCAAACACAAATGATCCACTTTGAGCCATTTGAGTTTTCTCATGGGCTGCCCAATAGGCACTAGCACCCTTGCCATTTCTACTACCTTGCTCACAGTGACCATAAATACTATCATGGTCATACCTGTTAGAAGGTTGAACCACCTTTTTAAAAGAAATTTGAGACTTGGAAGCAAGTGGCTGAGCTGGAGCTTTTCCTTTCCTTTTGGAATTGGAAGCTCTTGTTCTTCCTTTGAAACCTAAACCCTTCTTACCCTTTTGGGAAGAGAAGGAATCTATCAAAGGTAATACAGAACTAGGTTTTGAGAACTTGGACACTAGCTCCCTCTCCTTTTGGAGACTACCTTCAAGATTCTTAATATGATTATTCTTGAAAGTAATGGTATCCATCTGAATAACAGTTATGTTCTTCAACTTACTAATTTCTTTTAGCTTCAAATCCAGCACTTTTGCTGAGTCTGACGCAGCCAACTTCAGACTGGCATTTTCCTTTGCCAGCTGTTTGGCTAGGAGCCAGCTTTCCTTAAAGGCATGCAGGAGCTCTCCATAATCATCAATCAGTTGATTGATGTCTCCTTCAGATTCAGAGCCACCTGTATCTCTTGATGAGGATGCTTCTGACTCTGGGCTAGTAATATAATCTGACACTGAAGGTGAAGACTGTACCTTGCCAGGACCAGGCTGCTCCTGGCTATATCCATCCTCAGCTATAACCATCATCCCTATGCATGGGTTGTCTACTACTTTATTGATATCATCCAGCAACTGCAAGAATTTTGTTTCTGCTGAATCTTCCTCAGTTGAGAATAACCCAATGTTGGCCTCATCATCCTCTTCATTTTCTGACACTAATGAAGAAGAGTCAGTCCAGATTTTTTGCTTCTTGGCAACAAAGGATTTTTCTTTTTTTCCTTTATGCTGGTGTTTCTTTTTCTCACTAGACTCCTTTCTTTTGATAGGACAGTCTGCTATAACAAGTCCAGTCTTGCTGCAACAATAATAAATAATTTTAGTAAAAGTTTGTTTGCTAGGTTTTGAACCATACCTTTCCTCTTTAGAGGTTTTCTTCTTTCCCTTATAACTATCATCCTTGGAGTAAGAGGAAGAGGTAGGCCTTCTCCTCCAGTTCTTTTTCTTCAGGAACTTCTGAAATTTCCTAGAAAAGGTAGCAATCTCCTCATCAGAATTATGGACATCTGTTGTGCTTGAGTCTGAACTTTCTGACTCAGTTTCAGCAACTTTTCTTGGAGGAGAAGGAGTCTTTCTCCTGCCCTTCTTTGTAGCTTCAACTTTGAAGGCCACAGACTTATCTTTGCCATAAGACCTGCTCCTCTTTTCCTCTTCCTTTCAGTCATTCAACTGCATTTTATAAGACAGTAATTTTCCAAATAAAATTTATGGAGGAGTATCTGTAAGTCTGGCCACTTCTCTGATGGCACAGACCTTGGTATCCCAATCTTTGGTTAATGATTTGAGAAACTTGTCATTAAGTTCATAAGTGCTGAAGACTCTTCCATAAGTTATCAGCTGATTGATAATTCTGAAGAACTTTTCGTAGCATATAGCTATGCTATCTGTCTTGGCTTGTTTAAAACTCTCATATTCTTGATTGAGCATGGATTTTCTGTCCTCTCTTGCTTCTTTTGTCCCCTCCATATAGACGATTAAAGTGTCCCACATTTCCTTTGAAGTTTTGCAGTGGACTAAATTCTAAAATGTAGAATCAACTATGGGACTAACAATTATGTTTTGTGCCCTCTTATCTAAAGTGGCTAAGATGATTTCATCTTTCGTCATCTCAGAATAACAATTTGGAGTTTTCAGATTTGCATCTAGAACAGATGTCTTCATAGAAATGAAAGGCCCTTCTTGAAATGTGATGTAAATTCTTGGATCAGATGCCTCCATGAATAATCTAACCCTCTCTTTCCATATGCCAAAGGTTTCTTTTCTACAAATGGGAAGTTTCTCCTGAACCTATATTGTCTATCTGATTACTGACTTGAAGATACACTCAGCCTGTTAAGTCTAATTTTGAGAATCCTCCCACTAATATCACTTGAAAGAATTGATTTCAAGATTGTCTAAACACCTAGAGGGGGTGGGGGTGAATAGGTTCAATTCTTATTCTACTTAGACAGGTAATAATTTGATCACAGCACGGATAAATTCTATATTTATTCCAGTATACATACAGATTTATAGTGGTTCCCTAAATGATGGGTACATCCACTTTCCCCCTCCGCCTATCTAGTGGTATACTAGATTTGGCCAAACTTCCTTCCACCTTCTCAGATCCTCAGATCTTATAACTTAGAACACAAACTGGTTCCTACAGCTCACACTTCAACAAGTTCTACAACTCAGACTCTTCCCAAGAACCCTACCTCAGAGTGAATCCACACTCCTACCACTCAAGCAATCAAGCCCTACCTCAGCCTTTATAATCACAGGCTTACAACTCTGAGATTGAAATCTCTTACACTCAGATCTAAAATAGATCTTACATAAAATTGATTAAGTGAATGTTTCTTCCTTCACCCAGATAGAGAGAGGTGAGGAAATCTTGATTAGACCTTGATGGATCTGCTTTCTCCAGATCTTTGTTGTAACGAATTTGATTCAACCTGACTTAGCTTATTCAAAGCTTCTTGAAAGTGTGAACCTAGGTTGAATCTTCTTGAGAAGTTGGTGTAGATCCAGCTTCTTCTTCCTTGCAAAATTAAATCTACAATCTCTAACAGATCAGCTGTGAAGCTATCCCCTTCTCTGATTTTGAAACAGAATCCTCTTGATGTACAGGATTCCGTGAATTCTTCTTGGAGAATTCCTCTTTAATTTCTCTCTATCTTCTGTTGTTAATTTTCTCTGATAGTTCGGCTCTATTTATAGATCGCATCAGAGGCAACCGGCTGATCCGGTAGTTTACTGACATCTGACAATTCTAACATGTCTAATAGGCCGTGACAATTCTGGCAGATGTCAAGTCTTCAGTCTTGAGATTTTGCACTTAGAGTTATTTAACTCAGCTGAATGTATCGAGACATAAGGATAGTATGTGTCTACACAGATGAAGTATGTGTCGACACAAATACCCGGGTGTCGACACACTTCCTTTGGTGTTGTCGACAAACTTCAGAAACTGTCGACATAGCTCTTCATTCACTCTCAACACTGCCTTTGTAGAATGTGTCGACATACTTCAGAAAATAGTCGACACCTCTCTTCATCAGTTCTCGACACAGCCTTTGTATAATGTGTCGACACAAGTCCTGTGTGTCGACATAGCCTCTCCAAATGTCGACCCAAGTCCTGGATGTCGACATAGTTGCTTATTTATAATTATCAATACAATAATGTCTAAATGTGTCGACACAAGTTATGAGTGTCGACATAGTTTATATCGGCTGAAACTCTGGGTGTCGACACAAGTCCTGTGTGTCGAAATAGACTTACTTCTAGTCTTAACACAGCTCATTCAAAGGTGTCGACACATAAATTGTCTCGACACTTTTGTACTTAGATTATTTTTTGCATTCTTCTGCCTGTACAAACAAACTCAATACACCATCAAATACAACTTGATGTATATCATTGAGTCAAGTGAGGATTCTCCAAATCAGGTGCACAATTTCCAATGTACCCAACAGAGTCCTTGGAGGAGATTGACTTGTTAACCAACTGATTGACACCAACTGTGACATGATTCTTGACTTCCAACATATGATCATCCAAGATTTGGGGTGAAAGCATCCATTCTCCTTTCAACAATCTTTTCGTGCTCTTCCATATTGGTTTTTGTTATATTATGGACCATTTCCATGTTTTCAGAGGCAGTTCTCTGGTTTTGTATGACATCATTTTGCCTCTTCTGAATCTATTCAAGTTGAAATGCAGTATAATCTACAACTGGAGCAGCTCTCATGAAGAAGTTGAATGTGTTTTCTTTCAGCTGGTTGACTTCAAATATGATGGTAGTAATTTCAGTAGAAAGATCCTTCTTTAGTTCTTTGACTGAATCATCCACATACATCTAAATCTTTCTTCTTTGCTCATTAAGGAGAATTCTTAGCTGTGATAGAAAAGAGGTGGGAAATTCATCATTCAGCTGAGCAGATACTGGATAGTTAATTTCTTAATGTCTCTCCCCATTTCAGAATTAACTATTTTTTATTCATAAGAGTGATCTGGAATGTTAGTAGTAGGGATAGATTCCTCTTTTTCATGCTCCTCAGCAAGTGACATGACATAATCTCCTTTGTTTTCTCTTACAGATACTTCCACCTCAGCTTCATCATCTTAAGCAGGGAGCTCAGGGCCAGTCTCCCCCTCAATTATATCACTAACTATTTTGATCTCTCTCTCAACATGATCATTTTTTTCTAAGAACTCCCACTCAGTATTAACAGAAATCCTCTCCACAACAGTTATCATAAGATCTTCAACATGTTTTATAATTATGTCCCCTTCAAATCGGTAGGAGACACTGCCTTCATAACATCCTTGGCAGCAAGCTCAGATGAAATTGAAAATTGAACACTCAAATCCCTTCTCTCAGATTCACTTGAACTAGATAGCTGAGGATTGTGAGGTATAGTACTCCTATTATCTGAAGAGCTACTACTGGTGCTTTCTTCAGCAATTCGTTCAGCTTTCTTTTTCAATTTCTTTTAAGACTACTGAGGGTGTTTGATCAATATCCTATCCCATCTTTCAAACATATTGATGTCCTTCTTTCTCATATGATGAATTTTTGCACCTAGCCTCATATTTAGAATTCCTAGAATAGTGTTGAGGAGGAACAAAGATAGAATCATTCCCATTTTGGGCTCAGGAATGCATTCAATTACCTTGTCAAACACTACTTGGCCCCAATTCATTTTCTTGGAGAGAATCACTCTAACTATTAATTCAAACATCTTTCTTGAGATTTTATCATGAGACCCAGTCTTGCATATCAAGGCTTTTCCAATGATATCTGCCAAGAACTTACCCTTCATATTCATGTCTTTCCTTAGTATATATCCATGGGTATGTTTGGAAAGACCACACCATTTAAAGGCATATTTTACATCTTCTTAATTAGTTCATCTTCCTCTTCACTAAAGCTGAGCTTTGGGAGCTTCAGTGCCTTGTATATCTTCCTTGCTGTCATTTTATGCTTTTCTCCAATAATGGAGGTCTTGATTTTGGTGGAGGATGAGTCCACTTTGGTATTTGCAAATAGTTCTAGTACCTCTCTTTTCCAAATAGCATAGGGTTTTGACAATAGAAATTCCAGTTCAGCAGCTGATAGAAGATGAATGACAGATTGAATCTCTTCTGGAGCATTTATGAATCCATGGTGAACAAGCTCATATCCCTCAAACAAGAAGTCAACACCCTTTGGATACATTGAAGTAGAGATTTTGAGCGAGGAGGAGGAGATAGTACGAGAAATATATGGTACGGGAAGTTGAGTTTCGAAAAGGAAATGGAATGTTAGAGTTTATTCTATGCACGATTTCTATTTATAGTCTACTTTATTCGAGAAGGTGGAAAGGCACGTACCTTGGCATGATTTACAATTTTGATGCATAGTTGTGATTTAACTTGATAAATTTGATTCCTTCCGACCCGTCAGAATAATTATATCAAGTCCATTCGACGACAAAGGTGTCCACTCGGCGCCAGTCATCTCACTCGACGCTAGTATTTCTCACTCGATGCTAGTATTTTTTCACTCGGCGCCAAACACTTCATTTGAAGCCAAGTTAGTTGACCATTTTCTTATTTATGTTCTCCTGCAAAATGATTAGCCTCTAAATGCACATATAAAAAATTCTATATTTAATGACAATAATAGCTTATAGTCATTAAACTTTTCTTGTTACTTCATATTTAACATTCCTAATTCAAACTTGAAAAAATTAAACTTGGCTTCATCAAGAGGCTTAGTGAAGATGTTAGTCACTTGTCTGTCTGTGGGGACAAACTTAAGGTTGATATCTTGTTTCTCAACATGCTCTTTTATGAAGTGCTATCTTATTTAAATATGCTTGATCTTGTTGTATGATATAGGATTCTTAGTAATTGAAACAACACTAGAAAAGTCACAGAACATTTTGTTTTACTTAGCTGAATAATATAATCCTGAAGTTGATGATGGATCCACAGGAGCTGTGCATAGTAACTCTCTACTGAGATGTATTTAGATTCCGCAGTGGAGATTGCTACACTTATTTGCTTTTTACTGATCTAAAATACAAGCCTTCTCCTTAGAAATCGGCAAGTACTAGAAGTACTCTTTTTATCATCTTTGCAACATGCAAAATCTCCAACTGAATATCCTGTTAGTTCAAATCTTCATTTCTAGGGTACCAAAGGACAAGATCTGTAGTGCCCTTAAGATATCTCAGAATCCTCTTTCCAGCTAAATAGTGAGATTCATTAGGGCAAACCTGGTACTTAGAACAAACACATATACAAAACATAATGTACAGTATACTAACAGTCAAATAAAAGAGGGAGACAATTATGCCTCTATACAAGATTTCATCAACTAGCATGCCACTCCCATCCTTGTCTAATGACATACTTGACCCCTTAAGAGATTTCATGGTGGAGGCACTTTCCATTCCAAAAACTTTAATTAACTCCTTGGTCAACTTGGATTGAAAGATAAATAATTCATCCTCAGATTGCTTAACTTGGAGACCCAAAAATACTTGAGTTCACCCATATTTCTCATCTTAAATTTCCCTTATATAAGTTTAGCAAACATTTTGCATAAGCCATCATTAGTGTAAGACCCTCCCCTCCTGGATCCCAAAGCACGGCACGAAGGGGGAGTCTTATGCCTGGAACAGCCGCCTTGCGGTAGCATTAGCACACGGGCTAACCTGTACCACAAGACGCCTATTCCGCCGGCTACAACAATATTAATAGAACATGCCAAGCCAACCAAACATAAAAAGCAAGAGAAGTCAAATCCACACTAAGTAATAATGTACAAATACATCAATAAAGAAGAAGCTAAAACATGCTTCTACAATATATCAGAGTACAGCTAATCATTGCCCAAACGGGCTACATCAGAGTATCAAAATATAACATCAGTAACCGACGCATCGATGGCACCGTCACTTCAGGCCCTATCGTCCTGGCCTGGCTGTCCTGCTGTGTAGTCTGCGGCTGCTCTACCTTTGGCGTGACCTCCTAAAAGGAAGACGTAGCAACCGTTAGTCGAAATGACCAAGTGGTTTCACATCCGCTCCCCCGACGACTCCTCGGCACCGGGCGGAGAGAAGGAACAAGGGTAATATATATGCAAGTAAAAGAAGTACAAGCAGGTGGCAATAGTGTAAGTGTAACAGTATCATAATTAGCAGTTATTTAAGAATTATACTAAACTAACAAGTATAAGTAACAGCATGAAAGTAACTTAACTTATAAGAATGCCCATACAAACTTATAAGTTAAGGATCGGGTTACATAAATGTAACTCATCGTATAAGAGTGCCCATACAAACTTATACAATGAGGATCTTATTGTGCAATGTTATGAAATGCTATGAAAGTTATGCAATGACTCACCCATGCATACCCATGCAATTGCTATGTCGACATAGACTGCAGTTCCCACTTTTCGAGCAGGTAGCTAACCTCTCAGGCATCAGCCGCCGTGGCCAGGAGGTGACAGTAGAACGGGCACTTCTACTACTAGGCGGGTATACACACTACTTCACCTAGGCCTCCGTACGCCTCAATGCTAAGAACACAACAGCGGTGCCCATGTGTACTATGGCCCAGCGGGGTCTTGGGTAGATGTGCACCAAGAACAGAGCCCGAACTGGCCTTGTGTGACCCGGAAAGGGCCTCAAAAATAAGCACAAGGACACAGCCCTACCGTTCACTTGGAATGGAAGGGGCCCCGGGACGTGAACACCGAGGACACAGCCCAACCGCCCAAAGTCTAACTGTCAACTCCCGTCGGTGTGACGATCGGTGAGTCCGTAGACCTGCCACACTATCCTTAACCCAGGATTACGACATCGCGTGTCGACTCACACCACATGCAATTTCACACCGCCGTGGCATGGAATGGGCCTCGGAAGAAGGCACGAGGACACAGCCCAACCATCCATCCATACCCTATCTCAACACAAACCAAACAAGTGACGGCCAACACCTCACTTACATCCTTTCACAATACTACTCGTAGGAAGACGATGCTCTAAGTATTAGACTACTAAACTCGATTCATTAATCAAACATACTCATGGCCATGATTTATTCTTCTATATGACTCCCAAATGATGACAACTTATTGTAAACATGTTGCGCATAAAGAGATTTTTCAGTCTTTCCCACAAGACAATTCGTTTAAGTAAGCTTGCTTCACAATTTGATTATATGAAATCTGATTATTAAACTTCACCAATCATGCAACTAAAATGATTAATCATGAAAGGGTTTATTCAAGCCAAGTAACTTGCAATATTAAATCCACCGAATTCAAATTCATATTATATAAAATCCCAAATTTTGAGTGCAGAAATAATCTGGACGGCAACTTGACCGGAGATTCCCGAAGTTACAGGAATCCAGTGAAGACGTGTACCCCTCTATGGAAAGGTCTTTCCATGGGTACAACTTTCATATTCAGACCTCAAACCAGATTTGTCATTATCCTATTTGAAATCGAACTTGAAATCTGCTGCGTATAGAACATAATTTCTGCATGCAGAATTTGCTGAACACCATTTTCGTTCAGACTTTCCCGTGGCTACAGATATCGCCTGAAATCGTTCAACCATTCGTTGGAAAGCTATTTTCAAGGGCTTCAACTTTCGTGTTTATCCTAAAACCCAGATCTGCACATATCATGCTTAAAAAATGACCACGAAGAATGATGCGTGCAGAATACCGATTCTGCATGCATCTTAAGGCGGAATGAACGGCATCGGTTCATCTTCCTCCTCAAGGCGATCTTCCCAAATCATTCCAGAAAATCTCCTCCCTTATTCAACCTCATGAGGCCAACACTCTTCACGAAACCATCTCCCATCATCACATAGAAGAAGAGAGTGGTTGAAGAGATCTAAAACCTAGAACACAAGTCCTAGCATGGCCAAACCTAGAAGACTTCTTCTCTCCATCAAGACTCTCTTGAGCTGATGTCTCTCCTAGGAAAATAACTATATATCTAGCACCGAGGGAGAGGGTAGGAAACTCACTTCGGTTCTAGCGGTACCACCATTTCCGGCCATGGATCTCGTAATTCTCCTTGGTGGCATCTTCTCCTTCGCGGCGTTGGCGGATTTTTCCCTCCCTAGAACTTGCTCCAGCAAACTCTTCTTCTCTCAACAGGAGTTTCTCTCAGAAACAGAGATTAAGTGAGCATGAAAACGGCTAGGGTTTTCACTTCCCCTTATAAATGAAAAGTGACACGGGTAGGGACACGCCCGTGTCCTTACTCGTGTCCTGCTTGGGCGAAACGGCAACGACAGTTTCCATGTCGGTTCAATACATGACACGGGTAGGGACACGCCCGTGTCCCGACCCGTGTCCCGACCCGTGTCCAAATGACACGGTCGTGTTCCCTGGCCGTGCCCTTCTCGGGATACATTTAGACGAACTCAACTCGACACACTGGCACACGGGTAGGGACACGCCCGTGTCGCTACCCGTGTCATACAATTTGTTGATCTCGACACGTAGTTCGTCGATCTCGACACGCTCTGTAGAGTGTAACTAGACACACACGGGTAGGGACACGCCCATGTCGTTACTCATGTCACATGATGTCGACACAGCTCGTCAGTCTCGACACGACCTGTCGAGTGTAACTCGACACACACGGGTAGGGACACGCCCGTGTCGCTACCCTTGTCACATGATGTCGACACAGCTCGTCAGTCTCGACACACCCTGTCGAGTGTAACTCGACACACACGGGTAGGGACACGCCCGTGTCGTTAGCCGTGTCACATGATGTCGACACAGCTCCTCGATCTCGACATGCCTTGTCGAGTTCAACTCGATGCACACGCACACGGGTAGGGACACGCCCGTATCTCTACCCGTGTCTCGTGCTTGTCTAATTTCTCCTCCTTTTTCACATGTGCTGCCCTGTTGTCAGCACTCCCCATGAACCCTAGTCACCTCTCCTGACTCAAAACACGCATGAGGGCCTAGTGTGATTCGGGACGTTACAAATCCTATAAACAAAATAAAAGATTTCGTCCCCGAAATCAGGCTTAGGCTATGGGGAGAAAAGTATAACTGAAAATACAATATGCCGTTAAATAAAAATTACCTTGAGCAAACAACTCCGGGTAGCGTTGTTTCATCAAATCCATTGGCTCCCATGTGTACTCATCCTTCCCATGATTAGACCATAGCACCTTCACCAAGGGAACACTTTTATGACGTCATATTCTCGTCTCTCTATCTACGATCCGCACTGGCTCTAGCCGCACAGACCTATCAGACACCACGACACCATCAATAGTGAGGTTATATTGATCGGGCCGTAATAGCGCCTTTCGAAGTGACGCTGCATGGAACACGTCGTGGAGGTTCTCTAGCTCTGGCGGTAACTCCAACCGATAGGCCAACGGGTCAATCCTTTCCAGTATAGTATAAGGCCCAACATACCTTGGGCTGAGCTTTTTCACTCCACGCACCCGCGACACTCCATGCATCGACCGGATCTTGAGGAACACTTTATCGCCCACTTGGAACTCCACCATCCGGTGCTTTTTATTGTAATACTTTGCCTGCCGACTTTGAGCCTCCAACATGCAATCCCGTATCAATCTGACCGCCGCATCAGTATCACCTATATATTCATTTCCCAATGCCTTCGGATCTTCATCCTGCACCCAAGACATGGGGGTCCTGCACCTTCCGTAAAGGGCTTCATGGGGCGCCATACCGATGCTCACCTGATGGTTATTATTGTAGGAGAATTCCACCATGGGCAAGAGTCTTTCCCACGACTCTCCTCTGTCCAGCACACGTAACCTCAATAAATCCTCCAGTGTTCTGATGGTCCGCTCAGACTGCCCGTCCGTCTGAGGATGGAATGCAGTACTAAAGTTTAGGCACGAGCCCAAATACGCCTGCACCGCATTCCACTCCTTGGAAGTAAACCAACCATCCCGATCCTAAATAATTGTCTTGGTCATGCCATGAAACCGCACGAACTGCTCCACAAATAAGCGTACCAAAACGTCCACATGTGCTTCCTTCTTCATTGGAATGAACCGGGCCACCTTTGTCAGTCGATCAACAATAACTCACACTGAATCATTCCCGGAGCGGGAGCGAGGCAACCCATGGACGAAGTCCATGGAGATATCCTCAAACTTAGACTCGGGGATGGTCAACGACTGCAACAAACCACCGGGACTCTTACATTCGGCCTTCACCCTTTGACAAGCTTCGCAATGTGTAAAATAGTAACGAACATCATTCTTCATTCCCGGCCAGCACATGGTCTTCTGTAAGCTGGCGTACATCTTGGCACTACCCGGGTGTACAAAATATTGAGTGCAATGTGCCTCTCTCAAGATATCCTCCCGGATTTTGTCGTCCTTGGGAATGTAGAGCCGACCACAAAAATAAACGAGGCCGTCTTTCAGTGTGTACTCATCGGTGCTCCCATCTTCAATTGCCTTGATAGCCGGGGCTAAGGCCGCATCCATTCCTTGCTCCACCCGAATCCGGCCCCAGATATCACAAACTATGCTCATGCTTGCCAAATACTCTACATACTCTGCCGAAGGAGCCTTGAACACCAAAGTAATACCCATCTCCTTAATCATCCGAGCCAACTCCATACTCATCAACCGAGACTCTGGGCTAGAGCCTGGCACTTTTCTACTCAATGCATCGGCTACCGAGTTCGCTTTCCTGGGGTGGTAGTTCATGGTGAACTCATAGTCGCATAGAAATTCCAACCACCGCCATTGTCTCAGGTTCAACTCCTTCTGAGTGTGGACATACTTCAAGTTTTTGTGATCAGAAAAGATCTCGCAGTGGACGCCATATAGATAATGCCTCCAGACCTTCAAAGCAAACACCACTGCTCCCAACTCCAAATCATGAACCGGGTAATTGATTTCATGTTTCTTTAACTGCCTTGAAGCATAAGCGATTACGTGCCCGTGCTGCATCAATACCGCTCCCATCCCTTGATATGACGCGTCCGTGTAAACCTGAAATCCATCCTTCCCAGATGGAAGTGCAAGGATGGGGGCAGAGGTAAGCCTATCCTTTAGCTCTTGGAACGCCGCTTCACATTGTGGTGTCCACTCAAATGGCACACCCTTCTTCGTCAAGGAGGTAAGAGGAAGGGCAATCTTGGAAAATCCTTTCACGAACTTGCGGTAGTACCCAACAAGTCCAAGAAAGCTTCGTATATCGACCGCCGACTTCAAGGGCGACCACTCCTTCATGGTCGCACCTTTTCTGGATCCACTGCTAATCCTGCCCCACTGATCACATGCCCCAAGAAAGCAACCTCCTTAAGCCAAAATTCACACTTGCTAAACTTGGCGTATAAGGCGTGCTCCTTCAATTTCTTCAACACCAAGGTTAGATGCTCGACATGCTCCTCCTCTGTCTTTGAGTAGACCAAGATGTCGTCGATGAAAACAATGATGAAGATATCCAAATACGGTTCAAACACCTTGTTCATCAGGCTCATGAAGGCCGAAGGGGCATTTGTGAGCCCAAACGGCATTACTGTGAACTCATACAAATCATATCTTGAACTGAAGGCCGTTTTCTGGATGTCCCCTTCTCGAATCCTCAACTGATAGTATCCAGAGCGCAAATCCAGTTTGGAAAACCAATGTGCTCCCACTAGTTGATCGAACAACTCGTCGATCCGAGGTAGTGGATAAGTGTTCCGCACCGTCAACCGATTGAGTTCACGATAATCTATGCACAACCGCAGGGTTCCATCCTTCTTCTTCATGAACAGTACAGGAGCTCCCCAGGGTGATGAACTGGGGCGAATGAACCCTGACTCCACCAGTTCTTGCAATTGAACTCTAAACTCTGTGAGTTCTTTCGGGGCCATTCGGTACGTAGCCTTGGATACAAGCTTGGCACCTGGTACTATATTAATCTGGAAGTCAACTTCTCAATACGGGGGCAATCCTGGCAGCTTCTCAGGAAATACCTCGGGAAAGTCCCGCACAACCCGTACATCCTTCACTTCCAATGCTTCTTCCTTCAACTCGAACCAGACCATGAAGACCTCATCCCCCTTCATATGGGCTTTTACAGCCTAAATAGAAGATAATATCATACGTGGCGCGAAGCCAATACCTTGGAAGATAACATCGGAGTCTCCATGTCTCAAGTAGATTCGCTTCTCTGCGCAGTCGATCCTCGCGAAGTGCCAGTCCAGCCATGTCATGCCCAAAATGATGTCGAACTCCGGCATTCTCAGAACCGTGGCTGGCGTATCAAAGGCCTTCCCATCAATAAATAACTCCAACTCGCACTTGGCGGTAGCGATCATCTCCGAGCCATCTGGAAGGCGTACTCGTCGGGCTATGCCACTAAAGTACTGTACACCCTCCACGTCTTTTATGAAATCCTCGGACACAAAAGAGTGTGAGGCACCAGTATCGAACAGCGCATAGGTCGTCTTCCCGCCAATAATCACGGTGCCTAAGTAGCAACAACCAAAACGTATTGCTATGTGTCTAGTAAGTCTTAATCAATTCAAGTTAGACCATGAAAATATGTTAATTAATTAAATCATACCTGCAACCACATCTTGTGGGTTCCGTTCCTGCGCCATGTCAAGCGCGTACACCTGATCCCTAGTAGGGTCGGGGTTACCTCCTTGCGGTCCTCGTCCTCGACCACGCATATGTCCCCGCCCTCATGGGGCTGCTGGAGGGAGATCAGGAGGGAGAGCAGGAGGGATGTTCCCATATAGCTGTGGGCAGAAACGTCGGATGTGGCCCGGCTGGTTGCATTCGAAGCACACCAGCCCACAACGCCCTTCAGGTTATTGAAATTGCTGAGGCTGTGGGGGTGGAGGCAACACAGGCGGCTACGGAACCGGATGCTCCACCCAATAGTTTTGGTGGACATGCCCTCCACCTCTTTGATATCCTCTTCTTCCTCTGAAGTCCCGCCTCCTTCTATTGCTTGGGCCGGCTTCCATCACGTCCTCTGCAGGCCTCTTACTACATCCCAGGTGGTCTGCCTCCAATCTTTTCGACATATCAATGATCTCCGCCATGCTACCATCCGCTATAAACAAAAGGGACTGCCTTAGGGGATCTCGCAGGCCTTTGTAGAAGCGCTTGACATAACCTCTGTCATCCAACTCGTAAGAATCTGCAAACCTTGCGAGATGCTGGAATTCCCGCTGGTATTCCGTAACCGACTTTGATCCCTGCTTTAGTAGAAGAAACCTCTGCTCAAGCTCATCTCGGGCCGATGTAGGGATAAAGTGCTCCAAGAAAACACCAGAGAATTCACTCCAACTTATCTCTGTGTAGATCCGGCCTTGGAAGGTAGAGCCCATGAGGGACTTCCACCACCTCTTAGCATGTAAGTCCAAGACGGACACCGCCAATGTCACTGCCATATTGGTCGTTCAACGAATACCAGCCAACAACTCCTGAACCGTGTCTAGCCATTCCTCTGTACGTATGGCTGACTCCGTCCCAAGGTAGGCGGGAGGGGAGAGAGCTCGGAAGTTGCTCGGCCAGTTGGAGCTCGGGTCCTATTGTTGCACCGGGGGCTGCTGCGCCCTAAAAGTATCAAGGATGGTAGTGAGCGTCAGCCCCAACTCAGATTGTTGGAACTGAGTGGGAGTGGGTCTGGAGGGCGTAGGAGTGCCTCTCACCTGCTCAACGAGCACTGGAATCTACACATAAAACGCCAATGTATGGTCAGGTTGGCTAATCTTAAGGTCAAAGCTGAACATACTTAGCGTGAATTACATATGGGCACACCACTGCTTCCGCTAAGTCAGTTTGTCCCCAAACTGACTAATCAAATGGTGGTGGCACCATTGTTGAATGACTTCTTTAGTTGAGGATTAGGGCAAACTGATACCATTTGTAAGACCCCCCCCCCTCCCGGATCCCAAAACATGGCACGAATGAGGAGTCTTATGCCCGGAACAGCCGCCTTGCTGTAGCATTAGCACACGGTCTAACCTGTACCACAAGACGCCTATTCCGCAAGCTACAACAATATCAATAGAACATGCCAACCCAACCAAACATAATAAGCAAGAGAAGTCAAATCTACACTAAGTAATAATGTCCAAATACATCAATAAAGGACAAGCTAAAACATGCTTCTACAATATATTAGAGTACAGCTAATCATTGCCCAAACGGGATACATCAGCGTACCAAAATACTAACATCAGTAACCGACGGTATAGACGACACCATCACTTCAGGCCCTATCGTCCTGGCCTGGCTGTCCTGCTGCATAGTCCGCGGCTGCTCTACCTGTTGCGTGACCTCCTAAAAGGAAGACATAGAAACCGCTAGTCGAAATGACTAAGTGGTTTCACATCCGCTCCCCCGGCGACTCCTCGGCACCGGGCGGAGAGAAGGAACAAGGGTAATATATATATGCAAGTAAAAGAAGTACAAGCAGGTGGCAATAGTGTAAGAGTAACAGTATAATAATCAACAGTTATTTAATAACTATACTAAACTAACAAGTATAAGTAACATCAGGAAAGTAACTTAACTTATAAGAATGCCCATACAAACTTATAAGTTAAGGATCGGGTTAAATAAAGGTAACTCATCGTATAAGAGTGCCCATACAAACTTATACGATGAGGATCTTGTTGTGCAATGTTATGAAATGCTATGAATGCTATGCAATGACTCACCCATGCACACCCATGCAATTGCTATGTCGACACAGACTGTAGTTCCCACTTTTCGAGCAGGTAGCTAACCGCTCAGGCATCAGCCGCCGTGGCCAGCCGGTGACAGTAGAACGAGCACTTCTACTACTAGGCGGTATCCACACTACTTCACTGAGGCCTCCGTACGCCTCAACTCTAAGAACACAACAGCGGAGCCCATGCGTACTATGGCCCAGCGAGGTCTTCGGTAGATGTGCACCAAGAATATAGCCTGAACTGGCCTTGTGTGACCCGGAAGGGGCCTCGTAAATAAGCACGAGGACACAGCCCAACCGTTAACTTGGCACAGAAGGGGCCCCGGGACGTGAACACCGAGGACACAGCCCAACTGCCCAAAGTCTAATTGTCAACTCCCGTCGGTGTGACGATCGGCAAGTCCGTAGACCTGCCACACTATCCTTAACCCAGGATTACGACACCGCGTGTCGACTCACACCACATGCAATTTCACACCACCGTGGTATGGAACGGGCCTCGGAAGAAGGCACGTGGACACAGCCCAACCATCCATCTATACCCTATCTCAACACAAACCAAACAAGTGACGGTCAACACCGCAATTACATCCTTTCATAATACTACTCGTAGGGAGACGACGCTCTAAGTATTGGACAAATAAATTCGATTCATTAATCAAACATACTCATGACCATGATTTATTCTTCTATATGACTCCCAAATGATGACAACTTATTGTAAACATGTTGCGCATAAAGAGATTTATCAATCTTTCCAACAAGACAATTCGTTTAAGTAAGCTTGCTTCACAATTTGATTATATGAAATCTGATTATTAAACATCGCCAATCATGCAACTAAAATGATTAATCATGAAAGGGTTTATTCAAGACAAGTAACTTGCAATATTAAATCCACTGAATACAAATCCATATTATATAAAATCCCAAATTTCGAGTGCAGAAATAATCTGGACGGCAACTTGACCGGAGATTCCTGAGGTTACAGGATTCCGATTAAGACGTGTAACCCCTCGATGGAAAGGCCTTTCCATGGGCTACAGCTTTCATATTCAGACGTCAACCCAGATTTGTCATTATCCTATTTGAAATCGGACTCGAAGTCCGCTGCGTACAGAACACAATTTCTGCATGCAGAATTTACTGAACACCATTTTCGTTCAGACTTTCCCATGGCTACAGATATCTTCTGAAGTCGTGCAACCATTCGTTGGAAAGGTATTTTCAAGGACTTCAACTTTCATATTTAGCCAAAAGCCAAAATCTGGGCATATCATGCTTAAACTATGACCACGAAGATCACTGCGCGCAGAATACCGATTTTGCACGCATCTTAAGGTGGAATGAACGGCATCGGTTCATCTTCCTCCTCAAGGCGATCTTCCCAAATCATTCCAGAAAATCTCCTCCCTTATTCAACCTCATGAGGCCAACACTGTTCACGAAACCATCACCCATCATCACATAGAAGAAGAGAGTGGTTGAAGAGATCTAAAACCTAGAACACAAGTCCTAGCATGGCCAAACCTAGAAGACTTCTTCTCTCCATCAAGACTATCTTGAGCCGATGTCTCTCCTAGGAAAATAACTATAGATCTAGCACCAAGGGAGAGGGTAGGAAACTCACTTCGGTTCTAGCGGTACCACCATTTCCGGACATGGATCTCGTAATTCTCCTTGGCGACATCTTCTCCTTCGTGGCGTTGGCGTATTTTCCCTCCCTAGAACTTGCTCCAGCAAACTCTCATTCTTTCAACAGGAGTTTCTCTCAGAAACAGTGATTAAGTGAGCATGAAAACGGCTATAGTTTTCTCTTCCCCTTATAAATGAAAAGTGACACGGGTAGGGACACGCACGTGTCCTTACCCGTGTCTTGCTTGGGCGAAACGGCAACGACAGTTTCCGTGTCGATTCAATACTTGACACGGGTATGGACACGCCCGTGTCCCAACCCGTGTCCCGACACGTGTCCACATGACACGGCCGTGTTCCCTGGCCGTGTTCTTCTCGGAATACATTTTGATGAACTCAACTCGACACACTGGCACACGGGTAGGGACACGCCTGTGTCACTATCCGTGTCATACAATTCGTTGATATCGACACGTAGTTCGTCGATCTCGACACGCTCTATCGAGTGTAACTCGATACATACGGGTAGGGACACGCCAGTGTCGCTACCCGTGTCACATGATGTTGACACAGCTCGTTAGTCTCGACACGCCCTGTCGAGTGTAACTCGACACACATGGGTAGGGACACGCCCGTGTTGCTACCCGTGTCACATGATATCGACACAACTTGTCAGTCTCGACACGCCCTGTCGAGTGTAACTCAACACACACGGGTAGGGACACCTCGTGTCGCTACCTGTGTCACATGATGTCGACACAGCTCCTCGATCTCGACATGCCTCGTCGAGTTCAACTCGAAGCACACGCACACGGGTAGGGACACGCCCGTGTATCTACCCGTGTCTCATGCTTGTCTAATTTCTCCTCCTTTTCACATGTGTTGGCCTGTTGTCAGCACTCCCCATGAATCCTAGTCAGCTCTCCTTACTCAAAACACGCACGAGGGCCTAGTGCGATTCGGGACGTTACAATCAGTAGACCCAAAAATTATGTCATCAAAATAAATTTGGACTAGGATAATCTTACCCTTGACTTTCCTTAGGAATAATGTTTTTTCTATATTTTCCCTTGATAATTTATTCTCAATAAGAAAGATAGACAATGTTTCATACCAAGCCGTTGGGGCTTGTTTTAGCCCATACAAAGCTTTTCTTAAATGAAATGCATGATTAGGAAAAGAAGGATTGATAAAACATGATGACTGTTCAACATAGATCTCTTCTTTTAGGTCACCATTTAGGAAAGCTGACTTCATGATATCCATTTGGTAGACCTGAAATCCTTTGTAAGTAACATATACAAGTAATATTCTTATAGCTTCAAGTCTAGCTACTGGTGAAAAGGTTTGATCAAAGTCAATACTTTCTTCTTTCTTGTACCCTTTAGCAACCAGTCTAGCTTTATTCTTGATTATAACACCATTTTAATCTAGCTTGTTTTTGTATATCCATTTAGTCCCGATGATGTTATGTCCTTGAGGTCGGGGAACTAGCTTCCAGACATTATACCTTTTGAACTAATTCAATTCTTCTTGCATAACCACTATCTATAATGGGTTTATACTGGCTTCTTTAAACGTCTTGGGATCTATCTGAGACAGGAAACTAGAGTACTTAGCTATATAGAGATTTTTGCTCATTATGGTCACACAATGACTTACATCCCTAATTATCAATTCTCTAGGGTAGTCTCTTAAATGTCTAACAGGTAGCTTATCTCAAGTTGTAAAATCCCTCCTCCTAGTAATTGGGCACGACTGAGAAGAGATTTTATGCCCAAGACCGTCACCTTACAATGACACCAACTGTATGTTAGTTACCACCATAAGACAGCAACCCTATCGTCAAGCATGTACATTCACATAGCCAATGAAAAAAGAAATAAAACGAGTCCACACATCACATTATAGATATATAAATAACCAAATAAAGGTCTACATGACATAAATAAAAGAGTACAAATAATATGGCTCATGCCCAGTACAAGAATATCATAAATATCACTCTCTCAACAAACAACGCAGAAGCTAAACCATATGTTGGATCCCTAGTTGGATTTGGGCTAGGTTCACTAAACTAGGATGTTTGACCCAACATTTATAGCAAGGGTCATGTTTGTTTCCTAGAGTCTAGGTCATGTCCTTAGAGTCAACATTGCATGGACCAACCATCAAACAGACTACAGAAGACTCAAGACTTAGAGAAATTTCAAAGACTCAGGAAATGAGTTCGACGTTCGTCGAACTCAGCTCGACAAAAGTCGTGCTCAGCTCAACGAACTCAGAGACAATTCTCTGAGCTGAGATCAACGAATTTGGTTCTCAGATCGACGATCTATGGATGCTCTACCTCAACATTCTAAGTCCAGAGACATCTAAATATTCTCTGTCCAGAAACATCTAAATATTCTAAGTCCAGAATCATACTCCAGTCGATGAATTCATGTTCTCAGCTCGACGAACTTGGACCACAGTCTCGCCAAGTTGTATCAAGTAGCTGTTAGCAGTTCTCTGATCGACGAAATAAATTCTCAGATCGACGAAATCAATTCCCAGGTCGACGAAATCAATTCTCAGGTAGACGTTTTCTGGACACCTTACTTCTACATTTCTAAGTCCAAGAAACAATTCACTGAACTTCAGTCGACGAAGTTAAAATCTCAGCTCGACGATCTTAATACACAGAATTGGCAAGGTTCTAAATAAAGCAGTTATCTGTTCTTAGGTCGGTGATCTTGGATCTCAGGTCGACGAACAACAGTTATCTGGTCGATGAACATAACTTCTCAGCTCGACGAACTCAGGACCCAGGTCGACGAATTCTGTTCTTCACTCGACGATTTCTGTGTGGTTCCAGACATGGACTTTTCCTCTCCTTGTCCCTTAATTTAATGCAGTAATTACTGTATAATCAATGCTTAATATTCTCTGGATATTACCGTTAGAAGCAGCATTAATTATGTCCTTCATCAGGATTACTACTTGCCGATTTTCAATGGGACAGTTGGGGAAATCAATCAATACAAACATTCTCAAGGCCGTCAGTAATCAATGCTGAAGAAATTCAAAATTCAGAAGAAAGGTTACATGGAAAATATTAAAAAAAAAAAAATTCTTCTTCCTTCTCAGAGATACAGAAGAGAAAAGAGCACACAAACAACATAAAGAACTCAAGAATTTTGAAATATCACAAGCAATACTCAGGGCAATACAACAGAAAAGAAACAAAGAAGCCCAGACCAGAGAAATAACAGCTAGCTGAAGAAGAAGAAGAACATTCATTCAAAATCAAGAGTCTTCTTCCTTCTTCCTTCCAGGATTCTTCAAGGACAACAACAACTCTATCAGTCAAGAAGTTCCTGGATATCTTCTGGTCAAGGTTAAAGGATTGAAGGACTACTCACCCTGAAGCAAAGCTCCAAACTTCCTGAACAAATCAATATCTCAGGGGGAGCTTTGTTAGCATCAAAAGAACCACTAAAGCCTTCTCAGTTGTATTTGAGAAAGAGAAGACAACATCACTCTCTCACCCCCACTATAAAAAGGGTTCTTTAACTCCCTTCAAAAGTTATTCCTGGTTTCAAGTCACCTGATCAAAAGACTTGGGATTGGTTTTTGAGCACCTGATCAAAAGCTCATTGGTGGCAGTCACCTGATCAAAAACCTGAGTGGATTCCTACTAGGGTGGTAGAAGAGTAGATGTACCTAGGTTGGGCAACCACTAGAAAATTCTTGTGTCGTCTGGTTGCCATCTTTCTCTTTTGCTCTTGATGTGGTTGTGCTAGTTAAATTACTGTGTTTGTGTTAGTTAGTTCATATTTGTTGTGCCTGTGGTAGATTATTTTATCTTAGGATTGATTTTTACTTACCGCAAAAAGCATTAAAATTTTCAAGATACTCTATTCACCCCCCCCCCCCTCTAGAGTATATCAGATCTAACCCTAACTTTCAATTGGTATCAGAGTAGGTTCCTTTAGTTATACAAGCTAACCCTTGAACCAAAAGATCCTTTGTTAGATCTGATTTTTATATTTCTATTAGGATTATATTCACAGCATGATACAGAACAAAGATTATGCAAGCACCAGACCTCTAGTGTGCAACTTGAATAAGTTTACCATCTGGAAAGCAAAAATAAAACTGTATATGAATTCAATTGATGAGGACATCTACAATTATATTTTGACAGGTCCTCCTCAAGCAACTACCTCTACATCTACAACAAATTCAAGCAATCAAGCAGTTCCACCACCTGAGTGGACTGATGCTCAGAAGAAAGCCAAAGTTGTTGATGCTAAAGCATGAACATTCTGGCACAAATAATGTCTGATGACATTTTCCAGAAGGTAGCTGAATGCACTTCAGCCAAGGCCATTTGGGACTCTCTCAACCAAATGGTGGCTGGCTCTACTGATGAAAGGAAGAACAGAAGGTCAAATCTCATATCCCAGTATGAGAACTTCAAGAAGGATGAAGCATAATCTGTCACAGACATGTACAACAGGCTGAGCTCAATAATCAATGAGCTGAAGAGCTTGGATAAGGACATCACCCTCACTGAGGTGAATGACAAAATCCTCATGTGTTTTCCAAGCTCATGGGATTCAAGGATCTGGCCAATCAAGGATGTCAGGAGCTTAAATGAGATTTCCACTGAATCTCTATTGGGAAAGCTCAAATCCTATGAGTAGCTAATCAAGTCCAGAGAAGCAGCTGAACAAAGGACTCCTCCACCAGCAAGAAAAGAGCACAACCTAGCATTCAAGGCTGCTGAGGAGACAGAAGCTTCAATAATAAATGAAGAGCTAATGATTCTCCTTACCAAAATATTTTACAAAATGACAAGAAAGACTTTAGAAGAAAATCATCCAGGTAGGATGATAAGCCAAGGTATGACAAAACCCCCACTAAAGAAGTAGTTTGCTTTGGATGCAGGAAACCTGGACACTTTATCTCAGAGTGTCCAGAGAATCAAAAGAAAGAGACGAGAAGTGAGGACTCCAGAAGACAACAAAGCAGCAGGTCTTCTTCTAGCAAGTACAAAAAGAAGGAGAAGGGCTTTGTAGCTGAAAACTCGAGTAATACTAAACATTAATCCACATCTTCTAGTTCATGTGAAGAGGAAGAAGACCCAAGGGCCAAGGAAGTCTGCCTCATGGCCATTGATGCCTCAAGAAGTCAATCAGATGAAGAGGATGCATCTGACAATGAAGGAGCTTCAGAATCAAAAGCTGATCAGGTATTGTCATCTTTTGACTATAATTCTGATAGTTTCAAAATTGAATTTAAGACAATGTGTATTGATTTAATAAACTCTGAAAAGGAAATCAAAACACTTAGGGAAAAATTGTCTAATCAAGAAAATATGATTTCTGAAAACACATAGTTAAAAGAAGAACTAACATTAGCTAATGAACAAATCATGTCTTTAAAAACAGAGCTATGTGAGGCCAAACAACTTGAGGAATCTATCAATGGGAGAAGCCTTAAGCTGATGGACATCACAAGCACAGTCAATGACAGACTGAATGACAAACTAGGCTTGGGTGCATCTCAAGTTTACCCCTCATTCTCAAGAAAAACATATTATCAACCCTCATCAGATTTGTTGCAGCTAAGGGTAAAGAAGTAATGAACAACAACAAAACCACAGAAGAAGTAACTAACTTTAAAAGTCACAATAATAGAAACCAGAAAACTATAGATAAAAACAAAGTTCAGTAGATTTCGCCGAACTCAGATCGACGAAATGTAGCCAGTTCGTCGAACTCAAGTCGACGAACGCTGAACGCAAATCTATATAATAATCATTCGTCTTACTGCGATTGACGAACTGTGCATGGTTCGTCGAGCAGAGATCGATGGACTTGGGGCACAGAAAATGAATATGTTCATTCTTTGAGCAGAGATCGACGATCTCATCCCATTTCATCGAACTCTGATCGACGAACTCACAACATTTCATCGAACCAAGAAAGACTTAATAAAAGTCATAACTATAAAAGCAACTCTAGTAAATCTAGGAAACCTTTTAATCCACTGGCTTATTGGATAATTTCTCCTAGAAGATATCACCCCTTAGGGTATAAGTTACGACCTGAATTTTCAGTAATATCTAGTTTTTCTTATCAACGATATAAATGACCCAAGGTAACCTGGGTCAAGAACAACTAACTGTTTTCATTACAGAAAAAGAGTTGTCCAGCTGTTAATCAAAAATGGTACCTGGACAGTGGATGCTCCAAAAATATGACTGGCAGTAAGGACAATTTAATTAACTACAAGTCCAAGCTGGTACCAAAGGTGATCTTTGGTGATTCAAACTGTGGTCAGTCTGAAGTCTTTAGAGAAGTAGAGATTGGAGCAGTCACTTTCAAGAAGGTGACATATGTAAGTGGACTCAAGCATATCCTCATCTCTATAAGCCAATTATGTGATGAAGGTTATCAGGTACACTTTAACTCAACTTCTTGTATTATTTCTAATAAAGAGAAATAAACAGTTTTAATTGGAAATAGACAAGGCAACATATATATAGTAGATTTTCTTTCTGCACCTTCAGACATTTGTTTGCTTAATATAGTTAGTAATCAAAATGATCTTTGGCATAAAATTTTAGGACATGTTAATATGAAAAACATTGCTAGGCTATCTAAAGACATCCTTGTGAGAGGTTTACCTTCTGGTCCCTACAAGAAGGAAGGCCTCTACAGGGCTTGTTAACTAGGCAAGCAAACTAAATCTAGCATTAAATCAGTAAATAAAACTGATTCACCTAGGATTTTATACTTAGTACACATGGACCTATTTGGACCTATTGATGTACAAAGCCTAGGAGGGAAATCCTATACCCTAGTTATTGTAGATGACTTCTTAAGATTCACTTGGGTGTTCTTTCTGAGATCTAAGTCAGATAAATTCAAAGTTATTACAGATTTTCTCAGGACCATACAGATTGAGTATTCTACTCATGTTGCATTGATTAGAAGTGATCATGGTACAGAGTTTGAGTCTCTTCTTATGCATGAGTTCTATGAGAAGGAAGGTATCAGGTATTGCTTCTCAGCTCCTAGAACTCCCCAACAGAATGGGGTAGCTGAAAGGAAGAACAGAACCTTAATTGAAGTTGCAGACATATTACTTGCAGATGCTTATATGCCCCTATCCTTTTGGGCAGATGCTGTAAGCACAACAAAGTATGTACTGAATAGAATCCTAATACATAAACTTAAGAATAGGACTCCTTATGAATTGCTTAAAGGGAAGAAACCTAAAATCACCTATTTTAAAGTATTTGGCTTTATATATTATATACATAATAATGACAAGAAATATATTAGAAAGTTTGAAGATAAGGATGAAGAGGGAATTTTTCTATGATATTGCCAAGTAAGCAAAGCTTATAGGGTGTTTAACAAATCTTTTTTAAAAATTGAAGAATCAATACATGTGACTTTTGATGAAACTAACATGTCTTATAAGAAGAAAGAGATTTCTACCAATAGCACCTTGCAGGTACCTCACTTGTGTGAGAAAATGGGTGAGCTGAACCTTCCATAAGATGTTATATCACCCTCTCCTCCACAGGTTGATGAGGGTAGTGAAGAAGAAAGCACAGAAGTGGTTGAACTTCATCCAACAACAGACATAATTCCACAAGAGGAATTAATTCCAAATGTTGTTGCTGAACTAACTCCACCCACTGATCTTGTCACACTAAGGGATCATGCCAGATCTCAAGTGATTGGAGACATATCAGTAGGTGTATAGATAAGGCATCAACTCTGTTGGGTACATTGGTTTAAATGTACCTGATTTGAAGAAGCCTCACTATACTCAATGATATACATCAAAATTTATTTGATGTATTTTGAGTTTACTTGTGCAGGTTAAGTATTTACAGGAATGAAGCAAAAGTTTCTAAGTCCATGTGTCGACACCCAGAGGGAAAGTGTAGACACTTAAGAAGACTTGTGTCGACACCCAGGGAAGCAGTGTCGACACTTGGAGTCATTGTGTCGACACCAGGGATGCAGAATCGACACCAGACAGAAAGTGTCGACACAAGGAGCTGTGTCGACACTGAATGGAGTAAAATGCAGTGAAGTAGTGTCGACACAAGGAGTTGTGTCGACACCCAGTGAAACTGTGTCTACATCAGAAAGTGTCGACACTTGGAGGCTGTGTCGACACTCAGCAAAAGTCAGCAGAGACTAAGTATAAGTGTCGACACCGAGAACAATATGTCGACACACAACAGAAGAGTCAACACTTGAAGAAAGTGTCGACACATGGAGCTGTGTCGACACTTAGCAAAGAACAATAAAGTTCAACAAAATATTCTAAGTACAAGTGTCGACACTAAGGGGATGTGTCGACACTCAGCTGAAGTCTCAACAGAAGAAGAATGTGTCGACATAAGGAGCTGTGTCGACACTCAGCAAGTATCAACACTGAAGACATGTGTCGACACCAAGAAGCAGTGTCGACACTGACAAGTTCAACACATGAAGATGTGTCGACACAAAGGTGTTGTGTCTGTTGGGTACATTGGTCAAATGTACCTGATTTGAAGAAGCCTCACCTAACTCAATGATATACATCATAATGTATTTGATGTGTGTTTGAGTTACTTGTGCAGGTTAGGTATTCACTAGACTGAAGCTAAAAGTTTCTAAGTCCATGTGTCGACACCCAGAGGGAAAGTGTCGACACTTGAGAAAGCTTGTGTCGACACCCAGACAAGCAGTGTCGACACTTGGAGTCATTGTGTCGACACCTGGGATGAAGAGTCGACACCAGACAGAAAGTGTCGACACTTGGAGCTGTGTCGACACTCAGTGAAGAAGTATGCAGAAAAGCAGTGTCGACACTTAGCAGAAGTGTCGACACCTAGAAGAGCTAAGTCTACACCAGAAAGTGTCGACACTTGAAGATGTGTCGACACTCAGCAAAAGTCTGCAGAATCTAAGTACAAGTGTCGACACTCAACACAATGTGTCGACGCTATGCTGAAGAGTCAGTATTTGAAGAAAGTGTCGACACTCAGCACAATGTGTCGACACACAACCAGGAGAGTCAACACTTGAAGAAAGTGTCGACACTCAGCACAATGTGTCGACACTTAGTTGAAGACTCTACACTTGAAGAAAGTGTCGACACAAGGAGCTGTGTCGACACTTAGCAAAGAACAGAAAAGTTACAAAATATTCTAAGTACAAGTGTCGACACTAAAGGAATGTGTCGACACTCAGCTGAAGAAACAAAAGTGAAGACTTGTGTCGACACCAAGAAGCAGTGTCGACACTTGATAGTTTCAACACATGTAGATGTGTCGACACAAAGAACATGTGTCGACACTTAGAAGAATACAGTTAAAGAATGAAGAACAAGACTTGTGTCGACACTCAATTTCAGTGTCGACACATGCAGAAGAATCTGTGTCGAGACATACAAGGAATTGTGTCGACACCTTGTAGACTTGTGTCGACACTTACACAACATGTGTCGACACTTAGTCTATAAGTGTCGACACTTAAGAACGGGAAAGTCTCGACACTATCTGACAGTTAGAGAATTTCAAGAAGTGACTGGTTGACATGACAGCTGCCGATCCAGCCGGTCTACTGCAACTGTCAGAGAAATCAGAAGTCTGTTATGAACCGGATCAGCCGGTTACCATGAAGGAAGCCTATAAATAAGCACCCATTGTTTACAGAAAGTGTGTGTGATTGACTGTTGTTGGTTACAAGTAGTTGTGAAGAATACTTAAAGTGGTTGATCAGATTCTTCAAGAAATCAGAAAAGTCATATACAGAGGATCAACACAAGAAGATCTGTCAGTCCAACTGCAGATCTAAGAAGTTGGAGAGAGAGAGCTCCAATCAAGAATTCAGTCTTTGGAACTAAGGCTGAGAAGAAGGATTCAGAAACATCTGGATCTCAAGAAGCAGAGGTCAAGGAACAACTACAGAAGATTCAGACTAATTCAGTTCTAACTCAAGAAGCTTTGAAGGAAGCTAAGTCAGTTTGGATCTAACTGAGTTCTTCCAAGAACTCTTCAAGAAACTCTCAACTCCTCTCTTATTTTCTGAGTTGTAGAGTTAGCAATTGTATTTCTATTTTAACTTGTAGGATCCATTGGATCTGAGAGAATTGTAAGCCTATATTATAAAGGCTGAGGGTAGGGCTTGATTGCCTGAGTGTAGGAGTTGAAGAACTCTGAGTGTAGGCCTTAATTGGCTGAGTGTAGGCCTGGGTGGCTGAGTGTAGGCCTTTGTGGCTGAGTGTAAGGCTTTGGGCCTGAGGTGTAGGAACCTTGTTGGGTTCTGAGATAGTGGAGAAGTTTGGCCGAATCTAGTACACTGCTAGATAGGCGAAGGGGGAAAGTGGATGTACCCAAAGATTGGGGAACCACTATAAATTAGTGTGTCTGCTGTGCTGTGCTGTGGATTGACTGTTTGATTTCTGTAATTGCTGTTAGCTGTAGTAATCTGTGAAATAACTGTTGTGCTGCCAACAAAGTTTTAAAAAGGTTTAGGTCACCTATTCACCCCCCCCCTCTAGGTGTTTAGGTACCATATCTTTCAAGTGGTATCAGAGTCAGGTTGCTCAAAAAGGACTAACTGTCTGAGGAGATCCAGTTTGGCAGATTTAGGATAAGTCAGAACACAGTTTCAAGAAAATCAAGAAACATGGGTTCTTCAGAGAATCACAAGGAATTGGGTTCAATGAAACTGCCCATATGCAGAAAAGAGATTTTTGGAATCTGGAAAGAAAGGGTAAGGCTGTTCATGGAAGCCTCTGTCCCTAGGATCTACATCACAGTCAAAGAGGGGCCCTATGTGCCCATGAAGATCTCAGTATTGGATGCAAATCAGAGGACTCCTAAGGATTTCTCTGAGATGACCAAGGATGAAATTGTCCTAGCCACTATGGACAAAAGGGCACAAAACATAATAGTAAGTGCCATTGATGATGCAACTTTTCAGAACCTAATTCATTGTAAAACAGCAAAAGAAATGTGGGATACCCTCATTGTCTATATGGAAGGTTCTGAAGAAGTTAGGCAAGATAGAAAGTCCTTGCTTAATCAAGAGTATGAGAGCTTTAGGCAAGGAAGAGGAGATAGCATCACTGAATGCTACAAAAAGTTTTATAGAATTGTTAATGAACTCATGTCCTATGGAAGAGAGTTCACTAACTATGAATTGAATGATAAGTTCTTAAGGTCCCTAACCAAAGATTGGGACACCAAGATCTGTGCCATCAGAGAAATGGCAAAGTTGGGAGAAATTCCTCCTCCCACACTGTTTGGCAAGTTGTTGTCTTATGAGATGCAGCTGTCAGTGAGAAAAGAGGAGGAAAAATCAACAAGGACTGAGCACAGGGAAAGGACTGTTGCCTTCAAGTCAGAAGTACCTAGAAAGGGCAGGACTAAGTCATCAACCCTCCTCCAGAGGTAGTTGAATCAGAATCTGATGAGTCTATTAGTACAAAGTCTACAAGCAGTGAAAGTGATGAAGACTTTGCTGCATTCACCAGACATTTTCAGAAATTCCTGAAGAAGAAACAGTGGAGGTCCAGACCTTCATTTTCCAAAGGGAAAGAAGCTCAGTATCAGGAGAAGAAGCCTTCAAAGAAGGACAAGAAAAAGACAAAGACTAGCAAGGCAACTGGGTCTAAGATAGTATGTTACTGCTGCAATAGACAGGGGCATGTTATTGCAGATTGTCCTGAGAGAAGAAAAGAATCCAGTGACAGAAAGAAGACTCACTTCAAAGGAAAGAAGGAGAAGTCCTTTGTTGCAAAGAATGAGAAGACTCTTTCAGACATTTCTTCTTCAGACACTGAGACAGATGCTGAAGCCTACATAGGGCTATTTGCTGAAGAAGAAGAAGAGTTTATGCAGATCATGGAATCAATCTATGAACAAGAAGAGAGTCAGTGCCAAGGACTGATGGCATTGACTGAAAGTACCAAAATCCTGGAGCAGCCAGGACCTAGTCAGGTACAAAGTCCAACTCAAAGTTCAGATTTCAGTTCTAGTTCAGAGTCAGATTCATCTTCATCAAGTGATGGAAGTGTTTCTGAATCTGAGGGAGATATTCATCAGCTCTTAGATGAATATAAAGTACTGTTGCAAGCCTATAAGAAAAGGCAAGTCCCTTGCCAAAAGTCAGGCAAAGGAAATTGCTGATCTAAAGGCAGCTGCAACAGACTTTGAGAAGGAATTTGATCAAAAGCTCAATGAGGTAGCCAGGCTGAAACACATTACTGTGATTCAGATGGGAACTATCACTTATAAAAATGATCAAATTAAGTTACTGGAGATTAATCTCCAGAAGGAAAGAGAGCTAGTTGCTAGGTTTTCAAAACCTAAATCAGTGCTACCCTTGATTGATGAATTTGTTCATCATAAAGGAAAGGCTGGATTGGGTTTTATTAAACCAGCTAGGACTGTTCAGGATCAGTCCAAGTCCAAGGGCAAAGCCCCAACATTCAACAAGCCTGCTGTAGTCAAAACAGCAAAGGTTGTACCTAAGCAAAGGTACAACAAGTTTGAATGCTGGTGTTGTGGCAAGGTTGGCCACTTTGCCTTGGATTGTTGGCACAATGCCAGTGCCAAGTTGAGTAGCAAGTTACCTGGTGGAAAGCCAGCAGGTAGCTATGTCAAATTGCAAACTAACAATCACCAAGGACCCAAGTTTACTTTGGGTTCTAAGGTTCATTAATTTGTTTTGCAGGTGAATCCAAGTGGCCATACCCCAACATGGTACTTGGATAGTGGATGTTCCAGACACATGACTGGAACTAGGGGACTACTGAAGGACTACATTCCAATCAAAAATGGTCCAAAGGTGACCTTTGGTGGTTCTGAAAAAGGAATCATCAAAGGGTTTGGTAACATTTCTTCAAACCTTGTTACCATTACTCAAGTGGCTTATGTTAAAGGGTTGAAACACAACCTCATTAGTATAAGTCAGTTAAGTGATGTAGGGTATGACATCTCATTTGTTAAAAATGGTTGTCATATCAAGAGGTCAAGTGATCAAGAGATCATTTTGACTGGATATAGAAAGAGGAATGTCTACTGCTTAGACATTATGATTGAGAACAATGGTTCTCCTGTGTGTCTTGTAGCTGATGAGACAGTCTCTCAATGTGTCAAATGGCACAAGAGGCTTGCCCATCTTAACTACAAGACTATTAGCAAACTCTTTAGTAAAGAGTTAGTGAGGAATGGTCCTCAAGTTAAGTGTGTTAAAGATGGCATTTGCTCAGCTTGTCAAAAGGGCAAGCAGACTAAATCCACCTTTAGAAGCTTAGACAACAAAGATGCTGTGAGGTGTTTATACCTCTTGCATATGGATCTATTTGGTCCAATGCCAGTTCACAGCTTAGGTAGGAAGGTCTATACCTTTGTAGTTGTTGATGACTACTCAAGGTTTTCCTGGGTGTTCTTCTTAAAGCAGAAATCTGAAACACCTAGTGTCTTCTATAGTTTTGTTAAGCAAATTCAGAATGAATTGAACTGTACAGTGGTCAAAATTAGAAGTGACCATGGTACTGAGTTTCAGTCTGAAAGCATGACAAAGCTGTGTGAAGACTATGGGATATTTCAAGAATTCTCTTCACCTAGAACACCTCAGCAAAATGGCATTGCTGAAAGGAAAAATAGGACCTTGATAGAGGCTGGTAGAACCCTATTAAGTGATTCATCACTGCCAGAGTATTTCTGGGCTGAAGCAGTTAACACTGCATGCCATGTGATAAATAGGGCTACCATCACTAAAAGGTTAAACAAGACCCCCTATGAAGTTGTGAAAGGCAGGAAACCAAACCTATCCTATTTCAGGATTTTTGGTTGCAAATGCTTCATACTTAACAATGGAAAGTCTTACTTAACTAAGTTTGCTGCCAAGTCCCAAGAGGGAGTGTTTGTTGGGTACAGCAATAATAGTAAGGCTTATAGAGTCTACAACTTGACTACACAAGTTGTAGAGGAGTCTGTGCATGTAGTTTTTGATGAGACACAACTAATTAACAATGAGTTGTCTAGCAATGTATGCAGCCCCACAGGTCTTACTAAGAAGATGGACAAGCTAAGCCATAGAAGATGTACCTGCTGCAAGACAGCAAGTAGAAGAAGATGGCTTATGTCCAGGGGGAGAACTACATGTACCAGGAGCTGAAGAAGTACAAGGAACTCAGCTTGATGAAGATGCTGAAGAAGTTCAACCAGAAGTAAGGATGCCTCCAGCCAACAGGCATCTAAGAGATCATCCAGTAGAGCTGATAATTGGAGATCCAAGACAAGGTGTTCAGACAAGGAGCAGAAATCAGAATGCTGTAGTATATTCAAGTTTTCTGTCTCAAATAGAACCAAAGAAATTTGAAGAAGCTATACAAGATCCACAGTGGACTGAAGCTATGCAAGAAGAACTTAATCAGTTCAAAAGGTGCAAAGTTTGGGAGCTGGTTCCAAAGCCTAAAGACCACAATGTTATAGGAACTAAGTGGATCTACAGAAATAAGTTAGATGAACAAGGGGTCATCATAAAGAATAAAGCAAGACTGGTTGCAAAAGGATATAGGCAAGAAGAAGGTATTGATTTTGATCAAACCTTTGCCCCAGTAGCCAGACTGGAGGCCATAAGGATGTTCTTGGCCTATGCAACTTATCAAGGATTCAAGGTATACCAAATGGATGTGAAGTCAGCATTCCTAAATGGTAATCTAAAGGAAGAAGTATATGTGGAGCAGCCTTCAGGTTTTGTTGATCCTACTCTTCCACATTATGTGTATAGACTTAGGAAAGCATTATATGGGTTAAAACAAGCACCTAGAGCTTGGTATGAAACCCTATCTAGTTTCCTCATTGAGAACAAGTTCTCAAGGGGGAAAATAGATAAGACTCTATTCCTTAGGGAATCTAGAGGCAAAGTCATACTTGTCCAAATATATGTAGATGACATTATATTTGGGTCTACTGAAAGTAGCCTTTGCAAAAAGTTTGCAAAGCTTATGCAAAGTCAATTTGAGATGAGTAGTATGGGAGAACTGAAGTTTTTCTTGGGTCTCCAAGTTAAACAGACTGGAAGTGGTCTATCCATATGTCAGTCCAAGTTCACCCTAGAACTCATAAGGAAGTATGGTATGGATTCATCCAGTACCATGAAGACTCCTATGGGGTCAAGTATGTCTCTAAGCAAGGATGATGCAGGGAAACCTGTAGATGAAACCTTGTATAGAGGGATAGTTGGCTCCCTACTATACTTGACTGCAAGTAGGCCTGACATTATGTATGCTACATGTGTTTGTGCCAGGTATCAAGCCTGCCCTAAAGAGTCTCACTTGACTGCAGTCAAGAGAATCTTGAGATATCTAAAGGGCACACCTTATCTAGGCCTCTGGTACCCTAGGAATGGAGATTTTGATCTAACAGGCTATTCAGATGCAGACTTTGCAGGATGCAAAGAAGATAGAAAGAGCACTACTGGATCCTGTCAATTCCTAGGTGGAAGACTCATTTCATGGAGCAGTAAGAAGCAAACCAGTGTGGCTATTTCCACAGCTGAGTCAGAATATGTAGCTGCAGGAAGTTGCTGTGCTCAACTTCTGTGGATTCAACATCAGTTAGAAGACTATGGATTTCAGGTAAGTAGAACTCCACTTTACTGTGATTCTACTAGTGCTATTTCAATAGCTAACAATCCTGTATCACATAGTAGAACTAAACATATTGAGATTAAATATCACTTTCTTAGAGAGCATGTAGAAAGAAATGATATTGCACTTGAATATGTTAGAACTGATAATCAGATAGCTGATATGTTCACTAAGCCCTTAGAAGAAGCTAAGTTCAATAGGTTCAAAATTGAACTAGGTATGATAAACTTAGACTAAGTTTACAGAACTAAAAATTGGCTAAGTAAAAAGGTGTCGACACATAGACAAGTCTATGTCGACACAGAATAGTAAGTGTCGACACTTCAGGAAAATGGTGTCGACACATCTAGGAAGTTGGTGTCGACACTTCAGAATGTTAGTGTCGACACATGTCGAGTAGGTGTCGACACATCCAATAAGGTGTCGACACTTAAGTTTTACTCAGAATTTTCTAAGTAAAGTCTCGACTACATGTCGAGTAGTGTGGTGTCGACACTTAACCAAGTGTCGACACATAAAATCTGTTGACTAAACTTGTGTCGACACATGAGTGTCGAGACATTATAAGTCAGTGTCGACACTTATTGACAGTGTCGACACATCTTTAAAAATCCATCCCGCCTGTTCGTCTTCAAACAAGAAAGGTATAAATAGGGTTCTGTCTTTGTTTGTCGACACGCTTTCAAAAGTTTCGAGACCAAAACTCTTGTGTCGACATTTCTCTTCTCTAAAGACTAATTCTACAAACCCTAATGGCTCCCAAGCTGGAAGAGAACGTTAACGAAGGCTATGAACTGGTGCGTGACACATTCGACAACGGTGATCAAGAAATCAAATCGGTGATAACCCTAGTCACCGATTCAGGATTGGAGTTCTTGGTTTCAGAACCAACCAAGATATGGAAGAAGGAAGTTATAGAATTTCTTACTGGAGCGTCTGTAGATGACTCAGGCTACAGAATCAAATCAAGGGTGCATGGCACCAAGGTCAAGATTTCACCCAAGTCTCTGAGAAAGGTACTTCAGCTACCTAAAGTCCAGGAAGAAGAGGAAGTAACAACATCTAAGACCAAAGAAGCACTTGCCTGGTGTGGTCTAGATTCTAAGATGAAAATAGGTTCTGTCTTCAACAGGAAAGGAATGAATACCCAAGGAAAATTTCTGTCAGAAATTGTGGGTAAAGTACTACTCAGCAAGACTGGAGGGCATGACAGGGTGTCAGCCTCCATGTTCAGTGTTATGACTAGAATCATCTTCAACCTCAAAACAGACTGGTCCATGGTTGTGTTTGAGAAAGTAAAGGAAAGTCTGAAGAAGCCCAATCTGGGCAGGATACTTAGTCTCTACCTGGCTGGTACAATACCAGAGGTAATGAGCAATGCTGCTGGTGCTAAAATCAACCACATGAGAAGGATGGACATGAGGATCTTCTCCAGGTGGGAAAGGGTGCTGTCGAAGGAACTGACCACCCCTGAGAAACAAGTTTCTAAGAAGGATTCCCCTCCAAAGAAGAAGAGGAAAATAGCTGCTGTGACTCAGGAGTCCTCCAGCAGCTCAGGTAGTTGAAGAACATGTGGTTTTCACTCCTGATAATCATGAGGATGAGGCTGCAGAGAAGTCACCTGCTCCTCAAGAGCCAGCTGACATCCAGGGGGAGCCTCCAGCTGTAGATCAACCCTCTACACTGGAGAGTGAGCAAGCTTCACTCATTATCCAAGAGGTACTTTCTGACCTCAATACTTTAGATTTTTCTGTAATAGATTCTGATTTGTCTGATGTCCATCAGCAAACTCAGCAAGCAAACCAAGAACCAGATGTTGTTCTTCCAGACACATCTGTAGTGATTCCTGATAAAGTGGTTGATGAACCCAGTACATCTCCTGCACAGTCTCCTCCAGAATATACAATGGAAGATCTATTTCTGAATTTAGATCAAGAGGACTTTGACATGGACAAGACTGCTGCTGATGAAGAGACGAATGCTGCTACTGAAGCGAAGGGTGCTGCTGTTGAGGGGGAGAATCTGGAAGTTCAGGAAGAGCCTATAAGGCTAGATACTGAGAAGGCACTAGATGTGCAAGCTGACAAACCCTCAAGCCCTAAGGATAGGGTAAATATAGCAAGTACTTCAGAGTCTGAGGATGATGAAGCTGAGCAAGCTAAGAAGAAGCAGTTCTTTGTATTCAAAATAAGGAGTCAGAGCTATAAGAAAGCTCTACAAACGGTTGCTCAACACTCCCTAGTCCAACAAGCTCCATCAACAGATTACAGCAGCTTAATGGTAGCAATGCAAGTTAAGGTGGATGAGCAAAGGAGGGCTATAGAGAAATATATTGATGAAGGCCACAAGTCTTTACAGTTTGATTTAGCTCAAGATATCAAGTCAATCAGGTTTGAGATGAACCTGAATAAGAAGGAAATGAATGATTGCTTCCACAAGGGTGGAAATGCAGTGGTATTCCTGGCTAAACATCAAGAACAGATCAAAGACAAAGTAGATGATATAGCATTGAAGCAGGGATATGTGCTGGAAAATCAATTGAGGATGAATGATAATTTGACTGCATCCCACAATGCTATAGTAACTGAATTAAAGAATAAGTCTGCTGAAACATCTACTTCTACTGATGCTGCAAAGGCTAATTTTGATAAACTCTTTCAAGCTGAGCTTACTGCTGTCAAGACTGCCATACAAGATTCACAAAAAGCAATCTCTGAACAACTTACCAAGCTGAAACCATTCTTTAAAGAGGGGATCAGGTACTTGGATGGCCAAATCAGGTTCCATAAAGATGATGTGAGAGATCATGTAGCACAAGAAGTCATAAAGGGGGAGAGGGTGTTAGTCAAAGCTAGCTCTGACCATGCCAAATGGATTTCTAATTCCATCAGAGCTACACTGGGCTATCCTCCCCTGTGTGATGATGACAATGTAGCTGAATCTGGTATTCAAAGTGTATATCTTGGAGGAGAGCAACAGGAAGTAGCTCAGGTGATCTATCCACCTCCAGATTTTGATATGGTTCATGCTGAAGTAAGCACAATGTATAGCCCAACTGCTGGAAAGCCAACTGTTATTCTGGAAAAGGTTGTTCAACCTATTACAGCTGCTATGCAAGAGGCTATGGACAAAGAGGAAGAGACAAGGCTGTCAAAGAAGAAGTTCAGGGAACTTGCTGAGCAAAAACCAGATTTTGAACAGTGGAGCCCTACTTCTAGGAACATCATTCTCACAGCCTGGAAAGCAGCCAAGGACAATGCTCATGAAAGGAATAAATGGTTCTCAGAAGCAGAATGGAGGAAGCATGAGATCAGGCAGGAAGCCATTGTCCAGTATAGAAGGAAGGCTAAGTTAGGAAAGCTACCTCCTACAGCTGTGGAGCCTAGCAAGTACTTTCCTAAGCCCTATCATTATTTTGAAAGGCAGAAAATCAAGGCTGAAGAACTTAAGAAGAAGGACTCCAAAGGGAAGAAGGTTGCTGATACTGAGCCTGCTGCTGCTGCTGCTGTAAAAGCCAAAATACAAGCTGGGAAAGGCATAGTTATAAAAGAACCAGAGCAGAATTAGATTAAGATTAGACTGAAGAATGTTGTAATTTGTTACATCTAAATATTTTTGTAAATCATTGACAATGTATTGAACACAATGTTTGGACAGTTTTTGATAAATATATTTCATGATTGATTCAGTAGAATGTGTCTAATTCTTGTTGTTCTGTAATGCTGAATGAGTATACATGTGTGCTTTATTACATGTTTAAGTATACCCTGTTGATATATATCTGCTTTACATCATTCTCTAATTTTTAATTATGAGTGATGTATATCATTGACTAAGGGTTATGACTTCTCCAAATAGGGGGAGATTGTTGGGTACATTGGTCAAATGTACCTGATTTGAAGAAGCCTCACCTAACTCAATGATATACATCATAATGTATTTGATGTGTGTTTGAGTTACTTGTGCAGGTTAGGTATTCACTAGACTGAAGCTAAAAGTTTCTAAGTCCATGTGTCGACACCCAGAGGGAAAGTGTCGACACTTGAGAAAGCTTGTGTCGACACCCAGACAAGCAGTGTCGACACTTGGAGTCATTGTGTCGACACCTGGGATGAAGAGTCGACACCAGACAGAAAGTGTCGACACTTGGAGCTGTGTCGACACTCAGTGAAGAAGTATGCAGAAAAGCAGTGTCGACACTTAGCAGAAGTGTCGACACCTAGAAGAGCTAAGTCTACACCAGAAAGTGTCGACACTTGAAGATGTGTCGACACTCAGCAAAAGTCTGCAGAATCTAAGTACAAGTGTCGACACTCAACACAATGTGTCGACGCTATGCTGAAGAGTCAGTATTTGAAGAAAGTGTCGACACTCAGCACAATGTGTCGACACACAACCAGGAGAGTCAACACTTGAAGAAAGTGTCGACACTCAGCACAATGTGTCGACACTTAGTTGAAGACTCTACACTTGAAGAAAGTGTCGACACAAGGAGCTGTGTCGACACTTAGCAAAGAACAGAAAAGTTACAAAATATTCTAAGTACAAGTGTCGACACTAAAGGAATGTGTCGACACTCAGCTGAAGAAACAAAAGTGAAGACTTGTGTCGACACCAAGAAGCAGTGTCGACACTTGACAGTTTCAACACATGAAGATGTGTCGACACAAAGAACATGTGTCGACACTTAGAAGAATACAGTTAAAGAATGAAGAACAAGACTTGTGTCGACACTCAATTTCAGTGTCGACACATGTAGAAGAATCTGTGTCGAGACATACAAGGAATTGTGTCGACACCTTGTAGACTTGTGTCGACACTTACACAACATGTGTCGACACTTAGTCTATAAGTGTCGACACTTAAGAACAGAAAGTCTCGACATTATCTGACAGTTAGAGAATTTCAAGAAGTGACTGGTTGACATGACAGCTGCCGATCCAGCCGGTCTACTGCAACTGTCGGAGAAATCAGAAGTCTGTTATGAACCGGATCAGCCGGTTACCATGAAGGAAGCCTATAAATAGGCACCCATTGTTTACAGAAAGTGTGTGTGATTGATTGTTGTTGGTTACAAGTAGTTGTGAAGAATACTTAAAGTGGTTGATCAGATTCTTCAAGAAATCAGAAAAGTCATATACAGAGGATCAACACAAGAAGATCTGTCAGTCCAACTGCAGATCTAAGAAGTTGGAGAGAGAGAGCTCCAATCAAGAATTCAGTCTTTGGAACTAAGGCTGAGAAGAAGGATTCAGAAACATTTGGATCTCAAGAAGCAGAGGTCAAGGAACAACTGCAGAAGATTCAGAATAATTCAGTTCTAACTCAAGAAGCTTTGAAGGAAGCTAAGTCAGTTTGGATCTAACTGAGTTCTTCCAAGAACTCTTCAAGAAACTCTCAACTCCTCTCTTATTTTCTGAGTTGTAGAGTTAGCAATTGTATTTCTATTTTAACTTGTAGGATCCATTGGATCTGAGAGAATTGTAAGCCTATATTATAAAGGCTGAGGGTAGGGCTTGATTGCCTGAGTGTAGGAGTTGAAGAACTCTGAGTGTAGGCCTTAATTGGCTGAGTGTAGGCCTGGGTGGCTGAGTGTAGGCCTTTGTGGCTGAGTGTAAGGCTTTGGGCCTGAGGTGTAGGAACCTTGTTGGGTTCTGAGATAGTGGAGAAGTTTGGCCGAATCTAGTACACTGCTAGATAGGCGAAGGGGGAAAGTGGATGTACCCAAAGATTGGGGAACCACTATAAATTAGTGTGTCTGCTGTGTTGTGCTGTGGATTGACTGTTTGATTTCTGTAATTGCTGTTAGCTGTAGTAATCTGTGAAATAACTGTTGTGCTGCCAACAAAGTTTTAAAAAGGTTTAGGTCACCTATTCACCCCCCCCCCCTCTAGGTGTTTAGGTACCATATCTTTCAGTGTCGACACATAGAAGAATTCAGCAATATACTGAAGTACAAGTACTTGTGTCGACACCTGATTATCAGTGTCGACACATGAAGAAGAAGCAGTGTCGAGACATAGAATCTACAACACAAGGAGTTGTGTCGACACCTTGTAGGCTAGTGTCGACACTTAAACAACTTGTGTCGACACTTGGTCTATAAGTGTCGACACTTAAAGACAGAAAGTCACGACACTTTCAGAAAGTTAGAGAATTTTCAAGAACTTACTGGAGGACTTGACAGCTGCCATTCCAGCCGGTCTACAGCACCTGTCAGAGTTGTCAGAAATCAGTTATGAACTGGACCAGCCAGTTACCATGAAGAAGGCCTATAAATAGGCTTATACTGTCTGCAAAAATTGATTAATAGGTTGTTGTGGTTAAAGTTCAAGTAATTGAAACACAAAGAAGATCTAGCTTTCAAGTGAAGATCTAAGAAGTTGGAGAGAGAGAGCTCCATCCAAGAAGTCAGCTGTTGGAACCCAGCTGAGAAGAAGGATTCAGATTGGTCTGAATCTTAAGAAGTAGAGATCAAGGATCAACTGCAGAGGAATCAGTCTTATTGTGTTCTACTTTCAAGAAGCTTTGAAGAAAGCCAAGTCAGAGTGATTTCAGCTGAGTTCTTCCAAGAACTCATCAAGAATCTCACAACTTATCTCTCTTTCATCTGAGTTGTTGAGTTTATACTTTTTGTATTCATTATAACTTGTAGGATCCTTAGGGATCTGAGATTGTAAGCCTGCAATTATAAAAGCTGAGTGTAGGAGAGTTAAATCTCTGAGTGTAGGCCTTGGTGGCTGAGTGTAGGCCTTGGTGGCTGAGTGTAGGCCTTGGTGGCTGAGTGTAGGCCTTTGTGGCTGAGTGTAGGCTTTGTGGAAAAGCTGAGTTGTAGGGCCTTGGGCCTGAGGTGTAGGAACCTGTTTTGGGTTCTGAGATAGTGGAGGAGTTTGTCCGAATCTAGTACACTGCTAGATAGACGAAGGGAGAAAGTGGATGTACCCAAACCTTGGGGAACCACTATAAAAACTGTGTGTCTACTGTGTGCTGTGAAATTCTGTGATTGCTGAATATGTGCTGTGATAAAGTAGATAGAATTCTGTGATATTATCTGATTACTGCCTAAAAAGTTAAAAAGATTCAAGTCACCTATTCACCCCCCTCTAGGTGATTAGGTACAATATCTTTCAAGTGGTATCAGAGGGAGGTTACTCAAAAAGGACTAACAGTCTGAGTAGATCCTGTTGGCAGATTCAGTCTAAGTACAATTACAGAATCAAGAAATTCAAGAATCATGGGTTCCACTGAGAATCATAAGGAATTGGGATCCATGAAGTTACCTATATGCAGAAAAGAGATCTTTGGTATATGGAAGGAAAGGGTGAGACTCTTTATGGAAGCCTCAGACCCTAGGATTTATATCACAGTAAAAGAAGGGCCATATGTGCCCATGAAGGTGTCAGTCTTAGATGCAAATCAGAGAACACATAAGGATTTCTCTGAAATGACAAAGGATGAAATTATTCTAGCCACTATGGATAAGAGGGCTCAGAACATCATAGTGAGTGCCATAGATGATGCAACTTTTCAGAATTTGATACACTGTAAGATAGCTAAAGAGATGTGGGATAGTCTTATTGTGTACATGGAAGGTTCTGAAGAAGTAAGGCAAGATAGAAAATCCTTGCTAAACCAAGAATATGAAAGCATTAGACAAGGAAAAGCTGATAGCATAATTGAATGCTATAAGAAGTTTTACAGGATTGTGAATGAGCTCATGTCCTATGGCAGAGAGTTCAGTAATTATGAACTCAATGACAAGTTTCTAAGGTCCCTTACAAAAGATTGGGACACCAAGATCTGTGTCATTAGAGAAATGGCTAAGTTGGCAAAAATTCCACCACCTACACTGTTTGGCAAACTGCTGTCTTATGAAACGCAGTTGACAGTGAGGAAAGAAGAGGAGAAATCAACAAGAAGTGAACATAAGGAAAGGACAGTGGCCTTTAAAACAGAAGCCCCCAGAAAGTACAGAGGTAAGTCACCAACTCCACCTCCAAAGGTTGCTGAAACTGAGTCAGATGAGTCAGCAAGTACAAAGTCTGAAAGCAGTGAAAGTGATGAGGACTTTGCTGCCTTCACTAGACATTTTCAGAAGTTCTTGAAGAAGAAATAGTGGAGGACAAGGCCTTCTACTTCACAAGGAAAAGAAGACTCTTATCAGAATAAAAAGTTTTCAAAGAAAGACAGGAAAAAGACTAAGTCTAGCAAGGCAACTCTTTCAAAAATAGTTTGCTATTGCTGTAATAGACAAGGTCATGTTGTTGCTGATTGTCCAGAAAAAAGAAAGGAGTCTAGTGACAAGAAGAGGACTCAATACAAAGGCAAGAAGGAAAAGTCATTTGTTGCCAAAAAGGATAAGACCCTGTCAGATATTTCTTCATCAGAAACGGGTCAGATGCTGAGGTATATATAGGGTTGTTTGCTGAAGAAGAAGAAGAAGAAGAGTTCATTCAGATTATGAACTCTATATATGATCAAGAAGACAGTCAATGCCAAGGACTAATGGCATTGACAGAAAGTGACAAAATCCTGGAGCAGCCAGGACCTAGTAAGGTACAACATTGTTCTTCCAGTTTAATTTCTTGTGCCAGTACAGAATCAGATTCATCATCATCAAGTGATGAGAGTGTATCTGAGTCTGAAGAGGATATTCATCAGTTGATAGATGAATATAAAGTTTTGTTGCAAGCTTATAAGAAGAGCAAGTCCCTAGCCAAAAGTCAGGCACGGAAAATTGCTAATCTCAAAGCTGTTGCAACTGATTTTGAGAAATTGTTTGATCAAAAACTAAATGAGATAGCCAGACTGAAGCACATAACTGTGATTCAGATGGGGACTATAACATATAAGAATGATCAAATCAAGAGTCTGGAGATTAGTGTTCAGAAGGAGAGAGATCTTGTTGCTAGGTTTTCTAAACCTAAGTCAGTTCTACCTTTAATTGATGAATTTGTTCACCACAAAGGTAAAGCTGGACTGGGATTTACCAAACCTGCAAGGACTGTTCAGTCCAAGTCCAAGGGCAAAGCCCCAACTCTCAACAAGCCAGCTGTGGATAAAACAGCTAAGACTGTACCTAAGCAAAGGTACAATAAGTTTGAGTGTTGGTGCTGTGGCAAGATAGACCACTTTGCAATGGACTGTTGGCACAATGCTAGTGCCAAAGTGAGTAGCAAACTGCCTGTTGGAAAACCTGCAGGTAGCTTTGTCAGGATGCAAACTAACAAGTACCAAGGACCCAAGAATTCTTTGGGTTCTAAGGTTCACTAATCTGTTTTGCAGGTGAGTCCAAGTGGCCATGCCCCAATATGGTACTTGGATAGTGGATGTTCCAGACATATGACTGGAACTAGGGGATTACTAAGGGACTACACTCCTATCAAAGATGGTCCAAAAGTCACCTTTGGTGGTTCTGAAAAAGGAATCATCAAAGGGTTTGGTAACATTTCTAGTAACTTGGTTACCATTACTCAAGTGGCTTATGTTAAAGGGTTGAAACACAACCTAATAAGTATAAGTCAATTAAGTGATGTAGGGTATGACACCTCATTTGTTAAGGATGGTTGTCATATCAAGAGGTCAAATGATCAAGAGATCATTTTGACAGGTTATAGAAAGAGAAATGTCTACTGCCTAGACATTATGTGTGAGACCAATGGTTCTCAAGTGTGTCTTGTAGCTGATGAGAAAGTCTCTCATTGTGTAAAATGGCACAAGAGGCTAGCCAATCTCAACTACAAGACAATTGGCAAACTCTTTAGCAAATAGTTAGTGAGGAATGGTCCTCAAGTTAAGTGTGTTAAAGATGGAATATGTTCAGCTTGTCAAAAGGGCAAGCAGACAAGATCCACCATTAGTAGCATTAACATCAAAGATGCTGTGAGGTGTTTATACCTCTTGCATATGGATCTTTTTGGTCCAATGCCAGTTCATAGCCTAGGTAGGAAGGTCTATACCTTTGTAGTTGTAGATGACTACTCAAGGTTTTCCTGGGTGTTCTTCTTAAGACAGAAATCTGAAACACCTAGTATCTTCTATAGCTTTGTCAAGCAAATTCAGAATGAACTAGACAGTACAGTGGTCAAGATTAGAAGTGACCATGGTACTGAATTTCAGTATGATAGCATGACAAAACTATGTGAAGAATTTGGGATATTTCAAGAGTTTTCTTCACCAAGAACACCTCGGCAAAATAACATTGCTGAGAGGAAGAATAGAACCTTGATTGAGGCTGGTATGACCCTATTAAGTGATACATCACTACCAGAATATTTTTGGGCTGAAGCAGTTAATACTGCATGTCATGTTATTAATAGGGCTACCATTACTAAAGGCCTCAACAAGACCCCCTATGAGGTTGTGAAAGGCAGGAAACCAAACTTATCCTACTTCAGGATCTTTGGTTGTAAGTGCTTCATACTTAACAATGGAAAGTCTTACTTGACTAAGTTTGCTGCCAAGTCCCAAGAGGGAATTTTGTTGGGCACAGCAACAACAGTAAGGCTTATAGAGTCTACAACTTATCTACACAAGTTGTATAAGAATCTGTACATGTAGTATTTGATGAGACTAGACTTATTAACAATGAATTGTCTAGTAGTGTATGCAGCTCCACAGGTATAACAAAGAAGATGGACAAGCTCACTATAGAAGAAGAACCTACTGCAAGACAACAAGTAGAAGATAGTGGCTGCTGTCCAGGGGGGAGTACTACATGTACCTAATGAATATGAAGTACAAGGAGTGAAGCAAGATTGAAAGATATGGTACCTAAACACCTAGAGGGGGGGTGAATAGGTGACCTAATGCTTTTTAAACTTTAATGGCAGCAATCAGTTATATCACAGAATACTAACTATTTTATCACAGCAAACGCATAGCATACACAGCAACAATCACATCACAGCTCAGCATACACAGTGGTTTATAGTGGTTCCCCAAGATATGGGTACATCCACTTTCCCCCTTCGCCTATCTAGCAGTGTACTAGATTCGGCCAAACTCCTCCACTGTCTCAGAACCCAAATTGGTTCCTACACCTCAGGCCCAAGGCCCTACAACTCAACTTTATCCCAAAGCCTACACTCAACCAACCAAGGCCTACACTCAGCCCCAAAAGCCTACACTCAGCCAACCAAGGCCTACACTAAGCCAACCAAGGCCTACACTCAGAGATCTCAATCTCCTACACTCAGGCTCTCAAGCCCTACCCTCCGCCTTTATAATTATAGGCTTACAATTCACTCAGATCCAAAGGATCCTACAAGTTAAAAATGAATTACAAATATTAACTCAACAACTCAGAAATAAAAGAGGGGAGTTGAGAGTTTCTTGATGAGTTCTTGGAAGAACTCAGCTGGATTCAATCTGACTTAGCTTTCTTCAAAGCTTCTTGAGTAGAACTGAATAAGAATGAATCCTCCTGCAGCTGTTCCTTGACCTCTGCCACTTAAGATCCAGAATGAATCTGAATCCTTCTTCTCAGCCTAGTTCCAAAGGCTGATTTCTTGGATGGAGCCCTCTCTCTCCAACTTCTTAGATCTGCACTCGGACTGCAAGATCTTCTTGTGTTGATACTCTATGTACCACTTTTATAACTTGTTTTTCAACAAACTGAACTCTTGAACCACACTTTCTGTAAACTGTATGAGCCTATTTATAGGCCTTCTTCATGGTAAACGGCTGGTCCGGTCCATAACTATCTTCTGACATCTCTGACAGGTGTTGTAGACCGGCTGGAACGGCAGCTATCAAGTCATCCAGTCATTTCTTGAAAATCTCTAACTGTCTGAAAGTGTCGAGACTTTCTGTCTTTAAGTGTCGACACTTATAGACCAAGTGTCGACACATGCTGTGTAAGTGTCGACACAAGTCTACAAGGTGTCGACACAACTCCTTGTATGTCTCGACACAGATTCTTCTTCAAGTGTCGACACTGAAATTGAGTGTCGACACAAGTACTTGATCTTCTATCTGTAGCTGAATTCTTCTAAGTGTCGACACATCACCTTTGTGTCGACACATCTTCATGTGTTGTAACTGTTAAGTGTCGACACTGCTTCTTGGTGTCGACACATAGTCTTTAATGTCGATACTTGTTGAGTGTCGACACAGCTCCTTGTGTCGACACACCTTCTTCTTGTTGAGACTTCAGCTGAGTGTCGACACATTCCCTTAGTGTCGACACTTGTACTTAGAATAATTTGTTGATAATTCTGTTTTTCGCTAAGTGTCGACACAGCTCCATGTGTCGACACTTTCTTCAAGTGTAGAGTATTCAGCTGAGTGTCGACACATTGTGCTGGGTGTCGACACTTACTTCATGTGTTGACTCTTCTGGTTGTGTGTCGACACATTGCGCTGGGTGTCGACACATACTTCAAGTGCTGACTCTTCTGTTGAGTGTCGACACATTGTTCTGAGTGTCGACACTTTAACTTAGTCTCTGTGGACTTTTGCTGAGTGTCAACACAGCTCCAAGTGTCGACACTTTCTGGTGTAGACACAGCTTCACTGGGTATCGACACAGCTTCTTGTGTCGACACTTTCTGTCTGCACTTTTCTTCACTGAGTGTCGACACAGCTCCAAGTGTCGACACTTTCTGTCTGGTGTCGACTCTGCATCCCAGGTGTCGACACAATGACTCCAAGTGTCGACACTGCTTGTCTGTGTGTCGACACAAGTCTTCTTAAGTGTCGACACTTTCCCTCTAGGTGTCGACACATGGACTTAGAAACTTTTTGCTTCAGTCTAGTGATTTCTTAACCTGCACAAGTAAACTCAACATACATCAAATACATTATGATGTATATCATCTAGTTGGGTGAGGCTTCTTCAAATCAGGTACATTTGACCAATGTACCCAACAATCTCCCCCTATTTGGAGAAGTCATAACCCTTCATCAATGATATACACCATTCATAATTAAAAATTACAAAATGATGTAAAGCAGGTTATATTCAGCAGGGTAAACATAGACATGTATTAATTCACACATGTATACACATACATCAACACAGAATAAATAAGAAATAAACACATTCACAGAACAACCATGAAATATATTGATCATATATTGTTCTAACATTTGTCTTATACATTTTCAGTGGTTTACAAAAATGTTTTACATTTAAAAGATTACAAAATAATCTTCAAGTAAATTCTTAATCTATTTCTGGTCAGGTTCCTTGATAACTATTCCCTTGCCAGCTTGAACTTGAGCTTTGACAGGGGCATCAGCAGTTTCGGCAACAGCAGGCTTCTTGCCTTTTAGATCTTTCTTTTTAAGTTCTTCTGCCTTGATCTTCTGCCTCTCAAAATAGTGATATGGCTTAGGAAAGTACTTGCTAGGCTCCACTGCAGTAGGAGGTAGCTTTCCCATCTTTGCCTTCCTTCTGTATTGAATAATGGCTTCTTGTCTGATCTCATGTTTCCTCCATTCAGCTTCAGAAAACCATTTGTTCCTGTCATGAGTATTGTCCTTGGCAGCTTTCCAGGCAGTTAATATTATATTCCTAGAGGTAGGGCTCCACTGTTCAAAGTCTGGCCTTTGTTCTGCTTGTTCCCTAAACCTCTTTTTGGACAACCTTGTCTCTTCCTCTTTCTATAGAGCCTCTTGCATGGCTTCAGATATAGGTTGAACAACCTTTGCAATATGGACATTTGCCTTGCCCTCAGGTGGGCTATACATTGTGCTCACATCTGCTTGAATCATTTCAAAGTCTAGAGGTGGATAAATGACCTGAGCTACTTCTGGTTGCTCACCTCCAAAATAGGCAGGATTTATTCCAGGTTCAGCAACCTCATTGTCATCACACAGAGGAGGATATACAAGTGTAGCTCTGATGGAATTTGATATCCACTTAGCATGTTCAGAGCTTGCCTTGACTAATACTCTCTCCCCCTTTATGACTTCTCTAGCCATGTGATCTCTGACATCATCCTTCTGAAATCTGATTTGACTATCCAAGTATCTGACGCCATCTTTAAAGAAAGGTTTAAGCTTTTGAAGTTGTTCAGATATGACCTTCTGGGAGGCTTGGATAGCAGACTTAACAGCAGAAATTTCTTCTTGAAAGGCTTTGTCAAATTCAGCTTTGATAGTAGCAGAAGATGTAGAAGGTTCAGCAGCCTTGTTCTTTAACTCACTAGCAATAGCATTGTGGGAAGTAGTCAAATTGTCATTCATTCTTATTTGATTTTCAAGAACATATCCTTGTTTCAATGATATGTCATCCACTTGTTCTTTGATCTTCTCTTGGTGTGTTGCCAAATACACCACTGCATTTCCACCTTTGTGGAAGCATTCATTCATCTCCTTCTTGTTAAGGTTCATTTCAAACCTTATAGACTTTATATCTTGGGCCAGATCAAACTGCAAAGTTTTGTGTCCTTCATCTACATAAGCCTCTATAGCTTTTCTCTGTTCATCTAGTTTTATCTGCATTGCAATCATTAATGCACTATAATCAACAGTTGGAGCTTGTTGAACTATAGGCTGTGGGGCTATAGATTGTAGAGCTTTCTTATAACTCTGACTTCTCCTTTTAAAGACATACAGTTTCTTCTTCTTTGCCCTAGCACTCTCCTCATCTTCAGAGGCAGAAGTGCTGGCTATGTCAACCCTATCCTTAGGGCTTGGAGGTCTGTCAGCTTGAACATCAGGTGCCTTCTCAGTTTCTGGCCTTAAAGGCTCTTCCAGAACTTGCACTTGCTCCCCCTCAGCAGCAGCATTATCTCTTCCAGCAGCTTCCTTGTCCAGGTCAAAATCTTGTTGGTCGAGATTGAGGAATAAATCTTCCATGGTGAACTCTTGTGGAGACTGTGCAGGAGAAGTTCTTAGTTCTTCAACTACTGGATCAGGAATCACTTCTTGTACAGCAGATGTGTCTTCTCTAACAACATCTGGAACTGGACTATGCAGCTGAGTATGCTGATTAACATCAGACAGATCAGCATCTACTATAATAAAATCTAAAGTATTTAGGTCAGTGAGTACCTCTTGTATGATGGTGGTGGCTTGCTCACTGTACAATGTAGATGGTTCTTCTACAACTGGTGGCTCCCCCTTGCTTTGATCCCTGTGGATGGGGCTAGCTTGTGGTAGCTCCCCCTGGATCTCAGCAATCTCTTGAGGAGCAGGAGTCTTCACTACAGGCTCTTCCTCTTGATCATCAGGAGTGAAAACAACATGTTCTTCACTCCCAGAACTGCTGGAGGACTCTTGTGCCACTGGTGCAGTTTTTCTCTTTTTCTTTGGGGGAATCTCCTTCTCAGTAACTGTCTTCTCAAGGGTTGGCATTTACTTGGACAACACCCTGTCTCAATTTGAAAAGATCCTTAGATCCATTTTCCTCATGTGGTTTATCTTGCTTCCTGCAGCAGTACTCATTACCTCTGGTATCACACCAGCTAGGTATAGACTAATGATTCTGCCTAGATTGGGCTTCTTCAAGCTCTCTTTAATCTTCTCATAAACCACTATAGACCAATCTATTTTCAGAGTGAAGATTATCCTTGTCATGATTCCAAACATATAGGCAGACACTCTGTCATGCCCTCCAGGCTTGCTGAGTAAGACCTTACCAACAATCTCAGACATGAAGTTTCCTTGACTATTCATGCCTTTTCTGTTAAACACAGAGCCCAACTTCATCTTTGGATCAAGTCCACACCAGGTTAGAGCTTCCCTGGTCTTGGATGCAGCAATTTCTTCTTCATCTTGAGTTTTTGGTAGTTGGAGCACCTTCCTCAGATTTTTAGGTGAAACCTTGACCTTAGTTCCATGAACTCTGGATTTGATTCTGTATCCAGATTCATCTACTGCAGCTCCATTAAGGAATTCAAGCACCTCCTTCTTCCATATCTTAGTTGGTTCAGACACTAGATATTCTAGTCCAGAATCGGCGACTAGGGTTACGACCGACTTGATTTCTTGATCTGCATCGTCGAACGCGCCGCGCACAAGCTCATATCCTTCGTTAACGTTCTCCTCAAGCTTAGGTGCCATTAGGGTTTGTAGAATTTGTCTTTAGAAAAGAGAGGTGTCGACACAGAAGTTTTAGTCTCAAAACTTTGAAAGCGTGTCGACAAACAAAGACAGAACCCTATTTATACCTTTCTGATTTTGAAGATGAACAGGCGGGACAGCTAACTTAAAATGTGTCGAAACTGGCAATAAGTGTCGACACTGACTTATAATGTCTCGACACACATGTGTTGACACAAATTTAGTCAACAGATTTTATGTGTCGACACTTGTTTATGTGTCTACACAACATAACTCGACACTTGTCGAGACTTTACTTAGTAAATTCTGAGTAAAACATAAGTGTCGACACCATATTGGATGTGTCGACACTTACTTGTCATGTGTCGACACTAACATTCTGAAGTGTCGACACCAACATCCTGGATGTGTCGACACCTTTTTCCTGAAGTGTCGACACCACTATTCTGTGTCGACATAGACTTGTCTATGTGTCGACACCTTTTTACTTAGCCAATTTTAATTCTGTAAACTTACTCTAAGTTTATCATTCCTAGTTCAATTTTGAATCTATTGAACTTAGCTTCTTCTAGGGGCTTAGTAAACATATCAGCTATTTGATTATCAGTTTTAACATATTCTAATAAAATATCTTCTCTTTCTACATGCTCCCTAAGAAAATGATATTTAATTTCAATATATTTAGTTCTACTATGTGATACAGGGTTATTAGCTATTGAAATAGCACTTGTAGAATCACAGAAAAGTGGAGTTCTACTTACCTGAAATCCATAGTCCTCTAGCTGATGTTGAATCCACAGAAGTTGAGCACAGTAACTTCCTGCAGCTACATACTCTGACTCAGCAGTGGAGATAGCCACACTGGTTTGCTTCTTGCTACTCCATGAAATTAGTCTCTCACCTAGGAATTGACAAGTTCCAGTAGTGCTCTTTCTATCCTCTTTGCATCCTGCAAAGTCTGCATCTGAATAACCTGTTAGATCAAAATCTCCATTCATAGGGTACCAGAGGCCTAGATAGGGAGTGCCCTTTAGATATCTCAATATTCTTTTGACTGCTGTCAAATGAGACTCTTTAGGGCAGGCTTGATATCTGGCACAAACACATGTAGCATACATAATGTCAGGTCTACTAGCAGTCAAGTATAATAGGGAGCCAACTATCCCACTATAAAAGGTTTCATCTACAGGTTTCCCTGCATCATCCTTGCTAAGAGACATACTTGACCCCATAGGAGTCTTCATGGTCCTGGATGAATCCATACCATACTTCCTTATGAGTTCTAGGGTGAACTTGGACTGACATATGGATAAACCACTTTCAGTCTGTTTAACTTGGAGACCCAAGAAAAACTTCATCTCTCCCATACTACTCATCTCAAACTGACCCTGCATAAGTTTTGCAAACTTTTTGCAAAGGCTGCTTTCAGTAGACCCAAATATAATGTCATCTACATATATTTGGACTAGTATAACTTTGCCTCTAGATTCCCTAAGGAATAGAGTCTTATCTATTTTCCCCCATGAGAATTTGTTCTCAATGAGGAAACTAGATAGGGTTTCATACCAATCCCTAGGGGCTTGCTTTAACCCATATAAAGCTTTCCTAAGTCTATAGACATGATGAGGTAGAGTTGGATCAACGAAACCTGAAGGCTGCTCCACATAGACTTCTTATTTAAGATTACCATTTAGGAATGCTGACTTGACATCCATTTGGTATACCTTGAATCCTTGATAGGTTGCATAGGCCAAGAACATCCTTATGGCTTCCAGTCTGGCTACTTGAGCAAAGGTTTGATCAAAATCAATACATTCTTCTTGTCTATATCCTTTAACAACCAGTCTAGCCTTATTCTTAATGATGACCCCTTGTTCATCCATCTTATTCCTGTAGATCCACTTAGTTCCTATTACATTGTGATCTTTAGGTTTAGGAACAAGTTCCCAAACCTTGCACCTCTTGAACTGATTAAGCTCTTCTTGTATTGCTTCAGTCCATTGTGGATCTTGTATTGCTTCTTCAAACTTTTTAGGTTCAACTTGTGATAGAAAGCTGGAATAGATTGCAGCATTCTGATTTCTGCTCCTTGTTTGAACTCCTTGTCTTGGATCTCCAATAATCAGCTCTACTGGATGATCTCTAAGATGCCTGTGGGCTGGAGGCATCCTTACTTCTGGTTGAACCACTTCAGCATCTGCATCATGCTGTATACCTTGAATTTCTTCAGCAGTTGGCACATGTAGTTCTCCCCCTGGACAACAGCTACTGTCTTCTACTTGCTGTCTTGCAGCAGGCACTTATTCTATAGTAAGCTTGTCCATTTTCTTTGTCAAACCTGTGGGGCTGCATACACTACTAGACAACTCATTATTAATAAGTTTAGTCTCATCAAAAACTACATGCACAGATTCTTCTACAACTTGTGTAGTCAAGTTGTAGACTCTATAAGCCTTACTATTATTGTTGTACCCAACAAAAATTCCCTCTTGGGACTTGGCAGCAAACTTAGTTAAGTAAGACTTTCCATTGTTAAGTATGAAGCATTTGCAACCAAAGATCCTAAAATAGGATAGGTTTGGTTTCCTGCCTTTCACAACTTCATAGGGGGTCTTGTTAAGCCTTTTAGTGATTGTAGCCCTATTTATAACATGGCATGCAGTGTTAACTGTTTCAGCCTAGAAATATTCTGGCAGTGATGTATCACTTAGTAGGGTCCTACCAGCCTCTATCAAGGTCATATTCTTCCTTTCAGCAATGCCATTTTGCTGAGTTGTTCTAGGTGAAGAGAATTCTTGAAATATCCCAAAGTCTTCACATAGTTTTGTCATGCTATCAGACTGAAATTCAGTGCCATGGTCACTTCTAATCTTGACCACTGTACTATTTAGTTCATTCTGAATTTGCTTGACAAAGTTGTGGAAGACACTAGGTGTTTCAGATTTCTGTCTTAAGAAGAACACCCAGGAAAACCTTGAGTAGTCATCTACAACTACAAAGGTATAGACCTTCCTACCTAAGCTGTGAACTGGCATTCGACCAAAGATATCCATATGCAAGAGGTATAAACACCTCACAGCATCTTTGTTTTCTATGCTTCTAAAGGTGGATTTAGTCTGCTTACCCTTTTGACAAGCTGAGCAAATGTCATCTTTAACACACTTAACTTGAGGACCATTTCTCACTAACTCTTTGCTAAAGAGTTTGCCAATAGTCTTGTAGTTAAGATGGGCAAGCCTCTTGTGCCATTTTACACAATGAGAGACTGTATCATCAGCTACAAGACAAACTGGAGAACCATTGTTCTCAATCATAATGTCTAGGCAGTAGACATTCCTCTTCCTATATCCTGTCAAAATGATCTCTTGATCACTTGACCTCTTGATATGACAACCATTTTTAACAAATGAGATGGCATACCCTACATCACTTAATTGACTTATACTTATTAGGTTGTGTTTCAACCCTTTAATATAAGCACTTGAGTAATGGTAACTAAGTTTGTAGAAATGTTACCAAATCCTTTGATGATTCCTTTTTCAGAACCACCAAAGGTTACTTTTGGACCATCTTTTACTGGAATGTAGTCCTTTAGTAATCTTCTAGTTCCAGTCATATATCTGGAACATCCACTGTCCAAGTACCATGTTGGGGTATGGCCACTTGGACTCACCTGCAAAACAGATTAATGAACCTTAGAACCCAAAGAATTCTTGGGTCCTTGGTACTTGTTAGTCTGCAACTTGACAAAACTACCTACTAGCTTTCCACCAGGTAGCTTACTACTCACTTTGGCACTAACATTGTGCCAACAGTCCACTGCAAAGTGGCCAACCTTGCCACAGCACCAGCATTCAAACTTATTGTACCTTTGCTTAGGTACAGCCTTTGCTGTCTTATCTACAGCAGACTTGTTGAATGTTGGGGCTTTGCTCTTGGACTTAGACTTGGACTGCTCAGTCCTTGCAGGTCTAGTAAAGCCCAGTCCAGCCTTGCCTTTATGATGAACAAAATCATCAATTTAAGGTAACACTGACTTAGGTTTAGAAAACCTAGCAACTAAGTCCTTCTCCTTCTGAAGATTGATCTCCAGACTCTTAATTTGATCATTCTTAAAGGTGATAGTCCCCATCTGAATCACTGTTATGTGTTTCAGTCTGGCTATCTCATTCAGCTTTTTATCAAATTGCTTCTCAAAATCTGTTGCAGCAGCTTTAAGATCAGCAATTTCCTTTGCCTGACTTTTGGCTAGGGACTTGCTTTTCTTATAAGCTTGCAACAGTACCTTATATTCATCTATAAGCTGATAAATATCATCCTCAGACACAGATACATTCTCATCACTTGATGATGATGAATCTGATTCTGAACTAGAACAAGAAACTGAATTTAAACTTGAACTTTGTACCTGACTGGGTCCTGGCTGCTCCAGGATTTTGGCACTCTCTGTCAAAGCCATTAGCCCTTGGCATTGACTGTCTTCTTGTTCATAAATAGACTCCATGATCTGCATGAATTCTTCCTCTTCTTCTTCAGCAAACATCCCTATGTAGGCTTCAGCCTCAGACTCAGTTTCTGAAGAAGAGATATCTGATAGAGTCTTCTCCTTCTTGGCTACAAAAGACTTCTCTTTCTTGCCTTTGAAGTGAGCCTTTTTCCTGTCACCAGATTCCTTTCTCTTCTCTGGACAATCTGCAATAACATGGCCCTGTCTATTGCAGCAATAGCACACTATTTTAGATCCATTTGCCTTACTTGACTTTGTCCTCTTCCTGTCTTTATTTGAAGGCTTTTTCTCCTGATAAAAGACTTCCTTTCCCTTTGAAGAAGAAGGTCTTGACATCCACTGTTTCTTCTTCAAGAATTTCTGAAAGTGTCTAGTGAAGGCAGCAAAGTCTTCATCACTTTCACTGCTCTCAGTCTTTGTGCTGACTGACTCATCTGATTCTGATTCAACTACCTTTGGAGGTGGAGTTGATGACTTATTCCTGCACTTTCTGGGAACTTCTGTCTTGAAAGCAACAGTTCTTTCCTTGTGCTCAGTCCTTGTTGATTTCTCCTCTTCTTTCCTCACTGTCAATTGCATCTCATATGACAATAACTTGCCAAACAGTGTAGGAGGAGGAATTTCCCCCAACTTGGCCATTTCTCTAATGGCACAGATCTTTGTGTCTCAATCTTTGGTTAGGGACCTTAGGAACTTGTCATTTAGTTCATAGTTACTGAACTCTCTTCCATAAGACATGAGTTCATTAACTATTCTGTAGAACTTCTTGTAGCACTCAATTATGCTATCACCTTTACCTTGTCTAAAACTCTCATACTCCTGATTTAGCAAGGATTTTCTATCTTGTCTTACTTCTTTAGATCCTTCCATATACACTATAAGAGTGTCTCACATCTCCTTGGCTGTCTTACAGTGTATAAGATTCTGAAAAGTTGCATCATCAATGGCACTCACTATTATGTTCTGTGCCCTCTTGTCCATTGTGGCTAGGACAATCTCATCCTTAGTCATCTCAGAGAAATCCTTTGGAGTTCTCTGATTTGCATCTAAAACTGAAATCTTCATGGGCACATAAGACCCTTCCTTTACTGTGATGTAGATTCTAGGGTCTGAGGCCTCCATAAACAGCCTTACCCTTTCCTTCCAGATCCCAAAGATCTCTTTCCTGCATATGGGTAATTTCATGGAACCCAATTCCTTGTGATTCTCAGAGGAACCCATGTTTCTTGATTTTCTTGAATTTCTTGAATCTGTGTTTTGCCTTACACTGAATCTGCTAAACAGGATCTCCTCAGACTGTTAGTCCTTTTTGAGCAACCTCGCTTTGATACCACTTGAAAGATATGGTACCTAAACACCTAGAGGGGGGGGTGAATAGGTGACCTAATCCTTTTTAAACTTTAATGGCAGCGATCAGTTATATCACAGAATACTAACTATTTTATCACAACAAACACATAGCATACACAGTAACAATCACATCACAGCTCAGCATACACAGTGGTTTATAGTGGTTCCCCAAGATATGGGTACATCCACTTTCCCCCTTCGCCTATCTAGCAGTGTACTAGATTCGGCCAAACTCCTTCACTGTCTCAGAACCCAAATTGGTTCCTACACCTCAGGCCCAAGGCCCTACAACTCAGCTTTATCCCAAAGCCTACACTCAGCCAACCAAGGCCTACACTCAGCCCCAAAGGCCTGCACTCAGCCAACCAAGGCCTACACTCAGCCAACCAAGGCCTACACTCAGAGATCTCAATCTCCTACACTCAGGCTCTCAAGCCCTACCCTCAGCCTTTATAATTATAGGCTTACAATTCACTCAGATCCAAAGGATCCTACAAGTTAAAAATGAATTACAAATATTAACTCAACAACTCAGAAATAAAAGAGGGGAGTTAGAGTTTCTTGATGAGTTCTTGGAAGAACTCAGTTGGATTCAATCTGACTTAGCTTTCTTCAAAGCTTTTTGAGTAGAACTGAATAAGAATGAATCCTCCTGCAGTTGTTCCTTGACCTCTGCCACTTAAGATCCAGAATGAATCTGAATCCTTCTTCTCAGCCTAGTTCCAAAGGCTGATTTCTTGGATGGAGCTCTCTCTCTCCAACTTCTTAGATCTGCACTCGGACTGCAAGATCTTCTTGTGTTGATACTCTATGTACCAGTTTTATAACTTGTTTTTCAACAAACTGAACTCTTGAACCACACTTTCTATAAACTGTATGAGCCTATTTATAGGCCTTCTTCATGGTAACCGGCTGGTCCGGTCCATAACTGTCTTCTGACATTTCTGACAGGTGCTGTAGACCGGCTGGAACGGCAGCTGTCAAGTCATCCAGTCATTTCTTGAAAATCTCTAACTGTCTGAAAGTGTCGAGACTTTCTGTCTTTAAGTGTCGACATTTATAGACCAAGTGTCGACACATGCTGTGTAAGTGTCGACACAAGTCTACAAGGTGTCGACATAACTCCTTGTATGTCTCGACACAGATTCTTCTTCAGGTGTCGACACTGAAATTGAGTGTCGACACAAGTACTTGATCTTCTATCTGTAGCTGAATTCTTCTAAGTATTGACACATCACCTTTGTGTCGACACATCTTCATGTGTTGTAACTGTTAATTGTCGACACTGCTTCTTGGTGTCGACACATAGTCTTTAATGTCGATACTTGTTGAGTGTCGACACAGCTCCTTGTGTCGACACACCTTCTTCTTGTTGAGACTTCAGCTGAGTGTCGACACATTCCCTTAGTGTCGACACTTGTACTTAGAATAATTTGTTGATAATTCTGTTCTTCGCTAAGTGTCGACACAGCTCCATGTGTCGACACTTTCTTCAAGTGTAGAGTCTTCAGCTGAGTGTCGACACATTGTGCTGGGTGTCGACACTTACTTCATGTGTTGACTCTTCTGGTTGTGTGTCGACACATTGTGCTGGGTGTAGACACATACTTCCTGTGCTGACTCTTCTGTTGAGTGTCGACACTTTAACTTAGTCTCTGTGGACTTTTGCTGAGTGTCGACACAGCTCCAAGTGTCGACACTTTCTGGTGTAGACACAGCTTCACTGGGTGTCGACACAGCTTCTTGTGTCGACACTTTCTGTCTGCACTTTTCTTCACTGAGTGTCGACACAGCTCCAAGTGTCGACACTTTCTGTCTGGTGTCGACTCTGCATCCCAGGTGTCGACACAATGACTCCAAGTGTCGACACTGCTTGTCTGGGTGTCGACACAAGTCTTTTTAAGTGTCGACACTTTCCCTCTAGGTGTCGACACATGGACTTAGAAACTTTTTGCTTCAGTCCAGTGATTTCTTAACCTGCACAAGTAAACTCAACATACATCAAATACATTATGATGTATATCATTGAGTTGGGTGAGGCTTCTTCAAATCAGGTACATTTGACCAATGTACCCAACAAAGATGATGAAACAGAAGAAGTTCAACCTGAAGTCAGGATGCCTCCAGCCAATAGGCATCTTAGAGATCATCCAGTAGAGCAAATCATTGGTGATCCAATACAAGGGGTACAAACAAGGAGCAGAAATCTGAATGCAGCAATCTATTCCAGTTTTCTATCTCAAGTTGAACCAAAGAAGTTTGAAGAAGCCATTCTAGATCCACAATGGACTGAAGCAATGCAAGAAGAGCTGAATCAGTTCAAGAGGTGCAAGGTCTGGGAACTTTTTCATAAACCCAAAGACCACAATATAATAGGAACCAAGTGGATCTACAGGAATAAGATGGATGAACATGGAGTCATCATTAAGAATAAAGCAAGATTGGTTGCTAAAGGATATAGGCAGGAAGAAGGTATTGACTTTGATCAAACCTTTGTTCCAGTAGCCAGACTGGAAGTCATAAGGATGTTCATGGCCTATGCAACCTTTCAAGGATTTAAAGTTTACCAAATGGATGTCAAGTAAGCATTTCTGAATGGTAATCTTAAAGAGGAAGTCTATGTGGAACAGCCATCAGGTTTTGTTGATTCAACTCTACCTAATCATGTCTATAGACTTAGGAAAGCTTTATATGGGTTAAAGCAAGCCCCTAGGGCTTGGTATGAAACCCTGTCTAGTTTCCTCATTTAGAACAAGTTCACAAGGGGGAAAATAGACAAGACTCTATTCCTTAGGGAATCTAGAGGCAAAGTAATACTAGTCCAAATATATGTAGATGATATAATATTTGGGTCTACTGAAAGTAGTCTTTGCAAAAAGTTTGCAAAACTAATGCAAGGACAGTTTGAGATGAGTAGTATGGGAGAACTTAAGTTCTTCTTGGGTCTCCAAGTAAGACAGACTGAGAATGGATTATCCATATGCCAGTCTAACTTCACCCTAGAACTCATAAGGAAGTATGGTATGGATTCATCCAGTACCATGAAGACTCCTATGGGGTCAAGTATGTCTTTTAGCAAGGATGATGCAGGGAAACCTGTAGATGAGTCTTTGTATAGAGGGATAGTTGGCTCCCTATTATATTTGACTGCAAGTAGACCAGATATCATGTATGCTACATGTGTCTGTGCAAGGTATCAAGCCTGCCCTAAAGAGTCTCATTTGACAGCTGTCAAAAGAATATTGAGATATCTAAAGGGCACTCCCTATCTAGGCCTCTGGTACCCTAGGAATGGGGATTTTGAACTAACAGGTTATTCAGATGCAGACTTTGCAGGATGCAAAGAAGATAGAAAAATCACTACTGGAACCTGTCAATTCCTAGGTGGAAGACTAATTTCATGGAGTAGCAAAAAGCAAACAAGTGTGGCTATCTCCACTGCAGAGTCAGAATATGTGGCTGCTGGAAGTTGCTGTGCTCAACTTCTATGGATACAACATCAGCTTGAGGACTATGGAATTCAGGTAAGTAGAACTCCACTCTTTTGTGATTCTACTAGTGTTATATCAATAGGTAATAATCTTGTATCCCATAGTAGAACAAAACATATTGAAATTAAATATCATTTTCTTAGGGAGCATGTAGAAAGAGAAGATATTTTACTAGAATATGTTAGAACAGATAATCAACTAGTTGATATGTATACTAAGCCCTTAGAAGAAACTAAGTTCAATAGGTTTAAAATTGAACTAGGTATGAAAAACTTAGAATAAGTTTATAGTATTGGCTAAGTAAAATAGTGTCGACACACAGAGTTATCTGTGTCGAGACAGAATATTGGTGTCGACACTTCAGGGAAAAGGTGTCGACACATCTAGGAAGTTGGTTTCGACACTTCAGAATATTAGTGTCGACACATGACAAGTAGGTGTCGACACATCCAAAGTGGTGTCGACACTTAGTATTTACTCAGAATTCTCTAAGTAAAGTCTCGACTAAATGTTGAGTTGAGTGGTGTCGACACATCATCAAGTGTCGACACATAATCATGTTGACTAAACTTATGTCGACACATAGGTGTCGAGACATTATAAGTCAGTGTCGACACTTATCGACAGTGTCGACCCAATTTTAAGATAGCTGACCCGCCTGTTCATCTTCAAACCTAGAAAGGTATAAATAGGATTTTACCTTAGTTTGTCAACACGCTTTCAAAAGTTTCGAGACCAAACTTGTGTGTCGACACCTCTCTTCTCCATTTTAAATTCTTCAAACCCTAATGGCGCCAAAGCTTGAGGAGAACGTCAATGAGGGCTATGAACTGGTGCGCGACGCGTTTGGTGATGCAGACCAAGAGATCAAGAACGTGATAACCCTAGTTGCAGACTCAGGGTTAGAATTTCTGGTTTCTGAGCCAACTAAAATCTGGAAGAAAGAAGTCTTGGAATTCCTCAATGGAGCTAAGGTAGATGAAACTGGATTCAAGATCAAATCCAGGGTCCATGGTGAGAAGGTTAAGGTTTCACCAAAAAGTTTGAGGAAAGTTCTTCAGTTACCAAGAACTAAGGAAGAAGAAGAGGTTACAGCTTCCAGGACCAAAGAAACATTGGCATGGTGTGGCTTGGATACTAAGATGAAAATTGGATCTGTGTTTAACAGAAAGGGAATGAATAGCCAGGGGAAATTCCTCTCTGAAATTGTAGGCAAAGTAATCCTAAGCAAACATGGAGGGCATGATAGGGTATCAGCCCATATGTTCAGTATTATGACAAGGATCATCTTCACTTTGAAAACAGATTGGTCTATTATAGTCTTTGAAAGGATAAAGGAAAGCTTGAAGAAGCCCAATCTGGGAAGGATCTTAAGTCTATACCTAGCTGGTAGCATACCAGAGGTTATGCAACAAGCTGCAGGCAGTAAAATCAACCATATGAGAAAGATGGATTTGAGGATATTCTCCAGATGGGACAGGGTGTTGTCTAAGGAGATGTCAACCCCTGAAAAGATAACTTCTGAAAAAGTATCACCTCAAAGGAAGAAAAGGAAAACTGCTCCAGTGGCCCAGGTTTCCACTAACAGCTCTGGCAGTGAAGAGCATATGGTCTTCACACCTAATGAGGATGAAGTCACAGGCACCGCTGTAAAGTCTCCAGCTCCTCAAGATGTTCCTGAAATACAGGGGGAGCCTCTAGCTGTAGAAGAGCCAACTACTCTAGAGAGTGAGCAAGCTACAACCACAATTCTAGAGGTAATCACTGAACTAAATACTTTAGATTTTCCTATAGAGGATACTGATTTGTCTGATGTTCATCAGCAAACTCAGCTAGATAGCCAAGTCCCAGATGTTGTCATGGAAGACACATCTGTTGTGGTAGAAGTTGTATCTGGTCCAGTGGTAGATGAGCCCAGAGTTTCTCCAGCTCATTCTCCACAAGAAATTACAATGGAAGATCTATTTCTTAATCTGGATCAAGAAGATTTTGACCAGGAAATTACTGCTGCTGAAGGGGAGAATGCTCCAATTGAGGGGGAGCAAGTGCCAATTTATGAAAAACCTGTAAGGCAAGAGACTGAGAAGGCACCAGATGTGCAGAAGGAGTTACCCCCTAGCCCTAAGGAGAGGGTAGAAATTGCTAGCTCCTCAGCTTCTGAAGATGAGGAAGCTGCAAGGGCAAAGAAAAAGAAATTTCAAGTATTCAGAAGAAGGAGCCAGAGTTACAAGAAGGCATTACAAACCATAGTACCACAACCTACAGTTCAGCCAACACCATCAATAGATTATAGTGCTCTTATGGTTGCTATGCAGATAAAGCTTGATGAGCACAGGCAGGCCATTGAGAAGTATATGGATGAAGGGCAAAAATCATTGTAGTTTGATCTAGCCCAGGATATAAAGTCAATTAGATTTGAGATGAATCAAAATAAGAAAGAGATGACAGACTGCTTCCACAAGGGAGGGAATGCAGTGGTGTACTTGGATACTCATCAAGAAAAGATCAAAGCTCAAGTTGATGACATTGCATTGAAGCAAGGTTATGTACTTGAAAATTAGATCAGGATGAATGACAATTTGACAGAATCCCATAATGCAATTGTCACAGAAATAAAGAACATAGCTGCTGGACCTTCTACTTCTACTGCTACTGCTAAAGCAAATTTTGACAACGCACTGCAAGAGAGGATAACTGCTGTTAAGACAGCAATACTAGACTCTCAGAAGATCATTACTGACAAACTCCAAAGGTTAAAGCCTTATTTTAAAGATGGAGTCAATTACTTGGATAACCAGGTTAGATTTCAAAAAGATGATGTCAGAGATCACATAGCCAGAGAAGTCATAAAGGGGGAGAGGGTTTTAGTCAAAGCTAGCTCTTATCATGCCAAGTGGATATCTAATTCTATCAGAGCTACATTGGGTTATCCTCCTCTTTGTGATGATGACAATGTTACCGAATCTGGAATTCATCCTGCATATCTAGGAGGGGAGCAACCAGAAGTGGCTCAAGTTATCTACCCTCCTCCAGATTTTGACATGATACATACTGATATACAGTCCATGTATAGCCCACCTGGGGGTAAGGACAATGTCATTATAGAGAAAGTTGTTCAGCCAATATCTGAAGCTATGCAAGAAGCTATGCAGAAGGAAGAAGAAACCAGATTATCTAAGAAGAGGTTCAGGGAGAAAGCTGAACAAAGACCTGACTTTGAGCAGTGGAGCCCCACCTCTAGGAACATTATTTTGATTGCATGGAAAGCTGCAAAAGATAACATTCAAGATAGGAACAAGTGGTTTTCTGAGACTGAATGGAGAAAGCATGAGTCAAGGCAGGAAGCCATAGTCCAATACAGAAGAAAGGCCAAGATGGGAAAGCTACCTCCTACTGCTCAGGAGCCTAGCCAGTACTTTCCCAAGCCTTATCATTATTTTGAAACGCAAAAGATTAAGGCTGAGGAACTTAAGAAGAAGGAGCTAAAAGGGAAGAAGCCTGCTGAAACTGAAGATGTTGAAGCTTCTATGCAAGCCAAGATTCAGTCAGGAAAAGGAATAGTGATTAAAGATGCTGAACAGAAATAGCATAGAATTTTCTTAAGTTTATTATATAATCTTTTGATGTTAACATTCTGTAAACTTTTGGAAATATAAATATGTCAAGCTGTTAGAACAATGTCTGTGTGATAAATTTACTATGTGATAAATTTGTTTCATAATTGTTCTGTGATGATGTCTATGTATACATGTGTGATTGATACATGTTTATGTTTGCCCTGCTATATATAATCCTGCCTTACATCATTTTGTAATTTTATTATGAATGGTGTATATCATTGACTAAGGGTTATGACTTCTCCAAATAGGGGGATATTGTTGGGTACATTGGTTTAAATGTACCTGATTTGAAGAAGCCTCACTCTACTCAATGATATACATCAAAATATATTTGATGTATTTTGAGTTTACTTGTGTAGGTTAAGTATTTACAGGAATGAAGCAAAAGTTTCTAAGTCCATGTGTCGACACCCAGAGGGAAAGTGTCGACACTTAAGAAAACTTGTGTCGACACCCAGGCAAGCAGTGTCGACACTTGGAGTCATTGTGTCGACACCAGGGATGCAGAGTCGACACCAGACAGAAATTGTCGACACAAGGAGCTGTGTCGACACTCAATGGAGTAAAATGCAGTGAAGCAGTGTCGACACAAGGAGCTGTGTCGACACCTAGTGAAACTGTGTCTACATCAGAAAGTGTCGACACTTGGAGGTTGTGTCGACACTCAGCAAAAGTCAGCAGAGACTAAGTATAAGTGTCGACACCCAGAACAATGTGTCGACACACAACAGAAGATTCAACACTTGAAGAAAGTGTCGACACATGGAGCTGTGTCGACACTTAGCAAATAACAGCAAAGTTCAACAAAATATTCTAAGTACAAGTGTCGACACTAAGGGGATGTGTCGACACTCAGCTGAAGTCTCAACAGAAGAAGAATGTGTCGACACAAGGAGCTGTGTCGACACTCAGCAAGTATCAACACTGAAGACATGTGTCAACACCAAGAAGCAGTATCGACACTGACAAGTTCAACACATGAAGATGTGTCGACACAAAGGTGTTGTGTCGACACTTAGTAGAATTCAGCAATATACTGAAGTACAAGTACTTGTGTCGACACCTGATTATCAGTGTCGACACATGAAGAAGAAGAAGCAGTGTCGAGACATAGAATCTACAACACAAGGAGTTGTGTCGACACCTTGTAGGCTAGTGTCGACACTTAAATAACTTGTGTCGACACTTAGTCTATAAGTTTCGACACTTAAAGACAGAAAGTCTCGACACTTTCAGACATTTAGAGAATTTTCAAGAACTGACTGGAGGACTTGACAGCTGCCATTCCAGCCGGTCTACAGCACCTGTCAGAGTTGTCAGAAATCAGTTATGAACCGGACCAACCGGTTACCATGAAGAAGGCCTATAAATAGGCTTATACTGTCTGCAAAAATTGATTGATAGGTTGTTGTGGTTAAAGTTCAAGTAATTGAAACACAAAGAAGATCTAGCTTTCAAGTGAAGATCTAAGAAGTTGGAGAGAGAGAGCTCCATCCAAGAAGTCAGCTGTTGGAACCCAGCTGAGAAGAAGGATTCAGATTGGTCTGAATCTTAAGAAGCAGAGATCAAGGATCAACTGCAGAGGAATCAGTCTTATTGTGTTCTACGTTCAAGAAGCTTTGAAGAAAGCCAAGTCAGATTGATTTCAGCTGAGTTCTTCCAAGAACTCATCAAGAATCTCACAACTTATCTCTCTTTCAGCTGAGTTGTTGAGTTTATACTTTTTGTATTCATTATAACTTGTAGGATCCTTAGGGATCTGAGATTGTAAGCCTGCAATTAGAAAGGCTGAGTGTAGGAGAGTTAAATCTTTGAGTGTAGGCCTTGGTGGCTGAGTGTAGGCCTTGGTGCTGAGTGTAAGCCTTGGTGGCTGAGTGTAGGCCTTTGTGGCTGAGTGTAGGCTTTGTAGAAAAGCTGAGTTGTAGGGCCTTGGGCCTGAGGTGTAGGAACCTGTTTTGGGTTCTGAGATAGTGGAGAAGTTTGGCCGAATCTAGACACTGCTAGATAAGCGAAGGGGGAAAGTGGATGTACCCAAACCTTGGGGAACCACTATAAAAACTTTGTGTCTACTGTGTGCTGTGAAATTCTGTGATTGCTGAATATGTGCTGTGATAAAGTAGATAGAATTCTGTGATATCATCTGATTGCTGCCTAAAAAGTTAAAAAGATTCAAGTCACCTATTCACCCCCCCTCTAGGTGATTAGGTACAATATCTTTCAAACTCAACCAAGATTTGATGCATATGCATGTTTTCTCCCTCAAGTTGAGCCCCAATCCATAAAAGATGCTGAGCAAGATCGCCACAAGATCATTGCAATGCAAGAAGAACTCAACAAATTTGAGAGATGTAGAGTTTGGGATTTAGTTCCAAGACCCAAAGACTACCCAGTCATTGGAACTAAATGGGTATATAGAAACAAACTAGATGCCCATGGTGTAATTGTGAGGAACAAGGCTAGGCTTGTTGCTCAAGGTTATAGGCAAGAAAAAGGGATAGACTATGACCAAACTTTTGCACCAGTTGCAAGGTTAGAAGCAATCAGGATCTTCCTTGCTTATTCTGCATATGAGAAGTTCGAAGTTTATCAGATGGATGTAAAGAGTGCCTTTCTGAATGGAGTACTTAAAGAAGAGGTTTATGTTGAACAACCTCCAGGTTTTATCTCTCTAACCCATACTTCATATGTTTTTAGATTGCATAAAGCTCTTTATGGTCTAAAGCAAGCTCAAAGAGCTTGGTATGAGACCCTATCTAGCTTTTTGATAGAGCATAAATTCACTAGAGGCTTTGTAGATAAAATATTATTCACTAGGCACCATAAGGATCAAACTTTGTTAGTACAAATATATGTAGATGACATTATATTTGGGTCTACTGATTCTAAACTCTGCAAGAGGTTTTCTGACCTCATACATTCTAAGTTTGAAATGACTAGCATGGGTGAGCTCTCCTACTTTCTTGGTCTCCAATTGAAGCAGCTACCTGATGGCATCTTTATCTCCCAGGCTAAATATGCTAAAGTGCTTATTAAAAAGTTTGGGATGGCTAATGCCTCAGCAAAGAAAACACCCATGGCCACTAATGCTGTAATAGACACTGATGAACATGGGAAACAAGTTGATCAGAAATTATATAGGGGCATTGTTGGGTCCCTACTATACCTTACAGCAAGCAGACCTGACATAATGTTTGCTACATATCTTTGTGCTAGATTCCAAGTGAACCCTAAAGAATCTCATGTAGTTTTTTCAAAAAGAATTTTAAGATATATAAAGAATTATCCTAGTCTAGGACTCTGGTATCCTACTTTGTCAGAATTTGAGTTAACTGGATACTCAGATGCTGACTTTGTTGGATGCAGAGTAGACAAAAAGAGTACCTCAGGGACTTGCTAGTTCTTTGGTATGAGATTAATGTCTTTGTTCTGCAAGAAACAATCATCTGTGTCTACATCAATTGCTGAAGCAGAATACATAGCAGCTGGAAGTTGTTGTTCCCAGATGTCGTGGATTCAAAACCAACTCATGGACTATGGGTTCAACTTAAATAATTCAACTCTCTTATGTGATAACACAAGTGCTATATCCATAGCACAAAATCTAGTCCATCACAGTAGGACTAAGCATATAGACATTAGGCATCATTTCATTAGAGAGTGTGTAGACAAAAACAAAATTAAACTTGTCTATATCTACACTGATTTACAAAGAGCAGATATTTTCACCAAACCCCTGGATGAAATAAATCACTTGTTCTTTATAAATCAGCTTGGAATGATCAATGGAGAAGCTTTAGTTTAATTTCTATCAACAGTCGACGAATTTTTTAAAGATCATCGAACGGAGCTCGACGAACTGGGAAAAGTTCTTGAGATGTTCGTCGAACGGAGATCGACGAACTCTCTGTGAGTGAAGTTATTTTCATCAAACAGAGATCGACGAATCTGCTTTAGAAAACCTTCGTCGAACAGAGCTCGACGAAATGTTTTCAAATCTTCAGACTGAGCTCGACGAATTATTTAGCTACAAATTATTTCGTCGACCTCAGATCGAAGAATTCTTTTATTTTTCGTGGAACGGAGTTTGTCGATTCATATTCTGAAAAAATCCTATATCTAGGTTTTTCTTTGACCTCCGTCCCGTGCTTTCAGTTTCATAGCACTTGATCTTTGTTTCTCTCTTGCAGGTGCACTATGGTGATTCCAGCGGGCATTCTTGCGGTCATGAAATTTGATACTGGATTTGATGTGGACTTTGAATCGTTTCAACATTCTGATCCTATCTTCCTGAATATCTTGCAATTGCTTGAAGATCAGCAGTTGAAAAATTTGATGAACACTAGGATCAAGCTCGCCAGTGCAGAGATCAGGGAATGGATATACACCTCTGCCACAACAGATGAGAACACCATGACCGGCACAATATCGGGTAATGTCGTCTCTCTTACCCCCGTCGTTTTGACTGAAATATTTGGATTAACCAATGGTACAGAATAATTGGAAATTGATAGTGAGGAATTTAATGAAGTGTTGGATAAAATGAGCTATTATGGAGACACTCCAAATAAACTGCTGAAGAAACACCTATCTGCTGAGTATAAGTTTCTCGCAGATATTGTGGGAAATGTGTTGCTGGGTAAGTACATAGCCCATGACTACATCACCAGGCATCAATTTCTGGTGATGTGTGTAGTGGTGAATAAGAAGCCAGTGAATTGGGCTCAGATTATGTTTGAACTGATAAAGAGAAAAAACACCAAGAAAGAAGTTTGCTTCGGCCAGATACTGGGGATTGTTCTACAAGAAAGGGCTTCTAAAAACTTGAAATCAACAACTGTGTTCATCATTGACTCCAAGAGGCTCACCTCTGCTCTCTTTGGCAGATGAGAAAGGAGGATCACCAAGCCAACCAAGGCTTCTTCCTCCTCCAGGCCTTCTGAAAGCACTATGGATATCATAGCCGCTCCTCTAACCCCAAAAGACGCCCCCTCCACTTCCAACATTCTTTCTTCTCCTCAACATCAACAATAACAACCACTTCACATTTATACACCAGTTACATCTCCTGCACATTCTCCACCTCCGTCCTCTCCTCAAATCAATCTCACTGCAATCCAATCACATCAAATCCCATCTTCCCCAATTCAGGAATCCATACAACACTCTCCTTCCCAATCACCACAACCATCCCCACCTCAATTCCCTCTTCCACCTCATTTTAATACCACGGATCCTGATACCTTTATCTCCTCCCACACATTCAATCTAGTGATTCCACCATCATCCCCACATCAAGAATCCCTCCCCACAACTGAAATTCCATCTTCTGCACCTGACCACACACGCCAAGATATGTCTAGTGTATTTTCTGTTTGTTCAAACTGTGGTCACCACAATTCCTACTCCTCCACTGCTCCAGAATCCCTTTATCTAAATTTCTCTGATATTGCTAATGATTTGCTTGCTTTAATCTCTCCCACTCTTCAAAACCTTCTAACTAATGCTCTAGCACCTCTCACTGCTTCCATCAACAATCTCTCTGCCACAGATACTGCTCTATCCCTTGTCCCTTCTTCTGGGAGACTGGCTCCAGGATGTTCTGCAGCCAGTCAGGGGGAGATGCTTCATGATGAAGAAGTTCCAGTGAATGTAGCAGCAGAAATAGCAGCAACAGCAGAAAAAGCAAAAGCAGAAGCAGCAACAACAGAACTTGATTCTTTCATGACTGACTCTACAGAAGATGTAGCAGATCCTTCTGACATCATAGATTTAATAGAATCAGATAGTGCTATGGATGAGCTTGTTTTGGCTGAGATAGACACTGTTGGTGATTATATTATAAATCCCACAGTTGATCTTTTGAATTTGTTGAACATTTTTGATACAGTTTATTTGAATGAACTTCCTGAGCACAACATAAATCCATCTTTGGCTATAGTCCCCTACACCTCACCAATAAGCCCCAAGGTTGCCAAGTAATTCAAGGCTAGTCTTGCCATTACAGAGGTCCCTGTTATCCCATCTCCACCAAAAGCTGCCTCCCTTATTCCTTCATCTCCTCCTAGAGACATTCTGCTACCACTTTTGTTGTGGATGACTCTCCAATGCCTGATCTTGATGCATTGATCATGGCTGATATAGAAGAAGAGAATAAAATAGTTGTTGAAAGCACTATTATGTATATCTCTCCTGCACCAGCTCCAGCTCCATCCCAGGCAGCGAAACCCTTGATATCTGCAGAGGCTATGAATGAAATAAATGCACTATATGATAATCCTCAAGACTCTTCTGATGATGAGGATGACAAAGAGGACTCTGATGATGAGCCTAAGAAGAAAGTCTCCAGGAAAAGGAAAGCTCCTCCACCTCCTGCACCAAAACCAAATCCAACAAATGATACTCCCTATTATATACTTCAGAAAATCACACCATACAAGGGCATTCCAGCATGGATGTGGCTTTCCAAGAACCAGCAGAAAGAGAGAAGGAAAAGCAGGAAGTACTCACCACCTCCTCATAGATTCAAGAAGGACCCTCCTCCTCCTCATCCACCTGCTGCTGGTGCTTCAGACACTTCATCTAAAAGATCTACTCATTATCAAACATATCAAAGGCAGTAGGGTGGATCTTCCTCTTCAGGAAGCAGCTAGATGAGGCACCAACCATCAGGCAAATGGCATCAACAACAACAACAGCAATCTCAACATCAACAACAGCAAATTACTGAACATCAGAAAGCTGAAAGACCAAAGAGACCTTCCTCCCCTCCTGTACCTTTTGAAGATCCAGAAACAGCTACCACTGCAAGGATGGCCAAATTCCAGGAATTGGTTGGCCTATCCATGATCAACAAAGTAAAAGCTAAAGGAAAGGATCCTTCTGAATACACTACCATGTCCAAATATAGGAAGGAAGAACTCAACAGGTTTGCTAAAGTTAACAAATTTTTTAATGTTGATGACTACATGAAACTACATCCAGAAGCTGTAGTACCAAGGGCTACCTCCCTTAATATCATTGGAGCTGCTGATATGACAATGACAAAAACTAAAGAAGCAAACCCAAATAGGGAAATCAAATTCACATAGACTGGTGACAAAACTAAGGAGGTTAAGCCAAAGGAGACCAGGAAGAAGAAATAAACTTTAAACTGTTTAGACTCTTTGATTGTTTTAAAACGCTTCTTTATATTCTTGATACAATGCTCTCTGTACATATATATATCCTGCATATTTTACAATTTTCCGCCTGATATATGTTTTCTTACTTTGTGAATATCTTGTGTCTGTATTTAGTGACCTCACCCAAATAGGGGGAGATTGTTGGATCCCTAGTTGGATTTGGGCTAGGTTCACTAAACTAGGAAGTTTGTCCCAACATCTATAGCCAGGGTCATGATTGTGTCCTAGAGTCTAGGCCATGTCCTTAGAGTCAACATTGCATGGACCAGCCATCAAACAGACTGTAGAAGACTTAAGACTTAGAGAAATTTCAAAGACTCGTGAAATGAGTTTGACGTTCGTCGAACTCAGCTCGACGAAAGTCATGCTCAGCTCAACGAACTCAGAGACAATTCTCTGAGCTGAGCTCGACGAATTTGGTTCTCAGGTCGACGATCTCTGGATGCTCTACCTCAACATTCTAAGTCCAGAAACATCTAAATAATCTAAGTTTAGAATCATACTCCAGTAGACAAATTCATGTTCTCAGCTCGACGAACTTGGACCACAGTCTCGACAAGTTGTATCAAGTAGTTGTTAGAAGTTCTCTGATCGATGAAAGCAATTTTCAGATCGACGAAATCAATTCCCAGGTCGAAGAAATCAATTCTCAGGTCGGACACCTTACTTCTACATTTCTAAGTCCAACAAACATTTCACTGAACTCCAGTCAACGAAGTTAGAATCTCAGCTCGGCGATCTTGATGCATATATTTGGCAAGGTTTTAGAGAAAGAAGTTATCTGTTCTTAGGTCGACGATCTTGGATCTCAGGTTGACGAACAACAGTTATCTGGTCGATGAACATAACTTCTCAACTCGACGAACTCAGGACCCAGGTCGACAAATTTTGTTCTTCACTCGATTATTTCTGTGGGGTTCCAGCCATGGACTTTTCCTCTCCTTGTCCCATAATTTAATGTAGTTATTCCTATATAATCAATGTTTAATATTCTCTGAATATTACCGTTCGAAGAAGCATTGATTATGTCCTTCATCGGGATTATTACTTGTCGATTTTCAATGGGACAGTTGGGGAAATCAATCAATGCATACATCCTCAAGGCCATCTGTAATCAATACTGAAGAAATTCAAAAGCAAAAAGGAAGATTACATGGAAAATATAAAAAAAGGATTTTTCTTCTTCCTTCTCAGAGATACAGAAGAGAACAGAGCACACAGACGACATAGAGAACTCAAGAATTTTGAAATAGCACAAGAAATACTCAGGGCAATACAACAAAAAAGAAACAAAGAAGCCCAGACCAGAGAAACAAGAGCTAGCTGAAGAAGAAGAAGAACTTCCATTCAAAATCAAGAGAATTCTTCCTTTTTCATTCCAGGATTCTTCAGGGACAACAACAACTCTATCAGTCAAGAAGTTCCTGGATATCTTCTGGTCAAGGCTAAATGATTGAAGGCCTACTCACCCTGAAGTAAAGCTCCAACCTTCCTGAACAAATCAATATCTCAGGGGGAGCTTTGTTAGCATCAAAAGATCACTAAAGTCTTCTCAGTTGTATTTGAGAAAGAGAAGACAACATCACTCTCTCACGCCCACTGTAAAAAGGGTTCTTTAACTCCCATCAAAAGTTATTCCTGGTTTCAAGTCACCTGATTAAAAGACTTGGGATTGGTTTTTGAGCAACTTATCAAAAGCTCATTGGTGACAGTCAATCAATCCTCAATCAATCCTCTGCCAACATTCAAATTCAGGATACTGATGTGCATGTTAATAAAATCCATGCCAGCTCTTGGTAAGGAGAAATCTCTAAGAATGCTGCTGAAGGAGGTAATTTTGAAAAGGATGGGGCAGACATGAATATTATCGATGATGATGCAGCAGTTGATGATATGCTTGCTGCAGAAGATAACTGGGACCATATTGAGACATTAGGAACTTATCTTGATAAGTCCAGCCCAAAGAAAATGTTTAGTCTGAGGGGGAGCATGATCAGATGGATGTGACAAACTTGGATCAAGTTTTCAATAAGATAGTTGAGTCTGCACCTACTACAAGTAAAACTCATTCCCTCTTGATTTATAATACTAATAAAATTTTATCTAAGGAAATACTTTCAACTATGGATGATGTAGTTGAGGGGGACACTTCTTAGATCCCTACTCAGAATGTTACGCCTCCTCCCATGAGCCATACCTCACCTACCCCATCTCCAATGAGGGATTTCTGAACCAAATCAAAGCAATGTTGGATGCTCAGACAACAACACTCAAGGAGTATGTTGACCACTCTATTGCCAAGCTGAGGGATGAGCTATTAAGTGAAGTCATGGAACGCAAAGAAGAAACCTCTCACCTGAATAAACAGGTCACTACCTGGTTTGACATGGCTGGAACTGCTGGCACAAAGCTGACTACCCTTATGAATTCCATAGAAACAAGCCAACAATTCTCTACAACTGATATTGGATATGTCAAAAATTTGGTGAGTGCAACTGATAAAGTAATCAAGGGTGCAACAGATCATAAAAATCAGCATGTGACCAATGTAGCTCCCACTCTATGGAGCAGGCAATGCTTATGAAAAATGAGCTCCTTACTAACAATGAGAGAATACTTCAACAGTTATCAAATCAAACTGAAGCTACCATCACCTTACTGTACAAGACTATATCTGAATAAGGCATAAAGGGGGAGAGCAGCCATGCTATGACTGTAGGACTCATTCAAGACCATGCATTCAAAGTAATTCAAGGCACTAGGGTTGCACTGCATCTACCTCTACTAGATAAATAGAGGCTAGAGGATTTATACTTCCCAGCTCAAGCTAGACTTGAACAGGATGCACAACTTTTTGCCAGAAGAAAATGGGAAGGGTCTCAGATGGCTGAAGAGTTCATGGCCAAGAGAAGAGTTGAGGACAGAAATGATCTGGATTATGAACAACTAAGTGATGCCTCTAAGTCTATCATCATAAATGCTTGATCAGCCATGAATAAATTCTAAAGAACATTGATAGTGTTTATCCCTCAGAGGAATGGATAAAACATCTGGAAAGAAACTCCTTAAGAGAAAGAGTATTTAAATAAAATCTGCTAAGGAGAATAAATCCTATGAGAATGTCTTCAACATACATCCCAAAGACATTCCTCTACTTCAAGAGGCAGAGGGACAAAGATGAAACCTTGAAGAAGACTGCTGCAACCAAGGAAGCTGGTGCAAGTTCATCAAGGAACAACTAATAGATTGCTGCTAGCTTAGGATTGTTTAAATTATCACATCTTGTCTTGTAATGTATACCAACAATGTAAAAATTTCAAATCTTTATCAATGAAATTAATATGATTTGGCCCTGACTTCATTGTTGTGTCTAATGTGCTTAAAATTCTCACTTGTATATCTGTGGTTGGTAAATATGTTATTTCTTGACAGATCTCCTAATTTCCTATTATTGTCTGGCTAAGTTAATGATTAGGTAGACCTTACTTATAATATTACACTGTCAATAATTAGTAATCCAGAACTCACAATCATAGCATTAAGTGATTTCATCTATGGGGAGTTTTCTAGTACTGAGATGGCTAGTGGTCATGACAATGTGTTCATCAAATCTTGCTTGATATTTCCAGTGTTGATGCACCTTAGCATGGATGTGTGTTCTACCTTCTTCAAATAGGAGGAGATTGTTGGGAATTGTGCCCTACAATGTTCCTCAGGATTTGAAGTGGCATCACCAATCATGCTAAGGGGCATAATGTATTTGATTTGTGCTTTAGTTTATGCATGCAGGAATTCCATGATTGGACAAGTAAAGAAAAACGAGTTGGGCAATAAACTCAAATTTCATCGAACTCAGCACAGAATTCGTCGAAATCAGCTTGCTGATCGTCGATCTTAGGTTAAAGTTTGTCGAGCTCAGCCTAATGCTTGTCAAGTTGATGCAAGATAAAAATTGACTAAGGCAAAAAGAGCTGAGAGCGCTGAGAAGATCAAAATTCATCGAGCTCAGTTTGTGGTTCGTCGAGCTCAGCTCAAAGCTTATCAAGTTAAAGCCAGAAAATATGACTAAGGCATAAGCGCTGAGACCGCTAAGAAGAAGGCATTGAGACTATTGAGACAGCTGAGACAACTGAGAAGATGGCGTCGAGACTGTTGAGACAGCTGAGAAGATAGCGCTGAGACTGCTGAGACAACTGAGATGATAACACTGAGACAGCTGAGAAGATGGCGTTGTGATAGCTGAGATAGCAGAGACAAAGTTAGCTGGAAAATTTCTAAGTCCAGAAGCATTGAGTGAAGCAAGTTCACTCAATGCTTCTAAATAAAGCAGGAAGCATTGAGACAGACAAGAGGTAAACAATTGAGAATAAAATTAGCTGGAATTTCTCTAAGTCTAGAAGAGTTGAGTGAAGCCGGTTCACTCAACGCTTTCTATGAAGAGGAAAGCACTGAAACAAATAATTGTCTCAGTTGATAAATGAAAAACCACTGAGACCACTGAGAAAAATCCACTAAGACAATTAAAGTACAGAAACCGCTGAGACAATAGATAAGAGAAAAGCGCTGAGACAAAGGCTTGTCTCAGCTAATAATGGAAAACCATTGAGACCGCTGAGACCACTGAGACAAAACCGCAGAGACAAGGCCAGGAAATTTTCTAAGTCCAGAGGCGCTGAGAGCCAAGGCTGATGGCATTGAGTGTCTCAACATCACTCAAAGCTTGATGAGATTCAGGAAATTTTCTAAGTCCAGATGTTGATGACCACTGCTGATGTCATCAAAGTCAAATATGTAGAAAGCCATTACGGTAAAGCTGCTACAGCGCCAAAAGATGTTTTGTCCCTTTCTGATGGATTTGGAGCTCACCAATCCTTGGTGGGCCCACATACTATGTTGTCGTTGATTCAAATCAACGCATATAAAAGGGGAAATAGAAAAGGTTTACGGTTAATGAATACCCGGTCATCAAATGAATCCAAGAAAAAGAAAGTCAAGTTGAAAGAGGCGGATGGACATTTATTCCGATCAAGCTTGAAAGTTGAAGTATAGCCAAGATAGATAAAAGGCAAGAAGATAGTTGGAGCACTTCATGCTCAGTAAGTTGTTTCTCTTAAGAATAATGCAAGCTAGTTCATCCACTCAACAGCAAAGAGCTACTCACCTGTGTAGCAAGATAGAAGATAGTTGTAGAAGAAGACTCATCCCTTCTACAGCAAGTTAGCTGGACTGATATCCACTCAGTCGAGCAGAGAAAACTCAGAGATTTAATCTCTGAGTTATTTTTGTTTTCTTTTTCATCTTAAACCTTGTAACCATTTTACTGTAGGATTCAGGTTTCCTGGATCTGAGTTGCTTGAAGGCTTAATAGCCTGAGGCTAGAGAGTTTATCTCTTTGTGGTATGATCCAAGTGGATCTGAGTTGCTAGAAGGCTTAAAAGCCTGAGGCTGGAGATTTTATCTCTCTGTGGTAGGATCCAAGTGGATCTGAGTTGCTGGAAGGCTTAGTAACCTGAGGCTGGATAGTTTATCTCTCTATGGTATGATCCTGGTGGATATGAGTTGCTGGAAGGATTAATAGCCTAAGGATAGAGAGTTTATCTCTATGTGGTATTATCCAAGTGGATATGAGTTACTAGAAGGCTTAATAGCCTGTGGCAGGAGAGTTTATCTCTCTATGGTAGGATCCAAGTGGATCTGAGTTGCTGGAAGGCTTAATAGCCTGAGGTTGGAGAGTTTATCTCTCTGTGGTAGGATCCAAGTGGATCTGAGTTGCTGGAAGGCTTAATAGCCTAAGGCTGGAGAGTTTATCTCTCTGTGGTAGGATCCAAGTGGATCTGAGTTGCTGGATGGCTTAATAGCCTGAGGCTGGAGAGTTTACCTCTCTATGGTAGGATCTAAGTGGATTTGAGTTGCTGGAAGGATTAATACCCTGAGGTTGGAGTGTTTATCTCTATGTGGTAGGATCCAAGTGGATCTGAGTTGTTGTAAGGCTTAATAACATGAGGATGGAGAGTTTATCTCTCTATGGTAGGTTCCAAGTGTGGAACTGAGTGTAAGGCTGTGGGCCTGAGGTGTAAGCTATAAAGAGCATAGTGCTGGAGTTTATTCCTTGTCCAACAAGTATGTTGGAAAGGTGGGATGGAAAGTGGATGTACCCAATTGGGGAACCACTATAAATACTTGTGCGCTTGTTGTGTGTGTTTATTTTACTTTCTTATTGCAGGACATAAGGATAAGCTCTAGATAGTGTAGTAAAAAAACATCAAAAGAAGCCATAAATTTCGAAGACCTATTCACCCTCCTATAGGTGATTAGCTAACCTTCAATTAAATTACTTTCAATTTCTTGCATTGTTCATCCCATTAGCACAGAAAATAGCTTTAGAGAATCAGTTTCAGAGACTGACTCAGGGTTAGAGTAGTGTGGATGACTACCTATATGAGTTCACAAGATTGGGATGTTATGTTGGCTCCACTTTTACTAATGAGGAGCGCAATAGTAATAGATTCTACGAAGGACTGTATGATGATCTGAGGTTGCAACTTTCAGGTCCTATGACACTGAGTTTTCTAGTCTTTGTCAATACAACCCCATCTCTGGAGAAGGATCTGAAGCGAGTTCAAGGTAAGAAGGACTCGGCGGTGAAGAGGTTAGACTTTAAAGTTCCAAGTTCGTTGAAGTCTGGTCATCTAAAGTGGAATAAGAAGACCAAAACTTCTGGACCCAATACTTCATCGATTACTACTAGAGCATCGTCTAGGCAATGAGGCCTAACTCTTTGTTATAATTGTGGCAAACCGGGTTATATAGCCTTCGACTGTTGGAGTGGTAAATCAGAGAAGAAGGCAGGAGCATCTTATGCTAAAAAAAGAAAGGCGGTGGAGTCAACTGCATCCCATCAAGCTCCAGCCCAACCTATAGTCTACAACCTTGGCCAACAGTAGGCCATCAAGTAAGGCGATGTGGTGACAGGTATGTGTTAAAGATTAGTCATAATACATTGTATACCTTGAGCCTTATACTTTGGTCGTATGACTGTCGTGTTTTAGGCTTTGTCGTGGTTTTGGACTGTCCGGCTCGAGTACTATTTGATACAGGAGCTTAACACTCTTTTCTATCTGAGGACTTCATGTAATAAATAGGAGTGCCCTCTTTTGTGGCTAAGGATATATTGGATATGCTGCTACCTAATCAGTGTTTGATGCACGTGGATAGAGTCTGTTGCATTAAAGTACTGATCGGAAGTCAAAATTTTGACTTGGAAGCATCATTACTACAGATAGTAGAGTTTCACATGATATTTTGCATGGATTGGCTCTCCGATCAACGTGCGTACATCAATTGTAGTTTGAAGACTATCAAACTGGGTTGAATACAAGTCAAGGAACTACTTTATCTGGTCTTAAGGGATCGAGTAAGATGCTGATGACTGTTCTCCAAGTAGTTAAAGTAGTTCATGAGGGGGCAGAGTTGTTCTGCACCCTATTAGAGGCTAAGAATCCCAAGCCTGGTTTGGTCAGTATCCCAGTAGTGTCAGAGTTTGCTGACGTGTTTCCCTAAGATCTCCCTGGAGCCCCCATCAGAGAGAGATCGAGTTCACCATTGAGTTGGTGATAGGTGTCAAGTCAGTGTCGCGGTCTCCTTTTCGCTTAGCAACTAGAGAGATGGCAGAATTGAAGGCACAACTTCAAGAATTGATGTAGTAGGGGTTTGTGCATCCAAGTTCGTCCACTTGGAGTGCCCCAGTCCTATTCATGAAGAAGAATGATGGAAGTCTGCGACTGTATATCGAATATCGAGAATTGAATAACCCCAATAGAGAAGAACAAGTGCCCGATTCTGAGGATCAATGATCTATTCGACCAGCTAGTTGGGTCGACTGTATATTCGAAGTTAGACTTGAAGTCTGGATATTATCAACTGAGAATCTGAGAAAATGATATTCCCAACACGACGTTCAACATGCGTTATGGGCATTATGAGTTCACTGTCATGCCTTTTGGGCTGACGAATGCGCCATCTGTGTTTATGGACTTAATTAACCGGACGTTCAAGGAGTATTTGGATTGGTTCGTGATAGTGTTCATCGATGATATCCTGATGTACTCCCAATCCGAGGATGATCATGTGGAGCACATACATATTGTTTTGGAGACCTTGAGGAGAAATCAGTTTTACGCCAAATTCTCTATATGTGAGTTTTGGCTATCTTCTATGGCGTTCCTTGGTTATATTGTCAATGGTGAGGGTATTACGGTGTATCCGGCAAAAGTTTCTACGATATGAGAGTGGCCTGTGTTATCTTCTGTAGCAGAAGTCTGGAGTTTTCTGTGACTTGCCTGCTACTATAGGCGCTTTGTGGAGATTATCTCGCAAATAGTTTTACACCTCACGACCATGACAAGGAAGGATCAGAAGTTCATTTGATCGCTAGTGTGCACGCAAGCTTTCGAAGAATTGAAAAGTCATCTGTCCACGACGCCTATTATATGTTCTCCATGTGGGACAGAAGGATTTGAGGTCTAAAACGATGCTTTAGGCAGGTGCTTAGGCTGCATTTTGTTACATAACTAAAGTGTAATAGAGTATGGCTCGCGTCAGTTAAAGGTGCACGAGAGGAATTATTCGGTCCATGACTTGGAGTTGGCGGTCGTGATATTCATGCCAAAGCTCTGGAGGCACTATTTGCATGGCGTGAATGTTGACATTTACATAGACCATAAGAGCTTGAAGTATCTGTTGGATCAGAAGGACTTAAATATGTGTCAATGAAGGTGGATAGAGTTCCTTGGGAACTACATCTTCAAGATTCATCATGTCCCTGATAAAGGTACTGCGGTTACAGTTGCGTTAAGTCGCAGAGCTCCCGCACCAGCCAATTTGTTATTGATGCATGACGAGCATCTCGTTCGATATTTGGGGGCCTTAGAGATCACCTGTTTTAATAGGAGATCGAGTGTTGAAGCATGTTTTAATTAGACAGAGGTACAGTATGACCTCGCCAACTGGATTCGTCATGCTTTTGATTTAGATGACAGTTTGAAATGCTACATGACTAAGTCTTTGGATGGGTCAAATACCCAGTTTACTGTTGATAATGGGCTATTGTGGAAGAACAGTCGATTGTACGTCCCAAAGGTGGGTAAACTGCGAGAATAATTAATGTTCAAGGCTCATTATACCAAGTACTTGATTCACCCAAGGATCACAAAAATGTATAAAGACATGAAAATGATGTTCTGGTGGTCAGGACTGAAGAAGGACATAGCACTATATGTAGCAAAGTGTCAGACTTGTGCCTTGGTGAAGGCTGAAAGTTAGAAGCCCGGTGGATTTTTGAAATCTTTGTCTATACAAAAATGGAAGTTCAACGACATATCCATGGATTTCGTGCATAGTTTGCCGAGATCATAGAAGGGAAACGATGTCATCTGGGTGGTCGTTGATCGTTTCTCGAAAGTGTCGCAATTCATCCCGAATATACGATTCAGTGGAAAAACTAGCAAAATTATATGTGGATAATATTGTATGACTGCATGGTGAGCCCCGTAACTTAATGAGTGACCGAGATGGATGTTTCACGTCTAATCCTGTTTACCCTCTTGGTCTGACCATCCGTTTGCCTTTCATCCGCAAACGGATGGTCAAACCACGAGGGTAAATAGGATTGGTAGTCTAAATATTACAACGCCAAACACATAAATGTTTAGTTTTCTATGGTCGATTGGGTTTACCTGAAGATCAAACTGTTTAAGGGCGTGTCAAGGATTCGACAGTTGAAAAAGCTAAGTCCGAGATACCTTGGGCCATTTGAGATTTTGGAGCGCATTGGTGAAACCGCCTATTAATTAAAGCTTTCAACAGATCATAGTGGTCTGCATGACATATTCCCCAAATCTGTGTTGAGTAAGGCGGTGCATGAGCCTACACAGTTTGTTGTGGCGGATCCGGTGCCGATTGATGTTGGGTTGACAATGAAAGTCAAGCCCATTCGTATTAAAAATGTGGAAGTTATGCAACTTCGCAATAAGTCTTTCAGGATGGTCAAGGTCCGTTGGGACAATTGTGGCCGAGAGGAGCTATCGTGGGAGCGAGAACAAACCATGAAGGTGGAGTTCCCCGAGCTTTTCTGTTGAGGTATACTTTCATAGTATTGGTACTCTTACATTTTCCTACAATATGTAATTTCGGGACGAAATTCTTTAAGTAGGGGAGATTTGTAACACCCCAAGTCTCTGTAGGCAGGAAAAGGAGTTACCGCGTGGCGTTAACAATACCGCGCACCGGTAGCGTTAGGCATCAAGATCGTCGAGTAGGGCGTTTTGACTCGATGCATTGTCTACCGCGTGGCGGTAGGTTGTTATCACGTGGCATTAGCCAATTAATTGGTCGAGCTCTCGGGAAGTTATCGCCCAGCAGTAGGGATACCGCAGGTGGTAGCTCTCAGTTTTCTACCGAGCGGCGTTAGTAACTGTCGCACGGTGGTAGTAGGAGCTGTCATGTCTTAACCATCGCTAGCTACCACAAGGCATTAGAATCCTATCACGCGGCGATAGCGAAGCTGTAACTGCGTGGCCACATGTTGGCCTGTGGTTGGAGGGCCTAGGAAGTGGCACATGAAACAAGGCATTGATTAATAGTATTGCACGACAGTAGCTAGTTACCGTGCAGCAGTAGCTCGGTTTATAGTGTTGGTTTGGTCGTTTTCACTTCATTATTTTGTATTTTGAGAACCTTGGGTTGGATGTTTGGAGGAGGAGAAGCAGCATCGGAGAGAGGAGATCTCGCCGCCATTTGAGATTCAGAGCTCGGATTCGCAAGGCGAGTTCGGATCTACAGAGGTAAAGCCGATGCGGTCATTTTCATCCAGCCAGAATCCCTTCCATGGGGCTGAAACGGACTTCTAGGGTAACGATCCTCCTCCTTGGACATGTTAAGTCCTTTTTGGCATTTGAGGGTAGACACTCCACAAACACGTAGGAGTGGTTCTCCGGATGGGTAGATCTGCGTATCCCCATTAGTTTGCATTTAGATCTGGAATCGAAGTGAATAGGCATGTTGTGTGAAGCCCATCAGGACAGGTTGGTCTGGATTGGTTATGTTTGTATTCTTTGTATGACGGAGAAAGCTCTGTGGTAATTTTGTAGATTTCGAACTCACGGTGAGTGCAGATGGCTGTATTGAGAGTACTGGAGGTAGATTCCAGGAAAACACCCGAAATGGGGGAAAATTGATGGCCTGTCCCCTACCGCGCGGCGATAGCACTATCGCCGGCAATAACTCCCAGTGAGCGTTGTATTGATTGTGAGGCTTGTCTCATATAGACCTGGTGGCCGTTTGTTGAGGCCTATCTTATGGAGTCCTGGTGGCCGTTTGCTGAGGCCTGTCTCTTGAAGACCTACGGACTAGCATGTGAGATCTAAGAGCCTGTGTGGGCTAACTTAGGTGGTCATGAGAGCCAGACTTGGAACCTAACAAAGTTATGTATGATTGTGAATGGGAAAGGGGAGGCTGAACCGTATCGTAGCTTATTGTGTCTGATGATTTGATCAACGAGAAAGAGCTGAACTGTACCCTCCCTATGCCGTTCGACTTGGAATGAGCCAGTAAGTGAATCTGGGGGATCACAATGGCTAGTCATAGCCATAGAGGCGAGTCTTTGGCTTCGGCCCGGAAAGACTAGAAAATGCTCAAGGAAGCTAACCGTCACAGAGAATAGAGGTGGGACCCAGGGAATTCCGGTACACTGATAATTTGACCTGAGTGCATGGGGCATGTGGCTGGATGTGCCAATGTCGTCTATGGTAAATGGTGGTTAATTTTCACATTCTAGATACCAATATTTGATTATACTAATGCATGCAGGGAAGGAGCACCACCACCCCGAGTGAGGGGTGAAGTCAATATAATTTGGTCAGCTAATGCTGACAATTGCTATTGTTTGCCACCGTTGTGGTGGAATGTTTCATGCAGGTGCAACTAAGTCAAGATGGAAATAGCGGGCTGGAGCCCAGTATTGCTAAGATGGCCCTTAAATGCCAAAGCGAATTACTTATTTACTATATTGTTCATATGTGGTCGTCCTATGAGCCGATGTATGCAAGACATTTTAATTTGAGTTGAACATTATAAGGCCTTAAGGCCAATACTATTTGTGTATTTGGTTTATCAATCCTACTTTTATATTAGTTGACATTCAGTTGGTTGGGTTCCCGTTAACCTTTAAATTACTTCCGCTATAATGTACTTTATGATAGGATGCATGTACATGGATTATGGTATCAAATAATAACTCCTTTGACTATTTGTAGTATATGGCATTAGGCCCCAACCGGACCTTATGTTATATGCTATGTGACGGACGGGGATGTTACAAGTGTCACTTATCAAGGTTCTTCCAGCCTCAATGAGAGTTCTATTTTTTCTCTCAACAATACCATTTTGCTGGGGTGTTCTTGGAGAGGAGAATTCCTGAAAGATACCTTGCTCTTTGTAGAAGTTTGTCATGTTTCAGACTGAAATTTTGTACCATGGTTACTTCTAATTTTGACTACAGTGCAACCCTTCTCAATCTGAATTTGCTTGATACTGGTCACAAATCTATCCAAAGTATTAAACTTTCTCTTAAGAAGCTAGATTCAGCAAAGTATTTTAAAATATACTTGGTGTGTTGTTGTTAGGTTAGTATCTTTCAAGAACACATAAAACACACAAGCAGTTTATAGTGGTTCGCCGATCTAAGGTACATCCACTTCCCCCATTACATATCTAGTAATGAGCTAGATTCAGCCAACTCCGCCAAAACTCATATCAATAGACCTTACATATCAGATCCCTCCTTAGATCTTACACCTTGGAGTGGCTACCACTCTTATAACACGTACTTATCTCAGTACTACTTCATAGATAGCAATAAGTCTCCTACCTCAGGCTCACAAGCAAGCCCTACCTCAGCCTTTATAACTCAGGCCTACCTCAGATTCTCTATAAGAATCCTACCTTAGAATTTGGAAAAGTCTTACTCTCAGCCTTTCTAACTTAGTCCTACACTCAAATCTCAAAGAGATCTAACACAAAAGATTTAAATAATATTTGATTTACAATGACTTAAGAACAAAAGCTTTGGAGCCTTCTTCTTTATTTATATCACAAGACAGCTTCTCTTCACCACAACAACAAGAAATAATCTTCATATTAGAGACAAGTTGTGTTGTGTTGAATACTTGTAGAGATTTTCGTCTTCTTCAAGTTTTAGAAAAAATACTGAGAAGACTACCAAGCTTGAAAATAATGAAAATTAATTCCAACTCTACTGGAGGCAATTTTTTGTGAATTAGGGTTTTAGATAGTTTTCCCAAAATATTCTTGTAAAGTCCCACACACTTAGCTTTTATATCTTAGCATTTTCACGGCTATAATCATGTTTAAGTATGCGGCATGACCGACTTTAATGGTTGAATCGTCCCAAGATTGCATGTTAGAGAAATGTGTTTCCATCTTTTAGCACGCAATCTGTGTCAATTTGAATTATGTATGACGTCAGCAGAATAGACTAGACGCCAATTGACTTAGAATAAATTTCTGATCTTCTATAGAGTCATTGAGTGCAGGAAGCAACATAACATAGTCAAATACTTGAAATCTGATAAGACGTTGAGTGACGACATTTAACTCAGTGCATTCTACTTAGTCGTTGTATGAAGTCTTTCTGAAGAGGCGTCGAGTGACTGCAGTTAACTCAACGCAAACAACTTTGGCTTTGAGTCAAGTCTTATGTCTCGATGTATTTGAACTTTGACAGTTTTTTTTGCTTCACTATTAAGGCAAGGGAATCAAGATAAAACTCTCCAAAACCTCAAGTCTACAGTCAAGGGAATCAAGATAAAACTCTCCAAAACCTCTGTCTCCAACCTTATTCGACTACCCGTAGTCAATGAAGAAGAACATCTAAGTCATGAAGACTCTGACAGGGCTTGTATGTTTTGTGGACTATCTCCAGAAGTTCTTACCATCCGTCGATCAGATCTCAATTCAGAAAGCAAGTTCCTGGTGGATATCATTGGAAAAATTCTCCTGTGCAAGATTAGTTCCATAAGAGACATCTCTCTTAATCTGTTTGACATCATGACAGCCATCATCTGCAGAAAGAAGTTTCAGTTTGGTATGTTAATTCTTGATAAGATCAGAGAGAGCATCAAGGCTCCAAACTATGCTAGGATCATCTCTTTGATGTTGCATGAGATCAATCCTGAAGTTTTCAATTTCTCCAAAGGAACAACACTACACCACATGAAGAAAGTATCCATCTATTCCATTCAGAGATGGGAATTAAAGCTGCTAAATCCTACCTAGTCTGCCAGAGCCCATGATCATTTAGCTGCAGAGGACAGGACTCCACCTCCCTCTCCACCTCATATTGTCAGCACATCTAGTGCAGCTGCTGAGGGGGATCCTGCTTCTTCTGTACAAGAAAAAGGATCTCTACACCACCTGTTGTTGTTTCTCTCCCTCCATCCACTCCAGAAGAGACTCCCTCAAATGCTCAGGTACAAGACACAACTCTCTCTACAGAAGAATCCATAAACTAGATGATTGAAGAACTAAGTACTAAAGCGCCTCTTCCTCCCTTCCAACAAGAACAATCTACTGAACCATCCAAGCAACCAACACCAGTACCATAACCCACTCACACTCCATCTCCAAGATCTCCTGTTACATCTCTTGAATCCCCTATTCACAAATCCCCTGCTGCTGAGAAAGAACAAGCTGGGACAATATTTATTTCTGATGAGATAGAACAAAGCCTAGAACCAGTTGAAGCTCCTCTGAAGAGCTTGGATTTTCCTATTCCCACCTTCATTGATGAAGAAGGAGATGCTCTGATTCACACAACCAGAGCTAAGAGATCAGTCATTAGTGAGAAGTTATTCCATGGTCTGCTCCTCCTCCTCCAGCTCCTCAGACTACAACTCCTCCTGCTGTAAATGATCTAATAGGTAAGATTGAACAGATACTGCTCGAATAAAGAAAGTATTTTGATGACTCTCTCAAAGTTGTTCAAGATAAAGTTACTGCTCTTGAGAAAGAGATGAACAAAGGATTTGCTGAAATTCAGCACAATACTGATGAGTTAAGACAACCATTCAAGAAAGGTGGAAAAGCTCTAGACCACACAATCACCAGTGTCGGTCATGTAATGGAACAAGTTGTTACTCTTGCCTATAGCCAAATACAGTTAGAAAAGTTAGCCCAAGTTCACACATTCAAAATCTGTGAAGAAGTAGGTACCTTCATAGAAGATGCCATAAATACTCTAACTGTAGAAGTCAGAAAGGGGGAGAATCTCATCAAAGAATACTTAAAGAAATTAGATGCCAACAAGCAAACCCTCAGGGAATAAAAGCTAAAAGAAATTCATGATGATGTGCAGAATCAAATCCACAGTGTAAAATTTCATACTTATGATACAGCTGTGTGGATGCACAATCAAATATTCCCTGATTTTCAAGTTGATCCAAACATTATTCCTCATCATCTGAATCCCCTAGCTCCTCTAGCTCCAGCTCCAGTTCCTCAGCCTATCTTCTCTCCAAGACCTGAAGGCTCTGAAGCTCCTCCTCCAGAATCTTATTCTCAGGTTTGGGAATCAGATCCAGCGGATATATTCTTTCAAGCTCCTCCTGAAATTCACATCCCAAAGAAAAGAAAGTATCGTGATGGAGCTTCAGCCAGCAGATCTATTCCAGTTCCAGAAGCAGAGCAAAGGAAAGTTCCCGAATTTACAGAAATTTGGAGTCCTACATCAAAGTCCCTTATTCTTGATACTCTAAAACTAGTCTTGGATTTCAATGAAATAGACATGATCATTACAGCTCCCAAGAATGGGACTTATATGAGAAATCCATGACCAAGAGAAGACTGTATGATAGAGAGCATGGAAGAAACAACCCTGCTGCACCTCCAAAACCTCCCAAGTACAATCCAAAGCCATAAATTTATCATAGGAGACAACAAGAAAAGAAGGATAAACAACAACATCAAGCCTGAGGATGAAGAAAGATATAAGTGTGGGAATGGGATTTGTGTAGAAATGATTTTTGGACAATTCTAATTACATAATCCTTAATTTTGATAATCTATTCTTTGCTTATAATCTTTGTGCTTATTACTCTATTTTCTATCTTGCATATCTAGCTCCTTATTTGTCTGTATAATTCACCTTAGTTTAGAGGGTTCTGGCATTTACAAATAGGGGGAGATTGTTGGGTATTGTATCCACAATAACCTAGATTTGGTGAAGTCACCCTTGAACTAAGATGAATTAAGTTGTATTTGATGTAATGTTTGATTTATGTGTCTGCAGGACTTAATTTACCAAGTGTAGACCAATGTCAGTCTATAATGGGTCACCAAACACAGGACCATACAATGTAATATCTCATTGTGTGATCCATGGTGTTGACTCATGTGTAGCCTATATATTGGGATACACTTCATTTTCAAGCACTAGGGATGTTGGTGAAAGACATGTTGTTAATTCTATCTAAGAAAGGAAAATCCTCATGAACTAGAATTTTTCTAAGTGTTTCACTCGAGTAGAAGTCTAAGTACTCGAGTTAAACCCTTAGTCATACTCGAGTAAGTCTAGTCTGAATTCGAGTAAAAGAAATGGCTCTCGATTAATTTGAATCTTGCTCTCGAGTGGCCAAATTCATTATTCATGTAGACCCCTTCTTATTCTCGAGTTAATAGATTTTTTATCTCAGAATTATTCTTAGTACTTTACTCGAGTAGTCAAGTTCACCACCCGAGTAGTTTAGGCTCTTTGTCTCGAGTGACAGAAGCAAAGATCTCGAGTTGTATTTACCTCACTCAAGTAGTATTGATAATGTACTCGAGAAATCTACTTACTTCTCGAGTAGTCTAAAACTAGTACTCGAGTAGTCTAAAACCAGTACTCGAGTAATCTATTTTAAATTTCCAGAATTTTTCTAAGTCCTTTTCTCGAGTAATCCTTCTACCTCTCGAGTAACATTTCTAACACTCGAGTAATCTTCATTCCACTCGAGTGATTATAGTTTTTGTTCTGAATTCCTTGAAGAACTTCTTATCGAGTAGTCTGTTATTATTTTCTCGAGAACCTGATGTAGTACTCGAGTAACTCTTTCTTCACTCGAGTAATTCAGTCAACTTTTCCAGAAATTTCGTTAAGTGTGGAACTGATAGGATTTTCAAATATCTTCACGTGATTGGTCCACGTGGACATTATTAATGCTAATTATGACCGTTAGGGAGATTTTATATAAGGTCTTGTCATTTCGCCGAACCCTAACAAGCGCTGAAAATATATACCTTAAGAATTCTGAATCCTATTTTATCTTTCCTAAACGGAAGCCGTCGTCGATCCTCTTCGTGCAAAATTGCCTATGGCTTTCGCTCAATAAGATTTAGATCAAGTTGACTTGCAGATCGGCATTATTTTCCAACTCTTCATCATCTCTCGGATCGTGTGAGTCAAGAACTTTCAGATCAGGATCTAGCCGATCCTCTTCTTCAAAATTTCTGAAAAAGCCACAAAGTTCAAAGGAAGAAGACCTTGGCCGACATCTCCAGATTTGAGAAAAATAATTGTTTGTATTTCATATTCTCAATTTAATCTTGTAGGAGATTACTCTCCGATTGTAGGAGCTTTGTTCTCCGATTTGTAGGAAGTTTTCATCTTCCGAGTGTAGATCTGTGTTGTGGATCAAGTTGTAGGAACTTTGTTCTCTAGCGTAAGATTGGTTTCAATCCGAGATAGTGGAGTAGTCGAGTCTAGTGCTTTGCTAGATCGGTGAGTGTAAAGTGGATGTACCCAAGGTTAAGGAACCACTATAAATCTCTGTGTCCTCTGTGATTGCTTGATTATGTTTGTGCATAGATCGCTAATTTTTTATTCCACAAAAAGACGCACAACTCACCTATTCACCCCCTCTAGGTGATTTAGGTAGACAACTTAACACTCTCACAAAGGCCCTACCTCAGATACAAAGTTGGATCCTAACTCAGACCCAAAGGTCCTACACTCAGATCCAAAACTGGATCCTATCTCAGCCTTTATAAATAAGTCATACACTTAGATCTGTTAAGATCCTAAAGAAAAGAAAGTATTTTGGTTGGTGTTGATTTGACTCCTGATAAGTTATCTCAGTCTACTATTTCCTGAGCTGAGTTAACTCAGCCCTAACCTCTTCTCAGCAATAAGAACTTTGATCTTTAATAATGTAAGACCCCCTCCTTTTTTTTCAACACCGGGGTCTTAGGCCCAGAACCGCCGTTTTGCGGTGACTCCTTCACGCCCTGAAGGGTCATCACCACAAAGCGCCGATTCTGCCGGCCAATTCGATCACAGAAAAGTAGCATAATGAAGTCATGAAAACTAACTGTCCACAAAAAATCACATATCAGTAAATAAGTCTCTACGAAGGGAGTGTCCGCAGAATAAAACATCAGAGTAGCAAAATAAGGGCTTATGCCCAGTACATCATATCCTCACTACAAAATCACTCATGCGGAAGCAAAAGCAGAAAAACTACTCAAGGTCGAGACTCACGGTCCCGGCTGTATGAACTCCGGAGCTAGACTGCCCCACCTCCAAGCGCACCGGTCTCTGGGGTTGCTCCTCCATGCTGGTATCCACGATCCCCTAAATGATGCGGTTCGAAAACCGTTAGTCTAAAAGACTAAGTCCTATCATCCCCCGCACCTTCCCCCACGGCTCCTAGGCACCGAGCGGAGAGGAAGAAAAGGGGAGAACTTGAAGGTGGAGAATAACAAAAACAGATGGCAGCGGACCTATACTAGCAGTTCTATAACAGGTATAAACAATAAGTTGAAATATGAAAAGTAACCTTCACTTATGTGAGATAACATAAGCCAATGGGGTCTTTTGCAAGGCTCCCATCGTATAAAAAGTCTCATACCAATTTATACGTTGGGGTGTCGGTTATCAAACAGCAGTAACCATATAAAACAAAATTAACATTAATTTATAAACTTGTCCACACAAGCTTATAGACCAAGGGATCGTTTTGTAGGTCATAATGTATAAGCATCCCATACCACTTATACATTAGGTGTCACAGGTTAAATTATTCGATTATGTTATGACATGCAAGTGGGTATGATGGATCATGCAAGTGCAACACACACACCCGACTCTGTGCACACAGACCTTTAGTTCCCCCTTTTTGGAGTCGTAACCTCCCAGGATACCTCCGTAGTGGCAGACGAAAGCGGTGGGTTGGGCATCGCCCACCTCTAAACCAGTAAAGCACTACCGGTCATACCTATCGTACGCCTCAATGCTTGGTGCACGAATCGGACTCCTGCGTACTCTTGCCGGCTGGCGCACCGGACTTCTGTTGGCGAAGTGCTAACCACACTTGCCGAGTCAACGTATTGGCGTCGGTGCATCGACCCTCCAATACCGAAGACCCACCACCTTAATTTCCTTTCCTTTTATTCACATGCAAATTAGCGTAATCAAGAACCGAGCCGAAGCTCCCCGGACTGCACGTCCGTCTCAAACAATCGAGTCGAAACTCCCCGGACCCAAAGTCCGCCTTTTAACCATCCGAGCCGAAGCTCCCAACTAACTTCCCGTGCTAACAGTGTTGGTGAATGGTGCAACCCTAATTACTAAGTTACTCTTTTCAGCTTGTTAAAACAGTTTACGTTAACTCAGGACTGCCCCCGGTATTCCCTGTGAAGGGCTCTCAAGGGGCACTAGGAACTGTGTTGGGATTACGCCCAGCGTTCCATTTCGCAAGGTACTTATTTGTTATTGGTTGATTCCCTTACCCATTCCTCCCTCATGTTACGATAGGCTAACCCTAAGGTGATTTGACTCCACTCACCTCAGGGTGGACGATCTTTCGTCGGACCCGAGCGCCTCTAAACCCTAGACAAAGTAACACCCTACTCACTTATCTTCCAAGATGCACCTAAATCTACTTATCCTTCCAGCAAAACAATCAAGACCCATCACATAAGCTCTAACTCATATCCAAAATGATTTCTTGCAGTTTTGCTAAATGCAGACCACTTAAGCTATATGACTCGAAAAATGGGAGGTACATCAAATAATCATCCAGTACCCCTATGAAAATTATTGAATGGCTAAAATGACAGTTTTAGCATAAATCCAGAAATTCATAATTTTCCTAATTTGTCTGATAATTTATTTATTTATTCTAGTATCCAAAAAGCCTAAGTTTGAACATGAAGTACCATTTTCAAACAAGATAATAATCCACTAAATTTATGATAATTACAAAATGCATAATCAACTCTAAATCCTAAGTCTTCCAATTTTTCAGCAAGGTTTAGGCCCTTAAATTTAATTTCGAATTTATCTCATAATAAGTCATTTTAAAAGATTTTATAGCAAACATACCTCCAAAAATTCAGAGAAACTTCAGGGATGGTTGTGATGGCATATAAATACTCTAGATAAAATTTCATAATTTATCCTTTAACAAAAAGGCTATACTTAATTTTCTCATGGAATTTCAAGTTTATGGGTTAATGAACAAAGTATACTAATTATCCAACAAAAATTTCCAAATAAATTCCCATATGATAATAATGAACTAAAAACACTATGTATCAAGTTTCATAATTGTTCAACAAGTATTGAGCTCTTGTAAGATTTATTTAGTATGTAACCAAAATAATACACTTGTGAAGTAGATGCCCTAATTATGTATCCAAAAATTCTATTAAAAATCATATATGATCAGTAAGGTCTAAAACTACCTCTGCCAAAGTTTCACGACCCTTCAATGGGCAGTGAGATCACAATAGTCAAATTATTAATTAGGGCAATCCTATTGGTTGCAAATGAAGTGCTACAAATATTGATCAAAATTTCCCAAATAAATTACCAGAGGCTCATCACATCCTTATTCCCACACTACCCAAGTTTGGTTTTATTTCAAGGAGTTTAGCTAACCTAAACTAGCACTATAAGTTTTATGGCCTAAGCTAGGGCTATGGTTTTGTGGTCCCTACCCTTTACAAAATAAATTAATATTTTTACCAGAGGGTTTTGTATACCGTAGGTCCCTCCATGCAAAGTTTGATGTTCATCCAAGGTGATTAGGACTCATGCCCTTCACAAGGCACAAATGTCCTTCCTTAGGCTATGGCCTAGGAACTTAGGGCAAATCACCTCCAAGTCATCCCATTTTGCTCAAGGGGGTGACATAGTCCATGCCAAATCAGTGTCCAAAACCTCTGCCTCTGTTGAGGGGAGGGGACCACCCTAAGTCCATAGTGCTCTAGTGGTCAAAAATACCCTCTTAAGGCCAAACTAGGGTTTGGTGATTCCCTAACCAAAACTTATCCAAATGAACTCAAATTTTGTACAGGACTAGGTCTTGAGGCCAGGGACCACTCCCCAAAATTTGGGAGGGTTTGGAGGTCATTTGACCACTTAATTAAATTACTCTAACTTTATTAAATAAAATCAAAAACTTTAGGAAACGTGTGTCCACAAATTCTAAGTTTTGGGCAAGCCCTAGTTAAAACTAGGTTAGGCTCCCTGCCAAAATTTCAATTTATTTGGGCTAGGGATGAAGTGTGGGCACTCAGTTTAATGACTGCCCAGCCCTAAGGGTATGTCCCACCAAAATGGGTGCCCTGGTCAGATCATGCACCCAAATGGGTTCACATAAATTTTAAAATAAAGTAGACCCCAAGAGCTACAACTTTCATGTTGGAGGTTTTCCTACCAGGTGAGCCTAGGTATTTCTAATATTTAAAACCGAATAATACTAAAACTGTAACATAAATAAGAATATCAAAATTTAATATCCTATAGTTTAATTTCTGATGGAGCACGAATCTTGACGCAGAATCGACGGAATCCCGTCATCTTCTTCATTGAGCCAACGGCCAGGATTCATCCCGCTTGGAGCCGTTTCCAAGCCCTGCCGCCGGCGATCCAGCCCCTTCCCCGGCCGTCCTCCGCCACCACCACCTCCGTTGAGGTGGCGGCTATCGCCAGGCGGCGGCTCTGCCGCCGGAGAGGCGTTTTCCGGCGGTTATAGCAAGAAAATTTCTTGCCAAAACCATGAAAAATCCTGGATTTGATCGGGCTCAATTGAGCCTGAAACCTCAACCTAAGGAGTTCTAAGATCTACCCGCGAGTTAAGGAGAGGGAGAGGACCTTCTTGGAGGCCTGGATGCGGGAAGAGCGGCGGGATGCCATTGTTGACGGAGGCGGCGCTCGGCTTCTACAACAGTACAGTGGGATGGCCTGTATCCTCCAGGTAAACGCTCGAAAATGTTCCCCTTTGCCAACTGATGGTGTTTAAATGGCAATTGGGGAAGGGGGTGGCTGGTTCTTCAATGGCCATCAACACCATTTATGGTGTGGCTCGGGTAGAGTGGAGGAGGCTAAATCCACCCCTTGGTGGCCGGGAAATGGCTGGAATCAACTCCTCTCCCATAGAGGAGTTGATTGCAGCCATAAATGGTGGCTGTTAGCCTCCCTTGGCCGGCTCCACTCTCTCCCTTCCTCTCCCCCATCTTCTCTCTCCTCCATTAACATGGAGGGAAGCTTCTTTCTCTCTCCTAGTCACCCCTGGTTGATTGGTCAATCCCATAAGCTAAGTGCAGCCCACTTGGTTATGATGACATGGAAATGGGGTTAGCCTAAGGAAGAAGTGGCTTGGGCTTGGGTTAGCCCATTTGGGCTAGGTTTGACTTGGCTTAGGCCATGGTTGACTTAGTTCAATTTGATCATTTGGGTTGGCCCTATTGGGTATTTAATGACCCATTGGACTCCCTTAAGGTCTAGGTGGGGTTATGTAGGGTTACCTTGCCCTTTGGAGGTCACATACCCTTGGTAAGGGTACTTTGACCAGATTAGGGGCTTGAGTTGACTTGGGTCAACATGACCATTTTGGTTGACCCCAGTGGGTCCTTGGTGATCCATCAACCTCACTTTAGGGTTAGGAGGGCATAAGTGGGGTCCTCTTGGCTAGGGGAAGGTCAATTGACCCTAAGTAGGCTAGTTTGCCTCAATTAGAGCTAGGATTGACCTTGGTCAACTGAGCCTCTTTGGTTGACCCCAATGGGTCCTTATGGCTCTAATGGGCCTCCCAAGGTATTAGGGGGTGTTGTGGTAGGGTCTTGGGGTCAAGGTGTAGCCCCATGGTCATCCTAAACCATTGTTCAGAGTTCTACTATTTGCAGATCATGCTGATTTTCCACACTTGTCTCCAATCTCTTGGCCCATTTCTGGCTTCCTAGAGTTTTGTCATGACCTAGTCATGGCCAAAACCACTCTTAGGGGTCTAGTTGGAAATGGAATGTTACAAATAAACTGCTGCTTGTGCTGGAAGTAACTCAAAAACTTAAGCTTCTGACCTTACTGTTGAAGATTGAAGAGTAGAGAGATCTATTTTTTATTCTTCAAACAACCAACTGTTTGTAAGTCACAGACTAACTGTATAGTGAGTTTATCAAGCTCTACAACTTCTTGGAGCTCAGAAACAAAGCTTTCTAATCTTGCTGTTCCAGGTGAGAAATGGCAACAACTATCATGTATCAACAGATCTGTTGTAGTTAGGGTCAACCTTGGTTGCTTCTTCTTTCTCAGAGAAAAATCTCTGATCTTGTTATTGATGGTGTTGATCACAATAGCTATCTTGATGAACTTTTGGATAAGTTGATTTGAACTTCTTTCTTCAAAGCTCTACAACAATAGCGAGGAAGAAGACAAAGTTCTTTCTTTTCACAATAAGCCCAAAAAGTTTATTTTCTCGAACTGATCTAAATTCTTTTATTAGCTTCCGCCGTCCAACGTCTATTTTTCCGATAGGGCCCACCTGTATTTCTTGGCTGCAACTTGCTTTGACAGTAAAAGACGTACAATAGGTCTGCGGCGTCATTTGTCGCGTACTGTAGCTTTCCCGTAACTAATTTGAATTATGTTTACTTTTGCTGACGTCAGCATCTGTGGACTTAGCCAAATTCTCAGTTTCATTTCATGCGTTGAGTGTGTTGAGTAAACAAACTTCACTCAACGCAAACATACTTAGCCAAATAAACTACACAGTCAAGCGATGAGTGGGTTGAGTGAATGCCCTTCACTCAACCTTTTGTCCTTGGACAATCTTTCTGCTGATTTGGCATTGAGTGCATTGAGTGAGCCTTCGTCACTCAACGCCAACTTGACTTAGCCAAATTCTGCCCTGCTATGCGTTGACTGCGTTGAGTGAATCTTCATCACTCAAAGCTTCTGGACTTGACCAAATTCTTCTGCACTGTCAGGCATTTAGTGTTTTGAGTGAGCTTTCATCACTCAACACCCCTAGACTAAGTTGTTTCTCTAAATGCCTTCCATCTTACTGAGGCGTTGAGTGAAGTGCCCACACTCAACGCTTCTGTACATAGCCGCAACTCTTTATGATGAGCTTTCGTTGAGTGAGCTGACCTCACTCAGTGCATCTGGACTTAGACAAATTTTCCTGTCTATCTCTTCATAAGCTTTGACTGATCATTGTTATGTTGACACCTTCTTTGGCTTTGAGTGAGCTGTCCTCACTCAATAATTCTGGACTTGGACATAATTCTTGACATAATCATCATATGCTTGATCTTAACTCAATGTTATTTGGTATATGTCGTTGAGTGAACTGCCTTCACTCAACGCCAGTCGACTTAATTAGCTGCATTTTCTGCCATGCCAATGCTGAAGTTTTGACAGACTCAACTATACTCGAAGCCTTTTGTTATATGGTGTTGAGTGAATTGCCTTCACTAAATTTCTGTGTACTTAGCCGCAGAACTGCTATGCAAACTGCAGGGCTTTGACTGTCCACATCTTACTCGGCGCTTTTTGGCATCTGGCGTTGAGTTAACTAGCTTCACTCAACGCCTGTGGACTTAGACAAATTTCTATCTCCCCACCTTTCTACCTTATGACCACCTGTCACTGCCACTTAGACAACCAATCTAAACTTGTTTCAAGGAACATCTTGCACAGATAGAGCTTGTAATAATTGTTAGATTACACACATGTGTATACAATTGTCAAGTAGGCCTTCTTCAAATCTAGAACATTGAGATCAATGGACCCAACACCGTCGTCATGGGAACTCCATGTACGGGTATGTCAAGAGCTCATGGGGAATGCCAGAGCTATGGAAGTTGCTTTTTGGACGCTTTCGTTGTGTGATAGAACGTGATAGGGAGTTCACATTGGTGCTGGGGTTCACTGACCCTCACACGTTACGAACCCCCGGTTTTGCATTTCTTTGTTTTCATTGAGGAGAAACTTATATTGTTGTGGGGTCTTTATACTGACCATGTGTAACATTCCAAAATATTTTACCTAGTGTGAGCAAGTATTGGGTTGATTGCAACATGCAACTCTTTTACTTGACCAAATGATAAAGGCAATGTCGTGTGAATATAGTTGTATCATCATGAACATAGCCAAATCATCATGTGAACCCTAGTATTGTTGTATGAACTTGACGATCATCGGGTTAGCTACTCATGTCGTTGTGTATATAGACATGTCGTAGTGTACACAGACATGTCATCATGTATACAAACATGTCATTATGTGGAGGGGTATGTCGTCGATTTATCTCAAATATCGTCAAGACTACCCGCCCATATCGTCATGCGAACTTGTGTGTTGTCATGTTGACTCGACGACACGGGCCGATTTTAGGTGTGTCATCGTGATCAATGGAATATTGTCGTGTGCACTCCTTTATCGTCATTTTGATTAGATGATGTCATTTAGTAGCAGTAGTGTGATGGCTTTTCGTCGTTTAAACAAGCCATATCATTATATGTAACGTTTATTTCATTAAAATATGTGTAATTGTTGTATCCTGTTAACAGCAAGTATTGTCTTATTTATTAAAGGCTTGTATTCGAACTGAGTCAAATATGGAAAAATAAGTTTTGAGTTGGTCCCTATTTCTTTTCTATTTCTATGTGAATTCATTTCTTACACGGGGAAATCATGGCAGGTGTTAGAATGACAAAGGTCTTCTATTCATATATGTAAACAATAGGTATGAGTACAAATATATAGGAAGAGAAGAGAAGAGGAATCTCAAATCTACAATGTAGGACTAAACCTAAAAAACAACATGGGTACATAAATGCAATGGGCTTTACAATGGGCTTGCAGTATATTAACATCTCTCCTCAAACTCACGGTAGATCATGAACCGAGAGTTTGCTAATAAGATATCAGAATCTAGCAGATGTGAGCTACTTGGTGAGGAAGTCTGCTATTTGGTCTTCAGAGGCAATGAATGGTAGAGAAATGGTGTTGTCGAGGAACTCTTGGCGAGTGAAGTGACAATCAATTTCGATGTGTTTCGTTCGTTCATGAAACATTGGGTTGGAGGCAATTTGTATAGCACTTCGATTATCATAGAATAAGGGAGTGGGCCCGGAGATCGATAGACCAAGATTGCAGAGAAAACGACAAAGCCAAACTATCTCTGCAGTAGTGGAAGCCATGGCACGATACTCAGCTTCAGTGTTGGAGCGTGCAATGTAGTCCTGTTTCTTGCTACGCCGGGATATAAGAGAGTCACCCAGGAAGATACAGAAGTCAGTAGTAGAGCGACGAGTTGTAACATCCCCCACCCAGTTAGCATCTGAGAATGCTCGAAGGGTGAGTGTAGAAGTGGCAATGAGAAATAATGACCGGGTGACGTAGGTGTGCAGGTAGCGAAGAATCCGGAGGACTGCGGCGTAGTGAACCGATCGAGGATGTTGGGTACATTGGAATAAATGTACCTGATTTGAAGAAGCCTCACCCTATTCAATGATATACATCAAAATGTATTTGATGTGTTTTGAGTTTAGTTGTGCAGGTTAAGTATTTGCAGGGAAAGATGAAAAGTTTTTAAGTCCATGTGTCGACACCCAGAAGAAAAGTGTCGACACTTAAGAAGACTTGTGTCGACACCCAGAGGAGCAGTGTCGACACTTGGAGTACTTGTGTCAACACCAGGAATGCAGAGTCGACACCAGAAGGAAAGTGTCGACACATACAGGTTGTGTCGACACTCAATGAAGAAATATTCAGAGAAGCAGTGTCGACACTTAGCAGCAGTGTCGACACCCAGAGGAACTTTGTCTACATCAGAAAGTGTCGACACTTGGAGGCTGTGTAGACACTCAGCAAATTTCAACAGAGTCTAAATATAAGTGTCGACATAATGAAGAATGTGTCGACACACAGCAGAAGACTCAACACATGAAGAAAGTGTCGACACTTGGAGGCTGTGTCGACACTCAGCAAAGATCAACAAAGTTCAAGTACAAGTGTCGACACTAGGAGGCTGTGTCGACACTCAGAAAAGTTCAACAAATTCTAAGTACAAGTGTCGACACAAAGGAGAAGTGTCGACACTCAGAAAGTATCAACACAGAAGGCATGTGTCGACACTAAGGAAGATGTTCGACACTGAACAAGTTCAACACAAGAAGATGTGTCGACACAAAGGAGTTGTGTCGACACTTACAAGAATTCAACTAAGTACTAAAGAACAAGGACTTGTGTCGACACACAATATCAGTGTCGACACATGTTGAAGAATCAGTGTCGAGAAGAAATTTCTACAACACAAGGAGTTGTGTCGACACCTTGAAGGCTAGTGTCGACACTTAGTCTACATGTGTCGACACTTAGTCTATCAGTATCGACACTTAAAGACAGACTGTCTCGACACTTTCAGACAGTTACAGGTATTTAAAGAAGTGACTGGATGACTTGACAGCAGCCATTCCAGCCGGTCTACTGCTACTGTCAGAGTTGTCAGAAAGCTGTTAGGAACCGGATCAGCCGGTCACCATGAAGAAAGCCTATATAAAGGCTTATTTTGTCAACAGAATTAGAGGATCGAAAAAGAGAAGATTGAGAAGAAGATCAAGCAATTCATTGAAGAATCAATTCAAGTGAAGATCTAAGTAGTTGGAGAGAGAGAGAGCTCCTTCCAAGAAGACAGCTGTTGGAACCAGGCTGTGAAGAAAGTTTCAGACTTAGTTCTGATTCTTAAGTTAGCAGTGATTGAAGATCAGCTGCAGAGAGACTCAATCCTATTGTGTTCTACATTCAAGAAGCTTTGAAGAAAGCCAAGTAAGGTTGATCTCAGCAGAGTTCTTTCAAGAACTCATCAAGAAACCTGTCAACTCTTCTCTCTTATTCTGAGTTGTAGGTTTATACATTGTATTCTTAATTTCTTGTAGGATCCTTAGTGATCTGAGTTGTAAGCCTGAAATTATAAAGGCTGAGTGGTAGGGACTGTGTGCCTGAGTGTAGGAGATTCATATCTCTGAGTGTAGGCCTTGTGGCTGAGTGTAGGCCTTGTTGAAGGCTGAGTGTAGGTCTTTGTGAAGACTGAGTTGTAGGGCCTTGGGCCTGAGCTGTAGGAACCTGTTTGGGGTTCTGAGTGTAAGATATGAGGATCTGAGGAATAGTGGAGGAGTATGTCCGAATCTAGTACACTACTAAATAGGCGAAGGGGGAAAGTTGATGTACCCAAACCTTGGGGAACCACTATAAAACTGTGTGTACTCTGTGTGTGTATGATTCTGTGATTGCTGTGCTGATTGCTGTGTCGATTGTTGTGAAGAAGTAGTTATAATTCTTGAAATAATGTGCCAAAAAGATTAAAAAGATAAGGTCACCTATTCACCCCCCCCCCCCCTCTAGGTGATTCGGTACAATTTTCTTTCAATTGAGTATCTGAAGCAGGTTACTCAAAGAGGGAACATAACTGTTCTGAGTAAAGGATCTGGTTGGCAGATTCAGTTTAATCAAGTGCAGAATCAAGAAATCAAGAAAATGGGTTCAACAGAGAATCATAAAGAACTTGGATCCATGAAGTTGCCAATTTGTAGAAACGAGATTTTTGGCATCTGGATAGAAAGGGTTAGACTGTTTATGGAAGTCTCTGACCCTAGAATCTATATCACAGTTAAAGAAGGGTCATATGTGCATATGAAAGTTTCAGTCCTGGATGCAAATCAGAGAACACCTAAGGACTTTTCTGAAATGACAAAAGATGAGATTATTCTAGCTACAATGGACAAAAGGGCTCAGAATATCATTGTAAGTGTCATAGATGATGCTATATTTCAGAACTTGATACACTGTAAAACATCAAAGGAGATGTGGGATACTCTAATAGTGTACATGGAGGGTTTAGAAGAAGTTAGATAGGACAGGAAGTCTTTGTTAAACCAAGAGTATGAGAGCTTCAGACAAGGAAAGTCTTATAGCATAACTGAGTGCTACAAGAAATTCTATAGGATAGTTAATGAGTTAATGTCCTATGGAAGAGATTTCAGCAATTATGAGCTGAATGATAAATTCTTGAGGTCCCTAACAAAGGACTGGGACACCAAGATTTATGCCATAAGGGAAATGGCCAAGTTAGCAGATATTCCTCCTCCAACATTGTTTGGAAAGCTGTTATCCTATGAAATGCAGCTAATGGTAAGGAAAGAAGAGGAGAATACTACCAGAGTTGAGCATAAAAAAAGAGCAGTGGCATTCAAGACAGAAGCCACCAAGAAATATGAAAGTAAGTCTCCATCTCCACCTCCAAAGGTTGCTGAGACTGAGTCAGATGAATCAGAAAGCAGGAATTCTGAGAGCAGTGAGAGTGATGAGGACTTTGCAGCTTTCACAACACATTTTCAGAAGTTCCTAAAGAAGAAACAGTGGAGGACTAAGTCATCCACTTCACTGAAGTCATCAAATAATGACAGGAGAAATCCCAAGTCAAGTAGACCTACATCTTCAAAGATAGTTTGTTATTGTTGTAAAAAACAAGGACATGTTGTTGCTGACTGTCTAGAGAAGAGGAAAGAGTCTATTGATAATAAGAAGACTCAAATCAAGGGCAAGAAGGAAAGGTCCTTTGTTGCAAAGAAGGACAAAAGTCTGTCTGATATGTCAACTTCAGAATCTGATTCAGAAGCTGAAGCTTACATTAGACTGTTTGCTGAAGAAGAGGAAGAGGAGTTCATCCAGTTAATGAACTCTATATATGAGCAAGAGGACAATCAGTGCCAAGGACTGATGGCATTATCAGAAGGAGATAAAATCCAGGATCAGCCTGGACCTATTAAGGTACAAAATTGTTCATCATGTTCAGTTTCTAGTACTGGTTCAGAATCAAATTCTTCAGCATCAAGTGATGAGAGTGAATCAAAATCTGAAGGAGATATTCATCAATTGATTGATGAATATAGAGTAGTGTTGCAAGCTTTGAAGAAAAGCAAATCCTTGACCAAGAGTTAGGCTAAGGAGATTGCTAATCTCAAAGAGGCTGCAACAAATTTTGATAAGTTGATTGATCAAAAACTAAATGAAATAGCAAGGCTAAAGAAAATAATTGTTATTCAGATGGGGACTATAGCATTCAAGAATGATCAAATCAGAAATCTGGAGATTAGTCTTCAGAAGGAGAGAGATATAGTTGCAAGATTTTCTAAACCAAAGTCTATTCTACCTCTGATTGATGAATTTGTACATCAAAAGGGTAAAACTGGATTAGGGTTTACAAAACCTGCTAGGACTGTTCAGTCCAAGTCTAAGGGCAAAGCCCCAGTACTCAACAAGCCTGCTGTAGAAAAAACAGTCAGGGTTGTACCTAAGCAAAGGTACAACAGATTTGAGTGTTGGTGCTGTGGCAAGGTAGACCACTTTGCCATAGACTGTTAGCACAATTCTAGTGCCAAGGTGAGTAGCAATCTACCTGCTAGAAAAGATACAGTAGTAGTTTTGTTAAGAGGCAAACTAAACAGCACAAGGACCCAGAATTTTTTGGTTCTAAGGTTAACTAATCTGTTTTCAGGTGAGTCCAAGTGGTCATGCCCCAATATGGTACTTGGACAGTGGATGTTCCAGGCACATAACTGGAACTAGGGGATTGCTAAAGGACTACACATCAATTAAGGATGGTCCTAAAGTCATCTTTGGTGGTTCTGAAAAAGGAATCATCAAAGTTTTGGTAATATTTCTAGCAACCTTATAACAATTACTCAAGTGGCTTATGTAAAGGTTTGAAACACAACCTATTAGTATAAGTCAACTGAGTGATTTAGGATATGACTCTCATTTATCAAAAATGGTTGTCATATCAGGAGGTCAAATGATCAAGAGATTCATTCTGACATGTTATAGGAAGAGAAATGTCTATTGTCTAGACATTATGTGTGAGAATAATGGTTCTCCTGTGTGTCTTGTAGCTGATAAGAAAGTCTCTCATTGTGTCAAATGGTACAAGAGGCTAGCCCATCTCAACTACAAGACAATTGGCCAACTCTTTAGTAAAGAGTTAGTGAGGAATGGTCCTCAGGTTAAGTGTATTAAAGATGGTATATGCTCAGCTTGTCAAAAGGGCAAGCAGACTAGATCCACCTTTAACAGCAATGAAAACAAAGATGCTGTGAGGTGTCTACACCTCTTGCATATGAATCTCTTTGGTCCTATGCCAGTTCACAGCCTAGGTAGGAAGGTCTATACATTTGTGGTTGTAGATGACTACTCAAGGTTTTCCTGGGTGTTCTTCCTTAGACAAAAATCTGAAACACCTAGTATCTTCTATAGTTTTGTCAAACAAATTCAGAATGAGTTAGACAGTACAGTGGTCAAAATAAGAAGTGACCATGGTACTGAATTCCAGTCTGATAGCATGACAAAGCTATGTGAAAAGTTTGGGATATTTCAGGAATTTTCTTCATCAAGAACACCTCAGCAAAATGGCATTGCTGAAAGGAAAAATAGAACCTTGATTGAGGCTGGTAGAACCCTATTAAGTGACACATCTATCCCAGAATATTTCTGGGCTGAGGCAGTAAACACTGCATGCCATGTAATTAATAGGGCTACTATCACAAGAGCCACAATAAGACCCCTATGAGATTGTGAAAGGCAGAAACCAAATCTATCCTATTTCAGGATCTTTTGTTGTAAATGCTATTACTTAACAATGGAAAGTCTTACTTGACCAAGTTTGCTGCCAAATCCTAAGAGGTGATCTTTGTTGGGTACAACAACAATAGTAAGGCTTATAGGGTATACAACTTGTCTACTCAAGTTATAGAAGAGTCAGTACATGTAGTATTTGATGAAGCTAGACTCATTAACAATGAATTGTCTAGACTTGCTTCCATTGTCGGAGCTCCACAGGTTGACTAAGAAGATGGACAAGCTCACTATTGAAGAAGGATCTACAGCAAGTCAGCATATGGATGATAGTGGTTGTTGTCCAGGGGGAGTATTAGATGCACCTGATGCAGAAGAAGACCAAGGAGTGCAGCAAGTTGAAGAAGCTAAAGGAGTACATCCTGAAAATCGGCTGCCTCCACCTAATAGACATCTAAAAGATCATCCAGTAATTCAAATTATTGGTGATCTAAGTCAAGGGGTACAAACAAGGAGCAGAAATCTAAGTTTAGTACTCTACTCTAGTTTTCTATCCCAAGTAGAGCCAAAGAAATTGAAGAAGCCATCCTAGACCTCATTGGATTGAGGCAATGCAAGAGAAGCTGGATCAGTTCAAGAGATGCAAAGTCTGGGAGCTTGTTCCTAAACTAAAAGACCACAACATAATTGGAACTAAGTGGATATTTAGGAACAAGATGGATGAACATGGATTCATTATAAAGAACAAAACAAGACTGGTTGCTAAGGGATATAGGTAGGAAAAAGGTATTGACTTTGATCAAACCTTTGCTCCAGTAGCTAGACTGGAGGCCATAAGGATGTTCCTGGCCTATGCAACCTATCAAGGGTTTTAAAGTATACCAATGGATGTTAAGTCAGCTTTTCTGAATGGAAATCTGAAAGAAGAAGTCTATGTGGAACAGCCATCAGGTTTTGTTGATTCAACTCAACCTAATTATGTCTATAGACTTAGGAAGGCATTGTATGGGTTAAAATAAGCCCCTAGGGCTTGGTATGAAACCCTGTCTAGTTTCCTCATTGAGAATAAATTCACAAGGGGGAAAATAGACAAGACTCTATTCCTTAGGGAATCCAGAGGTAAGATAACATTTCAGCTACCTAAGGAGACAACAAGAGAAGATGGATAAGCAGCAATCCCAAGCCCAAACCTAAAAAGATGATGAGAAATTGAAATGACTAATTGTAGACTTGATGTTTTTTTGGAAACTTTGCAGAAAGTTTGCAAAACTAATGCAAGGACAATTTAAAATGAGCAGTATGAGGGAACTTAAGTTTTTCTTGGGTCTCCAAGTTAGACAGACTGAGAATGGTTTATCCATATGCCAGTCTAAGTTCACCCTAGAATTAATAAGGAAGTATGGTATGGAATCATACAGTGCCATGAAAACTCCTATGGGGTCAAGTATGTCTCTTAGCAAAGATGATGCAGGGAAACCTATAGATGAGACTTTGTATAGAGGGATAGTTGGATCCCTATTGTATTTGAATGCAAGTAGACCATATATCATTTATGCTACATGTGTCTGTGCTAGGTATCAAGCATGCCCTAAAGAATCTCATTTGACAGCAGTCAAGAGAATTCTGAGATATCTAAAGGGCACTCCTTATCTAGGCCTTTGGTACCCTAGGAATGGAGACTTTGAACTGACAGATTATTCAGATGCAGATTTTGCAGGCTGCAAAGAAGATAGGAAAAGTACAACAGGTATCTGTCAATTCCTAGGTGAAAGACTGATTTCATGGAGTAGCAAGAAACAAACAAGTGTGGCTATCTCCACAGCAGAATCAGAATATGTTGCTGCATGATGTTGCTGTGCTCAACTTCTATGGATTCAACATCAGCTAGTAGACTATGGTATGCAAGTAAGTAGAACACCTCTATTTTGTGATTCTACTAGTGCTATTTCTATTGCAAACAATCCTGTCTCTCATAGTAGGACTAAGCACATAGAAATAAAATACCATTTTCTAAGAGAACATTTGGAACAAGGAGATATTTCCCTAGAATATGTTAATACAGATAATCAACTAGCTGACATGTATACTAAGCCCTTAGAAGAAACCAAATTCAATAGATTTAAAATTGACTTAGGGATGATAAACTTAGACTAAGTTTACAAAAATGGCTAAGTAAAATAGTGTCGACAAACAGAGTTATCTGTGTCGAGACAGAGAATTGGTGTCGACACTTCAGAGAAAAGGTGTCGACACATCTAGGAAGTCTGTGTCGACACTTCAGAGAATTAGTGTCGACACATGCAGGGTAGGTGTCGACACATCCAAGGTGGTGTCGACACTTAAGATTTACACAGAATTAGACAAGTAAAGTCTCGACTAAGTGTCGAGCTAAGTGGTGTCGATACATAAACAAGTGTCGACACATATATTCTATCGATTATACTTGTGTCGATACATAGTTGTCGAGACATTATAAGCCTGTGTCGACATTTCACCAGTGTCGACACAATTTGAGTATTTTGACGCGCCCTTTCATCTTCAATTCTAGAAAGGTATAAATAGGATTTCGCCATTGTCTGTCGACACACTCACCAAAGTTTCGCGACCAAACTTGTGTGTCGACACCTCTCTTCTCTCAATTCAAATTTCTTCAAACCCTAATGGCGCCCAAGCTAGAAGAGAATGTGAATGAAGGATATGAACTGGTGCGGCACGCATTTAATGAGGTGGAACCCAAGATCAACGGTGTGGTAACCCTAGTTGCAGAATCTGGATTAGAATTCCTTGTTTCAGAACCCATCAAGATCTGGAAGAAGGAGGTCCTGGAATTTCTGAATGGCGCAACCCTAGATGAATCAGGACTAAAGATTAAGTCAAGGGTTCATGGGGCTAAGGTGAAAGTTTCTCCCAAAAGTCTGAGAAAGGTACTTCAACTACCTAGGACTAAGGAGGAAGAAGATGTTTCTGCATTTAAGACAAGAGAAGCATTGAGTTGGTGTTGACTGGATTCCAACCTGAAGATAGGTTCTGTGTTCAACAGAAAAGGAATGAATATACAAGGCAAATTTCTATCTGAAATTGTTGGCAAGGTTATCTTGAGCAAGCCTAGAGGGCATGACATAGTATCAGCTTATATGTTCAGTCTCATGACAAGGATAATCTTCAAACTACAAACTGATTGGTCTGCAGTTGTGTTTGAGAAGATTAAGGAGAGTATGAAGAAGCTCAATCTGGGTAGGATACTAAGTCTATACCTAGTTGGTTGTATACCAGAGGTAATGACCCAAGCTGCAGGATCCAAAATTAACCACATGAGAAGAATGAATTTGAGGATCTTCTCTAGGTGGGATAGGGTCTTGACCAAGGAAATGCCAACTCCTGAGAAGGTAACACCCCAGAAAAGGAAGAAGAAGTCAGCCCCTGTGGCTCAAGAATCATCAAGCAGTTCTGAGGAGCAAGTAGTGTTCACTCCTGATGAACAAGAAACTCGAAATGCTGGAAAGTCTCCAGCTAGACAAGAAGATGCACCAAGGCAAGGGGAGATACCACAGGCTAGCCCACTTCACCAGGATTCCATCCAGGGGGGGCCTTTACTAGTGGAAGAACCAACTCCACTAGAAAGTGAACAAGCTACCCACACAATCCTTGAGGTAATCACTGAAATTAATAACTTAGATTTCCCTATTGAGGATAATGTTTTGTCTGATTCATTAAATAATGTTAATCAGCAAATACAAACACATAGCCAACCCCAAGATGTTGTTATGGAGGACACATCTGTTGCAGATCAAGTGGAATCTGATCAAGTGGTTGATGAGATTAGGGATTCTCCACCCCATCCTCAACAAGAGTTTACATTGGAAGAACTTTTCCCTGACCTTCTTCAAACTGACATTGAAGTGGAAAAAGCTGCTACTGAGGGGGAAAAAGTAATCATTGAGGGGGAGCAAGTGGAAAATATAGAAGAAACTGCAGGCAAAGAGACTGAGGTGCCAAGAGATACTGAAGGGCTCCAAAGGACTGAGAAGGAGTTACCTCCAAGTCCTAAGGACAGAGTGACTATTGATAGCACATCTGCTTCTGAAGATGAAGAGGCTGCAAGAGCCAAAAAGAGAAAATTTCAAGTTTTTAAGAGGAGAAGCCAGACATATAAGAAAGCTTTACAAACAATATCACCACAGCCTACACCACAGCCAGCACCATCTACAGATTTTAGTTCTCTGATGATTGCATTGCAGATAAAGATGGATGAGCAAAGACAGGCTTTGAAATCTTATATGGATGAAGGGCATAAGTCACTACAATTTGATCTGACCCAAGACATTAAGTCCATCAAATTTGAAATGAATCTGAATAAGAAAGAGATGACGGACTGCTTCCATAAAGGAGGAAATTCAGTAGTCTATCTAGCCACTCATCAGGAGAAGATAAAAGCCCAAGTGGATGACATGGCAGTGAAGCAAGGCTATGTACTGGAAAATCAGATAAGAATGAATGATAATCTAACAGCTTCACACAATGCCATTGTAACTGAACTAAAGAATATAGCAACTGCCCAGAATGCAGCCCTGACCACTGCCAAAGAAGAATTTGAGAAAGCATTGCAAGAGAGCCTAACTGTTGTTACTACTGCACTTCAAGATTCACAGAAGCTCATAACTGAAAAGATTCAAAGGTTGAAACCTTTCAACAAGGATGGAGTAAATTACCTAAATGCACAAATCAGATTTCAGAAAGATAATCTAAGAGATCGCATTGAAAGAGAAGTCATAAAGGGGGAGAGGGTGTTAGTCAAAGCCAGCTCTGATCATGCAAAATGGATTTCAAATTCCATCAGATCCACCCTTGGATATCCTCCATTATGTAATGATTATAATGTTGCAGAGTCTGGGATTAATCCTGCATATCTTGGAGGTGAGAAAGCTGAAGTAGCTCAAGTGATCTATCCTCCACCAGACTTTGATATGATACATGCAGATATACAGTCAATGTATAGCCCACCTGAGGGAAATCAGAAGGTCATCATAGAAAAAGTGGTTCAGCCCGTGCCAGAGGCTATACTGAAAGAACAAGAGACTTTGCTGAAGGAACAAGAAGCCCAATTGTCTAAGAAGAGATTCAGGGAGCAAGCTGAACTCAGGCCTGATTTTGAACAGTGGAGCCCCACTTCCAGGAATATTATTTTGACTGCATGGAAGGTTGCCAAGGATAATATCCAAGATAGAAACAAGTGGTATTCTGAACTGGAGTGGAGGAAGCATGAGTCCAGGTAAGAGGCAATTGTGCAATATAGAAGAAAGGCTAAGATGGGAAAGCTACCTCCTACTGCCTAGGAGCCTAGCAAGTACTTTCCTAAGCCTTATCATTACTTTGAAAGACAAAAGATCAAGGTTAAAGAATTGAGAAAGAAGGATCTAAAAGGAAAGAAGCATGCTGCTGCTAAAGATGCTGAAGCCTCATTACAAGCAAAGATACAGTCTGGAAAGGACATAGTTATCAAGGAGGCTGAGCAGCAATAGGATAGAATTTATCTTTAGTTTACATGTGTAATCACTTGTATTAAAACTACCTGTAAACTTCTGAATAATGAAAATGTTGAAGTTCTTAGAACTATGTGATATGTGCTAAATTTATTACATTATTGTTCTGAGATATTTGTGTATACATGTTTTGTTTAATACATGTTTATGTACTTACCCTGTCAAGTATTATTGTTTTACATCATACTGTAATTTTATTATGTATGGTGTATATCATTGACTAAGAGTTATGACTCTCCAAATAGGGGGTGATTGTTTGGTACATTGGAATAAATGTATCTGATTTGAAGAAGCCTCACCCTACTCAATGATATACATCAAAATGTATTTGATGTGTTTTGAGTTTAGTTGTGCAAGTTAAGTATTTGCAGGGAAAGATGAAAAGTTTCTAAGTCCATGTGTCGACACCCAGAAGAAAAGTGTCGACACTTAAGAAGACTTGTGTCGACACCCAGAGGAGCAGTGTCGACACTTGGAGTACTTGTGTCAACACCAGGAATGCAGAGTCGACACCAGAAGGAAAGTGTCGACACATACAGGTTGTGTCGACACTCAATGAAGAAATATCCAGAGAAGCAGTGTCGACACTTAGCAGTAGTGTCGACACCCAGAGGAACTTTGTCTACATCAGAAAGTGTCGACACTTGGAGGCTGTGTCGACACTCAGCAAATTTAAACAGAGTCTAAATATAAGTGTCGACATAATGAAGAATGTGTCGACACACAACAGAAGACTCAACACATGAAGAAAGTGTCGACATTTAGAGGTTGTATCGACACTCAGCAAAGATCAACAAAGTTCAAGTACAAGTTTCGACACTAGGAGGCTGTGTCGACACTCAGCAAAGTTCAACAAATTCTAAGTACAAGTGTTGACACAAAGGAGATGTGTCGACACTCAGAAAGTATCAACACATAAGGCATGTGTCGACACCAAGAAAATGTGTTGACACTGAACAAGTTCAACACAAGAAGATGTGTCAACATAAAGGAGTTGTGTCGACACTTACAAGAATTCAACTAAGTACTAAAGAACAAGGACTTGTGTCGACACATAATATCAGTGTCGACACATGTTGAAGAAGCAGTGTCGAGAAGAAATTTCTACAACATAAGGAGTTGTGTCGACACCTTGAAGGTTAGTGTCGACACTTAGTCTACATGTGTCGACACTTAGTCTATTAGTGTCGACACTTAAAGACAGACTGTATCGACACTTTCAGACAGTTACAAATATTTCAAGAAGTGACTGGATGACTTGACAGCAGCCATTTCAGCCGGTCTACTGCTACTGTCAGAGTTGTCAGAAAGCTGTTAGGAACCGAATCAGCCGGTCACCATGAAGAAGGCCTATATAAAGGCTTATTCTGTCAACAGAATTAGAGGATTGAAAAAGAGAAGATTGAGAAGAAGATCAAGCAATTCATTGAAGAATCAATTCAAGTGAAGATCTAAGTAGTTGGAGAGAGAAAGCTCCTTCCAAGAAGACAGCTGTTGGAACCAGGCTGTGAAGAAAGTTTCAGACTTAATTCTGATTCTTAAGTTAGCAGTGATTGAAGATCAGCTGCAGAGAGACGCAACCCTATTGTGTTCTACATTCAAGAAGCTTTGAAGAAAGCCAAGTGAGGTTGATCTCAGCAGAGTTCTTTCAAGAACTCATCAAGAAACCTTTCAACTCTTCTCTCTTATTCTGAGTTATAGGTTTATACATTGTATTCTTAATTTCTTGTAGGATCCTTAGGGATCTGAGTTGTAAGCCTGAAATTATAAAGGCTGAGTGGTAGGGCCTGTGTGCCTGAGTGTAGGAGATTCATATCTCTGAGTGTAGGCCTTGTGGCTGAGTGTAGGCCTTGTTGAAGGCTGAGTGTAGGTCTTTGTGAAGACTGCGTTGTAGGGCCTTGGGCCTGAGATGTAGGAACTTGTTTGGGGTTCTGAGTGTAAGATCTAAGGATCTGAGGAATAGTGGAGGAGTTTGGCTGAATCTAGTACACTACTAGATAGGCGAAGGGGGAAAGTGGATGTACCCAAACCTTGGCGAACCACTATAAAACTGTGTGTACTCTGTGTGTGTATGATTCTGTGATTGCTGTGCTGATTGCTGTGAAAAGGTAGTTATAATTCTGTGATATAATCTGCCTAAAAGATTAAAAAGATAAGGTCACCTATTCACCCCCCCCCCCCTCTAGGTGATTAGGTACAATTTCTTTCAGAGGAGCATGGACAAACTGGCTGACAAAGCTAACAACATAGGCAATGTTAGGCATGGTCATAGTGAGATAGACTAGTATCCTGACGAGGCGTCGATAGCGGGAGACATCTGGAAGAGGTTCTCCATCAATTGGGATGAGTTTCAGATTGAGCTCGATCGGAGTATCAACTGTCTGAGTGTTAGTGAGAGCGGCAATAGAGAGGATATCCTAGATGTACTTCTGTTGGAAACTAAGATGCCTCATTTGGACCGGGAGATTTCCAGCCCAAGGAAATATCGGAGGGGCCCCATGTCCTTCATTTTAAACTAACGGCGGAGGTGTTGTTGAAGAGATGCAAAGGTGGCATGGTCATCCCCAGTGATAATCATATCATCAACATAAAGAAAGAGGATGACACAACCCTGACGAAAAGTTCGAGTGAACATGACATGATCAGTCTGTCTTTCAATGAACCCAGCCTTGAGAACAGCCATGCAGAAGCTCTCAAACCAAGCATGTGGGGCCTGCTTAAGACCATAGAGAGCCTGATGGAGATGACAGACGTGGCCAGTGGGAACAGAGAGACCTGGTGGAGGAGTCATATACACCACCTCTGTAACATCACCATGAAGAAAGGCATTAGTTTCATCCATCTGATATAACGGCCAAACTAGAGCTGCAAAAACTGCAAGTAGTGTGTGCACGGTTGCCATTCGGGCAACCGGTGCAAATGTTTCATCATAGTCGATGTCATGCTCCTGCGAGAACCCACGAGCAACTACGCGAGCTTTGTGGCGATCAATAGACCGATCTAGCCGAGTCTTAATCTTGAATATCCATTTGCAGCTGACAGGATTGACGGCAGGAGGACAAGGGACGAGGTCCCATGTATGGGTTCTATGGAAAGCTTGGAGTTTGACTGTCATGGCTTGCTGCCATTCGGGACGTGCAACTACTTCTCGGTATGTCTGGGGCTTTTGGTGGGAGTGTAGAGCGTTGAGATAGACCTGAAAGGCAGGAGAATAGGAGGTAGCCGTGGTGAGAGCATATGAGTTATTCTTGGCAGGGCCGTGGGCATAGCGATCAGGTGGGAGTTGAGGATGAGCAGGGTTGCGCCGAGGTGGAGCAGGATCCACGTGCGGAGAGACAGACGTAGCTTCAGACGGTGTCATAGCAGAAGGGGAAGGAGGGGGAGAGGGAGATGTATGGGAAGGTGAATCCTCGGGTCGGGGGTTATTTGGTAATGATGCAGGAGGAGCGATCTGAGTTCTGGGGCAGGTGGGTATAGGGGGAAGTAGAGGAAGGGTTAATGGTGGAGCAATAGTGGTTGGTGTGGGAAGTGTTGTTGGGTGTGGCATGGAGGAAGAGAAGAACATTTCATGTTCAAGGAAGGAAACATGACGAGAAATGCAGATGTGACGAGTCATGGGGTCATAGCAATGATATCCTTTGTGGTGGGGACTGAGACCCAAATGGATGCAACGAGCCGAGCGAGCAGAGAGTTTGGTGCGTTCAGTACCAGGAAGGAGAACAAAGCAGGTGCACCCAAACGTATGGAGGGGTGAGTTGGTTGGTTGGCGAGAGTTTAGGAATTCATAAGGAGTGACCTCAAAGAGGACCGAGGAGGGAGTGATGTTGATAAGGTGGACTGCGGTGAGAACAGCTTCGGCCCAGAGGGAAGAAGGAGAAGAGGCAGAGAGGAGAAGGGCAAGTGCAGTTTTGATGATGTGACGATGTTTCCGTTCGGCGACCCCATTTTATTCGTCGGTGTGTGGGCAAGACTGTTGATGGTGGGTGTCGTGAGATTGCATGAGGTCGCGCATGGTGGAGGAGAGGAACTTCTGAGCGCAGTCGGAATAGAAAATTTTAATCCGACGTGCGAACTGAGTATGAATCATTATGGAGAACGTGTGATACACAGTGGATATTTCAGAACATTGTCGTAAATGATATAGACAGACACAACGAGAGAAGTCATCAATAAAGCTTATATAATAAAGATAGCAAGAATGATAGGCAATGGGGGCAGGGCCCCAAATGTCAGAGTGCACTAGATCTAAGGGGGTTGTAGTTTGGGAAGCACTGCTAGAAAAAGTAGAGCAATCTGCTTTGCCAAACGACAGCCCATACAGACAGAGAGAGGGGAAGAAGAAACACGACCCAAAGCTCCAGAGCAGATAACACTTCGAAGTCGGTCACCAGACAAATGGCCTAAATGTCTGTGCCACAAGTCGGCATTAGATATAACAGAAAGAACAAAAGGTGAGGAAGGTAATGATGGTGGGATGTGAAAGTACTCCAGCTGATACAAGCCACCAGTCATACGGCCCCGTCCAATCTTCTGAGCCGTCCGTGAATCCTGCACAACACAGTCAGAAGAGGAAAATAAAACAGTTAGGCAAATATCACAAAGAGTACTAACAAAATAAGGTTCATGTGTAGGCGAGGGGCATGATGGACGTTGGAGAGGGTAAGGTGACCATAAGGAGCAAAGCTTGGGGTGATTGAGCGAGACTGCATAATGGGGATAGAACCCCCGTCAGTAGTGGTGACCTGAGGGTGAGTGGGGTTGGAGGTACAATTGGTGAGGATTTTTGAATCGTTTGTGAGGTGGCAGGAGGCCCCAGAGTCAAAATACCAAGGCACAGTTTGTGAAACCCGAACAATAGGAGTACCAGGAGCGATGGACAGGCTGTGAGCTATAGAGGTGGCTTGTTGAAGCAGGGGTGACTGAAGGAGTAGTTCCTCGAGACGTTGTAGTCAATTTGTAGCAACTGCAGCAGTGGGTTTGGAACTCTGATCATGACCCCGCCCCCGATCGCGGTTGTTATGGCGGTGTTCATCAGGTCGTGGGGGACGAGTGGGACACTTGAACTTCATGTGACCCGCCTTTTTACAATAGTTACAGGTAATAGTGTTGTCACGTAGTCTAACAGCAAGAACTTTGTCGATCTGAGGAGGAGGCAGAGGATCCACGGGAGGATGAAGGCGAGTTTCTTCATCAAGCAGGGCAATCAGGGCTTCATCCAAAGTAGGAAGAGGAACTCGATGAAGGAACTGAGCTGCTAGGAGAGAAAACTCGGGTCGCAGGGCAGCAAGGAACTGATGGAGATGACCATCAGAGAGATGGCGTTGAAACTACAAGGAGCGAGCACAACCGCAGGGTAAAGGAACCATGGAATCCAATTCATGCCAGAAGGTGTTCATCATGGTGAAGAAATCTTGAATGGATCGCCCGTCTTGTCGAGTGGACTGAGAATCGCAGATGAGGCGATGACGGAGAGCTCCACCGCGGGGAACAAATCTGTCCCAAAGATACTCCCACGTAGTGCGGGCGAAGGAGAGGCGACCAATGGAATTGAGGAGCGGACGAGCGACAGACTCCAGGATGTAAGCCCGAATTGCTTGATCGCGACGTCGCCACAGAGTAGCATCATCAGGGGTGGTTGCGGCAGTGGTGGTGGCGGCGGCGGCGGCAGAGTTGATAATAGTAGAGCTTGCAGAACTGGGAGCAGAACTTGCAAAGGTGGGGGAGCACCGATGATGTGATCTCAGAGATCACGTGTGGAGAGAGAAGCTTCGATAGTAAGGGCCCAGTCCGACCAGTCACTCACTGGCGGTGGCCAGTTGGAAGGTAATAGCTTTCAGAGGTGGCGAGATCAACTGGGTGGTCATGATGCCAGAGTGGAGAGTAGCCGAACAGATTAGGCAAAAGCAGTGAGCACTGCGAGAGGCGGATAAGCGGCCTGGCGGGTTGCGGGCTAGTTGAGTTGGCGTGGTGCGGGAAGCGAGCTTGGGGATGAGAGCTGCGGGCTGAGGGAAGCGAGCTGCGGGCGTCGAGTTGGGGGCGGCGAGCTGCGGGCTGGGCGACCACTGGAGAGCAGCGAGTTGCGGGTTGAGGGAAGCGAGCTGCGGGCGGCGAGTTGGGGGCGGCGAGTTGGGGGCGGCGAGCTGCGGGCTGGGCGACAGCTGGAGATCAGCGAGCAAGTGCGGCGGTGGACGGCGATCTGGAGAGCAGCGGACAGACGACTGGAGAGCAGCGAGCTGCAGACAGGCAGACAAATGCACGAGCAGAGGTGCAAGCGCGAAAAAGAGTTTAATGATAACCTGACTCTGATACCATGTTAGAATGACAAAGGCCTTCTATTCATATATGTAAACAATAGGTATGAGTACAAATATATAGGAAGAGAAGTGAAGAGGAATCTCAAATCTACAATGTGGGACTAAACCTAAAAACAACATGGGCTCATAAATACAATGGACTTTACAATAGGCTTGCACTATATTAACAGCAGGTTTGCCAGATTCACCGTTCTGGCAGAAATCCATTAAAATTTCCTATCTTCATTGACATTAATTACTCCCTGCTTTTGCCAATAAGAAGAAAACTCCATTTCTGATTTCTGGTTCAAAATGGATGCGGGTGGTTTCCGTCACTACCTCTGCCACAGCAATTTCGGAGGAAATAAAATATTAGCATGCTTCTCCTGTGAGAGGGACAGGAGGCTTGTTTGGGAAACTCAAAGAGGCCAGGAAATGCGTTATTTTCCATTATTGTGCAACGCAGAAACAATGCAATTGAGAGATCGAAGGAAAAAATGGTGGCCGGCAGTGGAACCTTTGTCGCTGCGCGCCCACGGGCGACAGCGATGGTGGCGAAGCCGGGGGTGATGGCAGTTCAGTGTACGGTTGGCGGTGATGGAGGCGATGGTGGTTGGGGCGACGAAGGCGGTGATGGCGGTTGGCGCGACGTTTTCGTCTCGGACGGCTTCGGTCTTAGCGGAAGTTTTCGGATACCCGCACCCTGGGCATGGGGCGTGGCTAACAATTCTAAGGGGAGCTATCAACAATATTATAAATAATAATAATAATAAACTGGTCGCGGTTTAGTCATGATTCGATCCTGTTCGGATCGGGTCTAAAAATACTGAAGCCGTTCGAGACTTGCATGTTGCGGTTCTGGTTCCGGTCTGGATTATAAAATAAAAGAACCACACCAAAACCAATATTGTTCACGGTTCCAAAATTCAAACCGGAACCCGAATTATTCACGAAAGGTTTGGTCCAGTATTTTGCGGTTACGTTTCGGTTCCGATTCGATTTACGGTTTTTGATTTTAGACTCCGTTTGGCACGGCTGCAGCGACTCGAGAAGCAGTTGTGGAATAATCAGCTGTTTTGCAGAGTGATGACAGTATTTGTGAATCTGTTTGAAAGAACAATTGTTGCAGTGCTGTTTCAAACGAAAAAGTGTTAAGCTGTTTGGCAAAATTGTTGTGCATTTTGAAAACTATTTTTTTTAATTAGAGATAACCAACAATTAATTAAAACAAATAAATTAACTTAGAGTACATATTAAACACTCCTGATGGGAACAAGTCCATTTATAGAACAGATGTGGATACGGTTAGCCCACTCCCCATGATCCCATCATCCCAAATGGAGATCATGGGGGAACCGCGGCAAGCATGATCGGCACGAGGAATCCTGTTCCCCGAATCGCCTAGGACCGGCCATCGAGGCCACCTCTCTCTCTCGTCGTTGGCGGGTCGGCTCAAGCCGACCCGACTTCCATCCATCTTAAGGGATGTTCCTCGTGACCGCACGCCCAAGGCGGAGCGGCGATCCCGCCGCCCGGCTCGGCCGGCGGGACCCTACCCTCCCGCAGCATCCGGGGGAGGTGTCGGGTGAGGCCGGACGCTCCCGGCCTTCCGTCCGGGCGTGCTCGGCCGCCGCCCCCCGCTTGGGTCGGCGCCCTGTAGCAGCATCGCGCCCGGCGGCTGGCACCGGGGTCGCGCCTGGGGGATGCCGCCGGGGCCGGGCCTGGTATGCCGCCTTAGTGCGGCCACCCGGCTCTCTCCGGCCGGTCGGCCGCACCTCCGACAGGCAGAGCGTCGGCGGCACCCCACCTTCGCCGGGGCCGACCACCCTTGATGTGGTGGTCGGCCGCCTCTCTTGCCCTCGTTGGGTGCCTTCCCTTCCGTCTGATCATTCCGCCACGATCGCGGTCGTCCGATGTGCTGGTAACTAACCATGTAACCTCCACCAGTAGTATGGGGTGGATATGTTTTTAGTGGAGGCCTGAATTTACTAAAATTAAATATACAAATAATATGCACCCAAAAACTATACTTAAATTTATGATATTGGTGGTTGTTGTGTGCGGATAGCCGCATAACCACCGTAACCACCTCTTGGAAGCTATAAAAATGCTCACAGGCCTCCTCATTTCCCATCTTTCTCTCCTCTGCCTTTTTGCTTCTCAGGTCAGAGCTCTGTCGGATTCCTCCTACGAACCACCTTCGAGGCCTCTGCTCCGACCCCGAGATACAAATATAGTTCCTCCCCCTCCTTCGGCCCTTGGAGTAGTGGAGCCTGGGACAACTGCTTCTTCAAGGCTTGGAATGCCTCCTCGCACTCCTTGTTCCACTCAAATTTTTGTCCTCCCCTCAATGTCTTGAAGAAGGGGGAGCACTTCTCCATGGCCCAGGAGAGGAACCTGCTCAATCCTGCTAGCTTCCATGTCAATCACTGCACCTCTTTAGCATCCCGAGTGTTGAAACCGAAGAATCGGTCTCTTGTGGAGTTCACCATTGGGGAAGGGGTGATCGCGCATCTACTTCTCTCCTGCAAGCAAAACAACAAAGGAAGCAAAGAAGAACTGACCCAAGGGCTCGGCATGGACGACGCACCACACACCCGAAAGATCTTAGAGTGCTTCCCCTCCTTAGCCAAAGGTCGAGCTAAGGTAACCTCAAAAAGCGCTTAGAAGATCAGGGAATAAGTGGGCACAAGAAACATGCCTTTTGAGGTACCCCTTGGCTCCTATTTATAGATTTTTGAAATCGGCCTGTAAATAGCCAACCTTCACTGTTCTGAACGGCTATGTAAAGTCCAGGTTGGCCAGCCAACAGCGTAACTCTGCTGTTCTGAAAGGCTATGGGCAGACCAGCAGGGGCAAAACGGTAAAAATACCTCACAGATCGATGGGTGAGTAGCCCGTGGAAATCTTTACTTGGCAAGGGCAACGAGCCCGAACACGGACTGCCCTGCTCGTGAGCTGCGAGCCCGCCAAGCTGTCAGGACTCGACGAGCCATCTAGAGGTCGACAAAAAGGTCGAGAGAACAACAAACATCGAGCTCCATTCGATGAACTCCGAGCTCAGTTCGTCGAACGCCAAGCTCGCGAGATTGGCCGAACTCGAGTGGCATGCGCCGGGATCGCCTGGGCGAGCTGGATGTTGCCGAGCCCCGTGTCTCTCTTGGTGTTCGCCCGAGTCTCAGAAAAGGGGGGCCGGCCGGTCTGGTTTCTAGCGCGCCCACTCGCCGGATACGGGGTTATACACCGAGGTTACCCCAGCTCCATAATGGCTTTGGCCTTATCAGGATTTGGCTCTACCCCGGCGGGGGTGAGAAGATGTCCCAAGAACTTCCCTCTGTTGGCCCCGAAGACACATTTCAAGGGGTTCAGCCTCATCTCGTACTTGCCCAAGGTGGTGAAGGTTTCCTCCAGGTCCTGGAGGTGAGAGTCAACATCTTGACTCTTGATCATAAGGTCATCTACATATACCTCCAGGTTCCTGCCCTTTTGTTCTCGGAAGACCCTATCCATCATCTTCTAGTTTGTCACCCCTGCATTCTTCAGCCCAAAGGGCATCATTTTGTAGCAGTAGCACTCATCCCCCGGGATGAATGAGATATCTTTGACGTCGGGGGGGGGGGGGGGGGGGGGTGTGCATCCTGATCTGGTGATAACCTGAAAATGCATCTAAGAAACTCATTGCAGGAAAATTGACGGCTGAGTCAACCAGCGTGTCGATCTGAGGCAAAGTATAACAGTCCTTAGGGCACGATTTATTAAGTAAAGAGAAATCAACACACACATGCCATCAATCATCTCCTTTTTTAACCATAACTACATTGGAGACACAGCCTGGGTACTGTATATTGGATACAAAGCCGGCCTTGAGGAGCTGGCCACCTCCTCCCTGATGGGCTCGGCCAGCTTGTCTGTGGTGGACCTCTTCTTCTGTGGGACGGGGCGAGCTCCCGAGTCTAGGTTGAGGCAATGGAAGGCCACGTCCACGTCAATCCCCGACATCTCCGCTGTAGTCCATGCGAAGATGTCCACATTTTTCTGGATGCACTCCAACATCTTGCCCGGAGCCTCCGAGGTCAGCCCCTCGCTGATGCGAACCTTCTCCACCCTGTATCCAAGGGTGAGAATCTCCATCTCCATGACCTATTCCGCAACCTCCAACCTGGACTGCTCCCCGCATCCTCCAACGTCCCTCTCCCCCGGGACAAGAACCTCCTCAACTTCCATGGCTTCCTCCACATCCATTGCCTCGACGAACTCTTCTTGGACTCATGCCACCTTTTCCTGGGCGTAGATCTCCTCCACCTCCATCTCCTCTTAACCGGCCTCTTGCTCTACCTCCTCCATCTCTGCTCCATCTCCCCGTCCCCCTCTTGCCAGGAGATAGAGTTAATGACGGTGATGTAGCACTCCCTTGCCACCTTGGGGTCACCCCGAACCCAGACCTGGATCCCCTCGGCGCTGAACTTTAAGCACTGGTGGAAGGACAAGGGGACACAATGGAAAGCGCTAATGAGGGACCTTCCGAAGATGGCGTTGTAGCTACTGGGGGCATCCACGATGACAAACCTACAGTTCCAGGACTACCCCCCAGAGTGACGTCGATCATAGAAGGGAAACGATGCCATCTGGGTGGTCGTTGATCGTATATTACGTACGTTATCTAAGTAATTTTAGTTCATTTTCGTTATTTTTAGTTAAATTTGTTCAAAAAATGTTCCTTTTTTGTATATACATCTTCTATCTTAGCTTCTTTTTGTTCTCTTAAATTTTGCAGAAAAGTCGAAAAAATCAAAGTACACGCCCGTATACTTCTTGGTCACGCCCGTGACCTGGGAGTGTTACTTTGATTCCACCAAAAATCAGCCGCCTACAATAAAAAATAAAGTCACACCTGTGTCCGTTAATGACACGCCTGTGTTCAGTCTAACACGCCAGTGTCAATCCCATCTTGATGCTCAACGCTTCCAGCTCGACATTCACCATTCAACGTTCGTCAAACTACCTGTCATGCCCGTGTCAATATTCGACATGCCCGTGACCAATCCACCTATCCCAGACAAGACATCGTCGGCTGGCAACAACACAACGCCTTCCCCAATTACACCTTCCTGACACGCCCCCCTACACGCCCATTACCGCAGGGTCATGCCCGTGACTTCCACGTGTATAGCTCTAAAGTAAACCAGCATTGAATGATCGGCTTCACTTTAGCGCCAGTACTGACACGCCCCCCTACACGCCCTGACCTGGGGCGTGTAATCTGAATTTTTGCCTATAAATAGAACCTTGTTGTAAGGGCCATGGGTTTGAAATTTTGAGCCATTTTGCTGTTAGGGCTGCTTCTAGGAGGCTTCTATTTGTGCTATGCAAGGATATTTCAGCCCCCCATCCTCTTTGTGTTTGTTTTAGCTTTGGTAATCAAACTTTCTCCTAATAAATTTTGGGAGTTTTTCATCTCTATGTTGTACTGGAATGCCTCTGAGTGCCTCTCTTTCAGCAATCTTATGTTTCTTCATTTTTTTTGTATGAGTGTGTGCCTGTATGAGTTAGATTTGTGGAATTTATGCTTTCAATTCATCAATTCGCTTTGTTTTATCTTAGATTTTCTCAAATTTACTAGTCGATGTTATAGCTTATTTTCTTATCATACTCCTTAAAATGGTTCAGATTTAGGATTTTTGTGCTTTTATATTCATCCTTATGGAATTGTAAAATGGTTTCAAAGTGATTTTTATTTCACTTTAACTTGGATTTTCCCTTTTTAGGCTGTAAAACTTTTGCTACTTTTTCACTTTCTCCCACTTTTTTAAACATTTTTACAAAGTTATAAGAATGGATTAGTGGTTTTTTCAATTTTTCAATCCCTTTGATTTTCATAATTATTCAAAAACTCTTTCGCTCCAATAATTTTTGTTTCTACTTTTTATGCATTTACAGCGAATTCTAACGGTAAAAATGTAAATGTTTTTATTTTTCGATCACCTAGTTTTTCTCCTTTTTGCTTGTGTGTGTGAGTGTATGCGTTAGAGTTTTCTTGCTTTCCTTCAAGTTGTGTGTGTGAGTGTATGAGTTTGTTTTTTCAGCTTTAATTTCTCGCATACTCGTTTGAGTAAGACTTGCAATTTACCGCTTTAATTTCTCGCCTACTCATTTGAGTAGGACTTGTCATTTTAAGCTTTCATTTCCCGCCTACTCGTTTGAGTAGGACTTGCAATTTATCGCTTTAATTTCCCGTCTACTCGTTTGAGTATTACTTGTCATTTTTTGTCCTACTCGTTTGAGTAGGACTTTTCATTTCAATTATGCAATCTTCCTTTTTTGTAACTTAGCCTTTTTTCTTTATTATGTGTTTTATTGAGTGCGTGTGTTTTCCTTCTTTAGTAGCTTTTCTCTTTCTAATGTTAGGTTATCTTATTTCTTCTTATTTTTTGTAACCCTTCAGCGCATAATTCAGAATTCATGCCTCACCAAACTCATAAGTCATCCCTATTCCGATGAGTGGCTAATCACTTTTAGCCCTCGATATCGAAGAGCATTGGGATATAAAATGTTTTTAAATAATTAAAAGTTTTGTTTTTCTATTTAATTAAGAACTTAAGGTTTACCATGAGTTTACGACGCGTAGAACCACATATCTATGTGTGGGCTCTATTTCCGTTATCCATACGCTAGCTAGCCGAGAGTCCGTGCGTATGGACTGATCACCCCTTGGGTAAAGAGAGTTTTGCACTAACCCTCAAGAGAGGAGTCGCGTAATTCTTCCGGATTGCATTAAGAGGAATCCTTCGTCAGACGAGAGCCCGTCGAATAGTCTTAATGTTCAGGTGAGCTATAGTACTAGAGAGAGGTGAGCTCATTCTTTTGGAACATCCACGGCCAAGTTTCCGCTTTAATTGAATTGAAATGTGGGATTTCTAATTGTTTAAATCTATTTTAGTCATAACGTAATTCGATACTGAGTGTTATTTCTTCATCGACCTTACTTTTAATCTATTTTCAGCTCTTTCTTAGTTAAATCCGACAACTTAATTTTTTCGGTAAAATAATAGTCCTTTCGGAGCAGTAGGGATAATCAACCCGTTCCCGGGTTTTTTACGATCTCGATATTCCCCCGAATATCCTGTATTACTTACGATAGGTGCACTTGCCTATAATTATCCTTGCGAAATCCGGACCCGCCGCGCTCCCTAGATAATCCAGAGCCGGGCTTCGCGCGCATCAAGTTTTTGGTGCCGTTGTAGGGGACCTTTCGAATTGTTATCTCGAATTCTGGAGTCTATTACTCTTACTTATTTTTAAAAAAACGAAAAAACTTAAAAACTCTACTTAAAAATCCAAAAAAAGAGTTAATTATTTCATTTTTATTTTAGAGTGTATGACCCGTGGACAACCTTCGGAGTTTGAAAATTTGGATTTCGATCCTGTGATCGAACGCTCACTTGCACGTATTCGATCTCAATGCCAAAATCCCTCTTTGGATCCCGAAGAATCCGTTGGAGAACCCTCTGCCGTTGCTATGGCCGACCCTAATCCTAACGAGGCCGCGGAGCGTACAATGTCATATTACGCCCGGCTGAATTTGGACGATACTCGGTCCAGTATTGTTCGCCCGAGCGTTATCCAAATGATCCAAAATAACGTGCAGTTCGATGGACTGCCGGATGAGTACCCGCACGTTCATTTATCTAGTTTTTTGGAAATTTTCGATAACTTTAAGATTAATGGCGTCACTGATGACGCCATTCGTTTGCGCATTTTTCCTTTTTCCTTAAGATCCAAAGCTAAGGCATGATTGAATTCCCTCCCACGAGGATGTATCACCACCTAGGCCGAGCTTGCGGAATGGTTCTTAACGAAGTATTTTCCGCCCGCCAAAACTGCAAAGTTGCGGGCGGACATTTCTTCGTTTGTGCAAAATGATTCCGAGTCTCTATTTGATACTTGGGATTGCTTTAAAGAATTCCTCCGCAGGTGTCCACACCATGCATTGCCTGCGTGGTTGCAGGTCTAAATCTTCTACAATGGGCTTAACTATCAGACGCATCAAATGATTAACGTGGTTGACGGGGGTACCCTGAATAATAAGACCCCGTAGGCTGCGCAAGCTCTTATCGAAGAGATGGCCATGAACGCTTACCAATGGAACATCCCGCTGGGACGTCCCAAGTAGGCGGCCGACGTCTTCGAAGTGGATTCCACTGCCCACTTATCCCTTCAAGTTGAAAGGCTGATGAAGCAGGTGGCAGAGATGTCTGCTGCCTCTTCCACTCTGCCTTGGGCGATTCCCTCTAATGTCAGCTTAGTCGATGAGTTCGTAGACTACATGGGAAATCCGGGGCGACCTTCCTTCAACCCCAACAATAACCCTTATAGTAATAACTATAATCCGGGTTGGAGGAACCACACCAACTTCTCATGGAGCAACGCAAACAATGCGCAGCGCCGTCCCAATTTTTTTGCGCCCGGATTTCTACCGCCTCCCCTTCTTCCAAAACCCTCCCCGATGGAGGAAACGTTTTCTAAATACATAGCGTCCAACGAATCAAATATCCAGAACATCACTGGATTGCTAAAAAACTTAGAACTCCAGGTTGTATAGTTGGCGCGAATGATGTCCCAGCGCGCGCTCGGGGCAATGCCGGGAAACACGGAGCCCAATCCGCAGGAGAATATCAATGCTATAACCCTCCTTAGCGGAAAGGAGGTGATCGATCCAAAATGGATCAATCCGCAGGTACATATTTCACCTCCGACCCCTCTTCGCCCTTCTTCGATTACGCCGCCTTTACAAATTTTAAATGACAAAATTATTAAAACGCGCTTGCCGTATCCACATAAATTAGATAGCGAGGGTAAGGACGCGCAGTACAAAAAATTATTTTATTATTAAAACAAATTCACATTAATATTCCCTTCTGCGAGGTGATCTCGCAGAAGCCTAAGTATGAGAAGTATTTCAAACAACTTCTTTCTAATAAATAAAAATTAGAAAATATTCCGCATGTATTTCTAAATGCAGACTACTCAGCTGCTCTTACTAAAAAACTTCCCCTTAAAAGAAATGAGCTGGGACGGTTCTCAATCCTGTGCTTTTTTGCAATATATTAGTAAAATACGCTCTTGCAGATTTAGGAGCGAGCATTAAATTGATGTCGTTCTCACTCTTTCAAAAATTAAGTTTGGGCACTCCGGCCCCTACTAAAATGTGAATCCAACTAGCGGATTGCTTGGTTAAGTTTCTCGTCGGGGTAGTGGAGGACGTTCTTGTCCGAGTTGATAAATTTATCTTTCTGGAAGACATCGTCATCTTAGACATCGAGGACACTAACGTACCAATTATACTCGAACGCCCTTTTCTCGCCACCTCCCGCGCATTAATTGATGTAAGTAACAGTCATCTCCTCCTTTGGGTAGGAGATGATGAAATTACTTTCTCTATTAATCCCTCCATAGGAGACTCGTCATCGAGCGATGACTTCTGTTATAATTTAGATATCTATCTCGGAGATTATTCTTCCCCTATTTTCGAGTCTACTTTTTTAAAAGACGACATTTTGTGCTCGAAAACTTTAACTACGAAGAGGATTACACTACAAATTTGTCTTTCGAACCTTTTGGATCGAAAGACATTAAAATTAAAACCTCGTTAGAAGAACCGCCCGGCCTTGAACTCAAACCCCTACCCAAATCACTCAAATACGTCTTTTGGGGAAAAGATGATACCCTTCCCGTTATCATTTCTTCGCATTTGAGCGATTCAGAGACTTCTGATTTATTGAAAGTTTTGCTTAAACATCGCCACGCAATTGCGTGACAAATTTCTGACCTAAAAGGGATTAACCCCTCTTTCTGCACCCATACGATTTTCCTTAACGATAATTGCCGAAAAAATATTCAGCCGCAGCGACGTCTTAACCCAAACATGAAAGACATCGTTAAAGCCGAAATTATAAAGTTATTAGATGTGGGGATTATTTATCTGATATCGGATAGTACATGGGTTAGCCCCATTCACGTCGTGCCCAAAAAGGGCGGTCTTACCATAGCGGAAAATGAGCATAATGAACTCGTCCTAACTCGTACTGTTACAGGTTCGCGGGTGTGCATCGATTATAGAAAACTAAATGATGTCACCCACAAGTATCATTTCTCACTACCGTTCTTAGACTAAATTTTGGAGCGTTTATCCGGTCATCCGTACTTTTGTTTTCTTGATGTCTTATCGGGGTTTTTCCAAATCCCCATTTCCACCGATGACCAAGAGAAAACAACTTTTACCTGCCCGTTAGGCACCTTCGGACACTGAAGAATGTCATTTGGCCTCTACAATGCGCAAGCTACATTCTAAAGTTGTGTGATGGCGATCTTTGGCGAGCTGGTAGGAGACATTACGGAAGTCTTTATGGATGACTTCTCTATTTTATGATGCTCTCACATCTTGTCTTCGCAATTTAGATCGTGTCCTTCAGCGATGCGAGGACACACATCTTGTTTTAAATTTGAAAAAGTGTAACTTTATGGTTCGAGAAGGTTTGGTTCTCGGCCATAAGATTTCGTCTAAGGGGATGGAGGTCGATAAGGCCAAAGTAGAAATTATCGAAAAACTTCCCCCGCCTTTTAACGTTGAATCTATTAGGAGTTTCTTTGGTCACGAGAGATTTTATAGACATTTCATTCAAGATGTTTCAAAAATAACAAAGCCACTTACTCGCCTCTAGGAAAAGGAATCAATTTTTGTCCTTAGTAGCGAATGCGAGTCTGTATTTAATTTTATAAAACACAAACTTATCAATTTACAAATTTTAGTGGCACCCGATTGGACCCTACCATTCGAGATTACGTACGACGCTGGTGATATTGTCGTAGGTGCCGTTGTTGACCAACGTATAAACAAATATTTTCATCATATTTATTACGCTAGCAAGACGCTCACTTCCACACAAGGAAATTACACGACAACGAAAAAGGAACTTTTAGCCGTTATTTTTGCATTTGATAAGCTTCGCTCATATATAACGCTATCTAAAGTTATCGTATTTACCGACCACTGCGCCTTAAAATATTTGTTAGCAAAAATGGATGCCAAGTCCCGCCTTCTTCGATGGATCCTCCTCCAGTAAGAATTTGATTTGGAGATCCAGGATAAAAAGGGCGCGGAAAATTTAGTTGCTGATCACCTCTCCCGCTTTGAAAATCCCGGTGCAGAAGCGCTCGTCGAATCTGACATAAATGACAGATTCCCTGATGAATGCCTCCTTGCCATAAATATAAGTTCATCTTACCCGCCTTGGTTCGCAGATTTTGCAAACTATTTCGTTGCACAGGGGCTCCCAAAAGACTTTTCAAGCCAGCAAAAGAAGAAATTCTTTTCTGACTTGAAATATTTCTTTTGGGAGGACCCTTTTCTTTTTTGTATCTGCGCGGACCAATCTGTACAAAGATGCGTCGCGGGTGTGCAGTGCATGCAAATACTTAGGCACTGCCACGAGGGTTCGGCTGGTGGGAATTATTAAGCTAACCGGACCGCGCAGAAGGTGCTGAAGGCGGTTTTCTTTTGGCCCACTCTATTCAAGGACGCTCATAATTTTGTGCGCTCCTGCGATAGCTACAGCAGTCGGGTAACATCTCTCATCGCGACGAGATGCCCCAAAATTTGTTTTTAGAATGCGAAATCTTCGATTTATGGGGCATCGATTTTGCTGGCCCCCTACCTCCGTCTTTTAAAAATAATTATATTTTACTGGTCGTCGACTACGTATCAAGGTGGGCGGAACCGCAAGATCTCCCCACCAATGATGTGTGTGTCTTCGTTACCTTGTTAAAAAACTATTTTCTCGCTTTGGCACACCTCGCGTTATTGTGAGCGATAGGGGAACGCATTTCTGTAACACCCAAATGGCTAAGACGTTAGCTAAATACGGCGTCACGCACAAACTTGCCACCCCCTACCACCCACAAACTAGTGGCCAAGTTGAGGTAGTAAATCCAAAGATTAAGCGTGTATTAGAGATTAAGTGTATATTAGAGAAAACTATTTCACTTAATAGGAAAGATTGGTCCATCAAACTCGACGATGTGTTATGGGCATATCGTACCTCATACAAAACCACAATGGGTTGTACGCCATATCGATTAGTCTATGGCAAAGCGTCTCATCTCCCTATAGAACAAGAACATCGCGCTCTTTGGCTTTAAAACTATTAAATCTCGATGCTAACTTAGCCGCTCAAAATAGAAAGCTGCAACTAAACAAGCTCGATGAATGGCGTGCAAATGCTTACGAGAGCAATAAGATCTATAAGGAGTGTTCTAAGTTTTACCACGACCAAAAAATAAAGCCCTAAACAACTTATTCTCCGGGCGATGTTGTGCTTCTTTATAATTCACGACTTAGACTTTTCCCGGTAAACTAAAATCACGATGGTCCGGCCCCTTCAAAGTTGAAGAGGTTTGGCCATATGGGATCATACTCGTCTCCCACCCGGAAAAGGCTCGTTTAAAGTAAATGGTCATCATTAAATTATATATAGTAGGCGATCCAGTGGGCGGTAATATCGAATCCCTAACCCTCCTCGACATATAAACCGCCAAAATAGTCAAGCTACACGAATATAAACAAATCGCTCCTGGGAGGCACCCCATGTTTATCTTTTTCGCTTTTTCTTTACTTTTTCTTTATATTTTTTTATTAATAATGCAGGGTTCCTAAACTGGGCCTCCCCACAAACGCATCAGGAAAGCTTCTACCCCCCCCCCCCCCCCTCTTTAGTTTCTTTGTAAATATTACATTTTCTTTTCCTTCTTGTTCTGCATACTTACGTTGCAATATTGGGTACAATGTTGAACTTAAGTATGCGGGTGTTTTCGTGCATTTTTTTCTACACTTCTATTTTCTGCATTCCTAAATTTTTTAATATATATATACAAAATATATATAAAAAAAACAAAACAAAACAAAAAGTATAAAATGAAAACTAAAAAATATTTTTGTTTTATCATCAAAAATTTCAAAAAAAATTATAAAATAAAATTCAAAAAAATATTTAGTTCTATTTTGTAAATATTCTCTGTAAACACTTTATGCATATATCTTATTGTAAATATTTTTGTAAATATTCTTTTCTTTTTCCCCTCTTTTTTTCCCTTCTTTGTAAATTACTTTTCTCACTTTCCTTATTTTGTAAATATTTTCTCATAAACTACAAAAATACAAAAAAATTAGAAAAGAAAAATAGTTCAAAACATATATGTTTTTTTGCATTTTTAGTATGTATATAATAACAAAATTAAACACAAAAGACAAAAAAAGATAATATGTCAAAAATTCCCAAAAAACAAAACAAAAACAAAAATCCCCAAAAAGATAATAAATTAAAAACACCAAAAAAATAAAAACTCTAAAAATCTCAAAAAAATTTCTTTTTATGAAACAAATAAATCGAATATTTTATTCTTAACTTTTTTGCTCTCCAAAAATATAGTTGCGAGTATATTTATAAGCGAATTTTATTAATTCTTTGTTTACTATTCGTTTATTAATTAGAGATTGATAGATTTAAATATTCGGGGATAAGTTTTAAAGAATTTTTTATGGTTTGTTCTTAAGATAGGGGACTTGTTTTAGGCACTACTTCTAATTTATCTAAAATAGAGGTATGTGTATTATGTTAGAAAAAACAGCTATTGACTTCAATTATTTTTGACTTCAAGCTTTTAGAAACACATGAACGTTAAATTTATAAAGGTTGCTCTCAAATTTTTTTTATTAAAATCTAGTTTTATTTTTGAAAAAACCCTCTCCCCATATTTATCATGTCTCATTTGGCATGATAAATTTTTTTATCCTTAAAGAACCTATGTCAATGGAAATAAGATTGCGTTCCATAAACATAGGCATCCAATATTTGAGAAGATTATATGTTACGGAGTAAGTGGATAAAATTCATTGCTCTTATACATATACATTGAGTTATATGAAGTTCAAAAAAATTACTATTGTATGCTATGGAAAATAAGATTTCGTTTTCCAAAACATCCACATTCAAAAAAATTGTATTAGAGGTTTGAGAAAAAAATATACCTCGCCTTTAAAAACCAAAGCCCTCTTCATAAACCAAAACAATCCCTTAGCCATATTCAATGATTGTAAACATAATATAAAAATATTTTGAGAGAATAATTTTTAAATTGCATTATTTCTTTTATACTCTTAAGCTAAAGTTTCTATAATTCCAATCTATCTTTGTTAGCTAACGATTACAATTATTGCTTGCTATTTGACTACTTCAAAAAGCCTTTTTGGCCAAAAAGTTTCCTCTATTTAAATTAATTTCATGATTTAGGACTTAACTCTTATACCCCAGATAATTATTTTGATCTCTCTTTCAATTAATTCAAGCGGTAGCTAAATTTAGGATTTATTTTAATTCCTTATAAGTACATCTCCAACTTTTGCTCTAGAATAGCAAGAGCTTAAGTATGTGGGTATTTGATTAGTTGTAAATATACGTATTTTTTACTTACGTTATCTAAGTCGTTTCAGTTCATTTTCATTATTTTTAGTTAAATTTGTTCAATAAAATGTTCCTTTTTTGTATATACATCTTCTAACCAAGCTTCTTTTTGTTCTCTGAAATTTTGCAGAAAAGTCGAAAAAATCAAAGTACACGCTTGTATACTTCTCTATCATGCCCGTGACCTGGGCGTGTTACTTTGATTCCACCAGAAATCAGCCTCCTGCAATAAAAAAATGAAGTCACGCCCATGTCCATTAATGACACGCTCGTGTTCATTCCAACACGCCCATGTCAATCCCGTCTCGACGCTCAACGCTTCCAGCTCGACGTTTGCCATTCAGCATTTGTCGAACTGCCCGTCACGCCTGCGTCAGTATTCGACACGCACGTGAACACTCCACCTATCCCAGACAAGATGTCGCCGACATGGCAATAACATGACACCTTCCCCAGATACACCTTCTTGACCGGCCCCTACAAGCCCGTGACCGCAAGTGACGCCCGTGACTTCCACGTGGATAGCCCCAAATTCAACCAGCATTGAATGATCGGCTTCACTTTAGCGCCAGTACTGACACGCCCCCCTACACGCCCGTGACCTGGAGCGTGTAATCTGAATTTTTTGCCTATAAATAGAACCTTGCTGGAAGGGCCATGGGTTCGAAATTTTGAGCCATTTTGCTGTTAGGGCTGCTTCTAGGAGGCTTCTTTTTATGCTATGTAAGGATATTTCTCCACCCTCTCCCTCCTCTTTGTGTTTGTTTTAGCTTTTGTAATCAAACTTTCTCTTAATAAAATTTGTTAGTTTTTCATTCTTATGTTTTACTGAAATGCCTCTGAGTGCCTCTCTTTCGACAATCTTATGTATCTTCATTTATTTTGGGTGTGTGCATGTATGAGTTTGATTTGTGGAATTTTTGCTTTCAATTCATCAATTCGCTTAGTTTTATCTTAGATTTTCTCAAATTTACTAGTCGATATTATAGCTTATTTTTCTTATCATACTCCTTAGAATGGTTTAGATTTAGGATTTTTGTGCTTTTATATTCATCCTTATGGATTTATAAAATGGTTTCAAAGTGGTTTTTATTTCTCTTTAACTTAGATTTTCCATTTTTAGGTTGTAAAACTTTTGCTTCTTTTTCACTTTCTCCCACTTTTTTAAACATTTTTACAAAGTTATAAGAATGGATTAGCTGTTATTTCAAATTTTCAATCCCTTTGATTTTCATATTTATTCAAAAACTCTTTCTCTCTAACAATTTTTATTTCTACTTTTTATGCATTTCCAGCGAATTCTAACGGTAAAAATGTAGACGTTTTAATTTTTGATCACCTTATTTTTCTCCTTTTTGCTTGTGTGTGTGAGTGTATGAGCTAGCTTTTTCTTGCTTTCCTTCAAGTTGTGTGTGTGAGTGTATGAGTTAGCTTTTTCAGCTTTAATTTCCCACCTATTCATTTGAGTATGACTTGTCATTTTCAACTTTCATTTCTCGCCTACTCGTTTGAGTTGGACTTGTCATTTTCAGCTTTCATTTCCCGCCTACTCGTTTGAGTAGGACTTGCAATTTACCGCTTTAATTTCCCGCCTACTCGTTTGAGTAGGACTTGTCATTTTGAGCTTTCATTTCACGCATACTCGTTTGAGTAGAACTTGCAATTTACCGCTTTAATTTTCCGCCTACTCATTTGAGCAGTACTTGTCATTTCCCGCCTACTCATTTGAGTAGGACTTGTTATTTCAATTATGCAATCTTCCTTTTTTGTAACTTAACCTTCTTTATTATGAGTTTGGTTGAGTTCATGTGTTTTCCTTTTTTAGTAGCTTTTCTCTTTCTAATGTTAGGTTATCTTATTTCTTCTTATTTTTTGTAACCCTTCAGTGCATAATTTAGAATTCACGCCTCGCCAAACTCATAATCCATCATCATTCCGATGAGTGGCTAATCTCTTTTAGCCCTCAGTATCGAAGAGCATTGGCAAATAAAATATTTTTAAATAATTAAGGTCTGGTTTTTCTATTTAATTAAGAACTTAAGGTTTACCCCGGGTTTACGACGCGTAGAACCACATATCGATGTGTGGGCTCTATTTCCGTTATCCATATTCTAGCTAGCCGATAGCGCGTGCATATGGACAGATCACCCCTTGGGTAAAGAGAGTTTCGCACTAACCCTCGAGAGAGGAGGCAGGTAATTCTTCTGGATTGGGTTCCCACCCCCAATAGCGGGGTTCTTAGCGTAATGTGGTCATTAAGAGGAATTCTTCGTCGGACGAGAGCCCGGTCGAATGGTCTTAATATTAGGGTGAGCGATAGTCCTAGAGATAGGTGAGCTCATTCTTTTGGAACCTTCACGGCCAAGTTTCCTCTTTAATTGAATTGAAACATAGGATCTCTAATTATTTAAATCTATTTTAGTACTAACGTAATTCGATACCGAGTGTTATTGCTTCATCGACCTTGTTTTTAATCTATTTTCAGCTCTTTCTTAGTTAAATCCGACAACTTAAATTTTTTGGTAAAATAATAGTCCTTCTGGAGCAGTAGGGATAATCAATGCATTCCCGATAAATTTACGATCTCGATATTCCTCTGAATATCATGTATTACTTACGATAGGTGCACTTGCCTATAATTCGCCGCGCAAAATTCGGACCCGTCGCGCTCCCTAGATAATCTAGAGTCGGGCTTCACGCACATCACCCACTCCTCCTTCTACCTTCTTCATCTCCCCTAAAAACCCAAACAGGGGCCCATATGAGTCCAACACCCTCTTCGTCTCCACTTTCAACGCGTCGAATGCCTTCTTGAAGATGACATTGACAGAGCTCCCATTGTCAATAAGGATCCTGGAGATAGTGAAATTCTCGATGGCTGTCTGGATGACCAGTGCATCGTAAAAGGGATCCTCATGATCCGGAATATCCTTTCTCGAGAAGGTAATCTTCTTTTCTGGGGGTGGGGTCTATGATGTGGAGTCAATGCTCCGGTGGTACATAGTATGGAGGCTTGCCTTCCGGGAAGCCTCTATCCCCACCCCCAATGGATCACTCTGATCCCTTCACGAGCTCCAACATCCACCAAGACTTCGTACCTATCTTCCTCTGCCTGAGGCAAGACCTCCTCAATCCTCACCTCCTGGAGTCCTTGCTACCGGTACTACTCCATGTTTCCTCTTATCTCGAGGAACTCTGGGCACGTGATCGTAGAGTGCCCTTCCTCTTGGTGGAAGTCAAAGTATGGCAACTCCACACTGACTTCCCTTCTCCTTCTCCGTGTTGCTCTCCTCCTCTCCCCCATGGATATAGTCATTGACTAATTTTGATCGGAGAGGGGAGGTATCTGGGCCTGCCTCTAACCCAGAGGATGGAACTGACCCTGGCCCCCCTGGAGGTTGTCCCCTCCGTGGAAACCTCTCTGTGGCCCCTGGCCCTACCACTCTGGTCTCCATCCCAGCCGACGGTCTGGATCCTGACGCCCCCACCTGGGTTGTTACTATTAATGTTTCTACCACTGTTCCCTCTGTCGGGGTTCAGCTCACCTTTCCTCCTGACCTCTGCTACCCCTTGGCTCCTTCTCCTCCTCTGTGGCCCACCTGGCCAGCTTCTGGGCAAACTCTAGGTTCGACGCCTCCCCGTTGACTTCTCTTTCAGCCCTCTCCATCAGCTCTTCGTAGGAGAGGGGTGGCACTGTCTTCAGTTCCATCCTGAAGAACCCTTATTGCAGCCCCAGGGTAAAGGCCATCATTAGGCTATGCACGAGCATCTTTTGGACCTGGGTGACCTCCTCCTGAAACTGGTCAACATAACTTCCCAAGGTCTAATTCACCCCCTACTTGATGTGGAATAGGGACTCCGACTGCTTCTACCTCCTCTTGGAGGTGGTGAACCTCAACATGAACCCCCGACGCAGGTCCTCGAAGCAGTAAATAGAGCTGGCCGGTAGCTGCTGGAACCACTCTCTCGCCTTCTCCTTGAGAGTGATGGTGAAGAGCCTGCACTTGAATCCATCTGACATCTGTCGGATCGAGACCACGTCCTCAAACCACTGGATGTGCTCGACCGATTCCCCCTTCCCGGTGTAGTAGGACATATCTGGCTCCCTGAACCCCTCTGGAACTGGGGCTGAAGAAACCAACTCACTGAATGGGCTGCTTCCCCCTGCTGGGCGAGCTGGAGGGTATCATGCCCCCATCTCGCCGAACTGGCCCCCACTTGCTGAGCCTGGGAAGCGTACGGGCCCAGGGAGCTTGCAGCCTCTCCATTCCTCGCCAACCTCCTTCCTAGGTCGTCTGCTTGGAGCGTCCTCGCACAGAGGCAGGGCGATTATGACTGGAACTGCTGGAGTGGAGAACTCAGCCCGCACGCCGAGTGCGAACTTGACGAGGTTGAGCACCTCCTGCCTGAAGTATTCAAACATCCCCATCATGGCCAGAGGGGGTGGGGGTGGCGAGTCAGACATGTCTGAGCCTTGACCGGATCATCCTGTCATCGAGCTCGTCGAAGATTTTATGTGCTGACCACACTCACCGCACCAAAATGTTGAAACTGATAATTCAGTCTCTGTGGAGTTCACCCTTGGGGAAGAGGTGATCGTGCACCTACTTATCTCCTACAAGACAAATAACAAAGGAAAATAGAAGGGAATTGACCCAAGAGCTCGGCGTGGAGGTCCTACCACACACCCGAAAGATTAGAGTGTTTGCCCTCCTTAGACAAGTGTCGAGGTAAGGCAACATCAAAAAGCGCTAGAATACTTGGGAGCAAGTAAGCATGCCTTCTAAGGTACCCCTTGGGTCCTATTTATGTATTTCAGAAAACATCCTACAAATAGCTAACATCCACTGTTTTGAACAGCTATATACAACCCAACTTGGTCTTCCAATAGCGTAACTCTGATGTTCTAACAGGCTATAAGCAGACCAGCGAGGGAAAAATGGTAAAAACACATCATAGGTCGCTGGGCGAGTGGCCCCCGGAAGCCTCTACTCGCCTGGGGCGGCGAGTGCTCGATGGACCTGACACTCACCTCCTCCTCCTAGACTTCGGCGAGTATGGTCCCCACTGGCCCTACTCGCCTACCTCTTGCCAGCCATTTCTGAGCGAGTGCGAGCCCTTCGGCTCTACTCGCCCCTAGTAATCTCACCTCTCTTGGGCGAGCCGAGGGCTGCCGAGCTCTGGCCCCTTGAGTGCTCGCCTGGGACTTAGACTGTTCAATCCGGCTGGTCGGCTCTTAATAAATCGAGCCCGACGAACGTTGAGCTCCGTTCGACGAACGCCGAGATCCGCTCGACGAATGTCGGGCTCCGTTCGACAAACTAAGTGGACTGGGCGGGCTTCTCTCAATGCCAAGGCAGAATGACATTGAGTGTCTGGACTTCACTCAATGCTAAGGCAGAACGACATTGAGCGTCTGGCCTGGCGAGTTATCGATGGATCTGGCACTCGCCGCCTCTACCTGCCTCTTGGCGAGTGCGGGCCCGGATGTCCCTACTCACCTACCACTTGTTGGTCTCGCCTGAGCGAGCCGGGGGCTGCCAAGCTCTGGCCCCTAGGTGCTCGTCCGGGACTTGGGAAAAGGGAGCCAGACGGTTTGGCTCATGGCGACCCCACTCGCCGGATACTGTGTTGTATAGTAAAGATGAACGAGTGGCATCAGTTCATCTTCTTCCTCCAACCATCATACAAGCACGAATAACATCTCTCTTCCCTTTCTCCCTCATTTGACCACGATTCTTGATGCGCTCTTGGCAAGTGTGTCGATCGTTGCCAAGTAATAAAAGTGAGGAGTTTAATCCCCAGATATCGATCTCTCGAGGAGTGCAAGTAGGGAGTGTGGTTTTACAATTGGAAAAGTGATTGCAAGTGTTAACGTTGCAAAGGGGGTTTACTTTTGGTTTCCTAAGCTTAATGTTAATAAAACTAATGAGGGTCTCCGTCATTGCGTCGCTTGGGTGGATTACTATGGAGAGTAGTATGGACGATGGACGAAACAGCGAGGGTCGCAATCACCTCATCGCAATGCATGCTCCTAGCAAGTGCTAGAATGGCTCGATCACAACAAGCACAGGAAAAAATAAAGCTTAACAACACAAGCAATGATTAAGACATAACAACATATCGACATGCTGAAACCTTAAGCAAAACGTTATTCTCAAGCAAAAATCCCACTATCACAAGTTCATAATGAAGTAACCACAAGAAGATGTGGAGAAATACAACCGAGCGTGTGAAGGCTTTCCGAGATTCACTGCCGGATTCAAGGGTTGTCAATCCTTGTCTGAGCTCGGTCTTCGGATGTCATCCGGGATCCAGAAGGGCTGTCACCTCCTTCCTATAACCCATCTTCTTCGTGTTTGATCATTTGGCTAGTTCTGACCGAAGAACTCCGTAAGTGCAGTAACAATGAGCTCGGATGGTTGCTTGGAGGTCGAAGAAGATGATGGCGGCCGGAGATGCAACTATTACAAGCTTTCTGAGGAGAAAGGGTGGTCGGATCAACTCTCTAAGGAGGAGAGATAAAATGGCGATCGGGGGTGAGTTTTCCCGCTCGGAGGAGCGGAAATGGCGGGGGAAGCGGAGCTATATCGGAACACCCTAAGAAGAAGAAATCTGAGCTTTAAATAGAAGCAGGTCAGAAAAATAGGCACGCACGGTTTGGCGCATGACCGTGCGCAAGCCGTGCGATATTAACTTCCAGATCAAGCCTGCGGAAGTAGAAGCGTTGACCCGTGTGTTTTCGTTCGTGCACGGGCAGTTACGCCCGTGCGTGAAGGACATCGCACGGGTAGCGACATAGAGTTGGAAAATAGAAACAAACAGGAAAACCGTGTGTTTTACTCGCACATGGGCACAGCCACCCGTGCGTGAACAACTCGCACGATTAACTACAGAACGGAATAAACTGGAAAGCTACAGGAAAACCGTGTGTTTCCTTCGAAATCGTGCGTCAACTACGCATGAGGATCGTCGAACTCAGCTCGATGAAATTCGTCGAGCTCAACTTGACGTTCTTCAAGCTGACCAAAATGCACGATCCAGCGCAAATCATGCGTGAAAGAAATGCGCAACCGTGCGTTTTCCTTAAGACAGATTTCCTGCCTTTGGGAAAAACTCACCACCTGCACAACAAAACCAAAACTGGAGCACAAGCTCCCAGCAACAAATACTACAAAGAAAATAACAGGAAAGAGCCATGGGGAGCACCATGTGCATACCCCCAAACACAGAATGTGCAATTGCACACCCTCGGGCCAAAACAGTGCACAAAATGGTCCAGGACCGAATGATGCAAATATAACTGATATCTGGTTGAAATGCAGTGCACGAGTGAGAAAATCAGCCCAGATGAGTCCGAAAACCCTATAAATATTTGACTCATCACACCACCAGACTTAAATATTTGCTCGTCCTGAGTAAATCATCCCTCCGTGCACTATAAAATAGCTAGCTGGCATAGAGATTTCAAAAATAAGGTAAAGTGAGAAATCAAATACTCATGGGTACATAAAATATAATAGATAAACTTTTTAATTATCCTACGAAATTTATAGATTTTGACAAGTGTAATTAAGTATTGTAACTACTCAAAAATAGAATTCTGGAGAATCATTCGGTCATGCGTAGGAAGAAAGTAGGAAGACCACTAAGTTGAGCATTGTCAAACATCGGGGCTCGGGACCACCTCCAAAGGAATCCACCAATGTCCGGGACCATATGCTTGCCCGTTCACACTCTCTCCATAGCACTAGTTTGACTCGAACGCGAATCCGTAGGACTATAGGAAGATAATGGGGCTTAGGCTTATACGTAGGTAAGGATGCAAAAGGTAAACAATGGCTACACACAACCCAAATGAGCTCATACAAAAAATCCTCTCTCCAAGCAATACATATAGGTGCTCCACACCACCAGACTTGGACTTGACAAACGGGTGCGTGCACCGTCTACTAGCACAAAATCTAAAATGGAATATTCATTTAAACTTTTCTTCTTTCATATCAAACTGCTTTCTTTTTCTCTTTTTCTTTACTTTTTCTTTTCTTTTTCTTTTCTTTTTCAAAAATTTTTATATAGCAGTCAGCCACATAATCATGAAATCTGCACCTCACAAACACAAAACAGCACCTCAGCAACATCATCAAATGCAAGAAGTGATATACTAATAGCTCGAGCTAGGGGCGTGCTACTGGGATAGGCTTTTAGGCTTTGGTGATCATGGAGTGGGGCTGAATCAACGGGAGGGGTAGGCTCAAAATAGGCTAATAAAGATTACGTTAAGACTGAGTACAATGCTCAACCGTGCCAAAATGATGGCCTACATCACACTCACGCTTGACTAACCATGCACCAAAGCTTCGAGAGTAGCTTGGGGCAAGTTCTTAGCCACCGAGAAAGATGATCCTTCCTCCTGACTCGAGCAATACGAGGCTAGTGGCAGCTACACACATTCCTACACTACCGTTCGATTGTTCCAGATTCCACAGTTTTGAGTAGTACAAACATTATTTACAAATGTAGAAAAGCATAAATTTACGAGCATAAAGAAAAATTAAGTCTATACTATTTCTACACTTCATGAGTCCTCGATTAGGAGCACTACATGATTTTCACACTACCCTATCCTAAAATCCTAAGCCAGCACCACTATCTTAAAGTTAACACAAAATAAATAAATTAAACTTGGGTCGAGCGCATGCTTAAGTGCGCGCTCATGTGGTGTAGGTGCACAATGCTGTCATGATAAAATAAAAACTGAAATGTAAATACTCTTGTGGTATGCAAGTGTATGTGCAAAGGTGACTCGCGAAACTTTCCCCCATCAAGCTTGTACTAAACAATATATCCATGATTTGCAATAAAATTAAAGAAATGAAAGTTGGGGGAGAGGTTATCCATGCTCAGCTAATGAGCATACCAGAAGATTGGCGTTGAACTTCAGCAATAAACCCACGACGCAAACAAATTCCCCCTGCAAAATAGAATATCTCCAACCACAAAATGATATACACAAGTAAGCACAACAACTAAGTTGCACAAATTTAAAGCAAGCAGCAGTATTGGGTCATCTCCCAAAAGCCCTTTTCTTTACCGTCCTTAAGGTGGACCAAATACCTGTATTAGCAGTTATATAAATAATGTTCAAAAGCAAGAGTTCAGAATGCATGAAAAAGTCCAAAGTTACACATAACATGAAGATAAATAAAACAAGAAACGGAAAGAAAGGGGGCCCCGAAGATCCTTCACTCTTCAGCTGAACGCTGACTTGTGATAGATCCCCCCAGTCACGCTAGATGAGGGCGAGGTGAAGGCTTTAGGGCCCAGGGAAGACGAGTCTCCCCTACCCCTAGCTTCGTCCTTCTCGCATCGGCGGGAAAAATCTGATGCCTTGCATATAAGAAGTTCTTTTCTTTTCAAATTAACAGATGGGGATCGCCATGGTGGTATATCCACCCCAACCAAATCAGCAACATGCCTATTTTTCTCATCGGGGGGCATCCTTTCCTCACCCACGGTGGGTGAAAGATCAGCCCAAGTCACCTGTTTAACAGTTTTACAACATTCATTAAGCTTAATCAAAGTTTTTTAATCTGTTTCCTGCAAGCTCCCAATAGCCGTGCATAGCCCCCGTTCCTTTTCTTCAGCAACTTGTTTCACGTCAAACAATTCCTCCTTCGCTTCTCCATTAGCAATCATCAGCACGTCTTTTACTTGTACAGCCTGGTCTTGCTTATTCAGCACAACATCTGTCTCATCAGCTCTAGAAAAATCATCAGATAATAAAACATTTAATTCCAGCAGATTTTTAGATTCACTCGCGATTAGAGTGGGAAGTGATGGCGATAGTGGCAAATCGACCTTGGAAGCCAAGGTGATGTTGCATGCGTTAAAGTAAAGTGTTGCTTCACTAGCTTTCAGGAATGGAACCCCAAGAATAGGCTTTTAATTATTTCCTATGGGTCCCAATACCTGTAAGTCAGTAACGACCACAGCCCTGTTAAGTTTCACCTCCACCTCTTTAATCACCCCATCAGTTTTAACCACCGACCCATCAGCTAGCCCAAGAGATTTTTGGATATTAGTTTCGACATTTAAATTAAGCTTCTCAACATCTTGCAGAGCAAGAATGTTGCGTGACGAACCTGAATCGCAAAGGGCTACCGTCTCAATTTCATTAATCTCACACTTGACAGCCACTTCATTAATACTGCACTCCTCTGCCTCCCCAGCACTCTTCCTTTGCTGACGGGGATTCTTTTCCATGTCGCTGGGGAGCGCGCCGCGAGTACGCTTGGAGAACACATGGGCAAGTTGCCCCAACTGTGTCTCTAAGTTCCTCATAGAAGCGGTTTGAGTGGCCATGTTAGATTGTGCCATCTCAACAAACTTTTCCATCATTTCTTCTAGAGCACACCTACGTGCCCCTTTCCCTCTCTGATTATAACCCGGCTTCAGCGGCCGCAGTTGGCTATTGGAGGCTTGAGCATCAAATTGACGTTGGCCTCCCTGTCATCTTTGACCTGGGGCATTTTGATTCCACGAGAAATTCGGATGATTTCTCGTGTTTGGGTTATACGCATTATTATAGGGCGCATCGCGGTTTTGACTATTTATAAAATTAACACTTTCATCAAAGGTTATACTTGATGGTTCCGCAAATGTCTCTCCAGTTGGGCATTCAAAAGAGTGGTGGCCGGGATTTTCACATCCCTGGCAAGATATGCCCCCAACCGGAGCGGAGGAGTAGTCGATCTGATCAGCATCCTTCTTCCATCCATCATAGGATGGCTTGCTTCGGCTTGCTGCATCACTGCATTCACATCAAATAGATTTTTCGCCACCTTAGGGGCATTTCTTCCCGCAGTCCAGTATATGCTATGGGAGGTCGTGTCTCGAAGAAGTCGCAAAGCCTCTTCAGGTGAATGGTTCATAATTGTGTTGCCGGCTGCTGCGTCGATCATAGCCCGATAGTTTGGCTCGACACCAAAATATAATATTTCTACAAGATTCCACGGTTCGCAGCCATGTTGGGGACAATGGCACTGCAGGTCAGCGAAATGCTCCCATGCATCAGACAACGTCTCTTGGTCCAGCTGCCGGAACGTAGCAATTTCCCCTCAAACATTCACAATTTTGTCCACTGGGTGGAACTTGGCCAAAAACGTAGAGGACAGAGCCTCCCATGTGGTAGCAGTCCTAGGGGCAATTGTGTGAAGCCAGGTCTTAGCCATGTCCCTCAACAAAAATTGGAATAGCTTCAGCTTAACTACCTCGTCAGAAATTCCAATATATCGGAAGGTGCCGCAAATCTCTGAGAACTCCGCCAGATGGAGCTGCAGGTCCTCACTCGGCAAACCAGAATACTGCGTATTATTTCTGATCATATTCAGAATCGCGGGCTTTATCTCAAAATGTTTGTTGGCAATGGCTGGTCTGAAGCCTGGATAAACACTTCCCGCAGTCGGGGTAGTGAAATCACGCATCGTCCTAATGCCACCTTCAAAAAACCTCAAGCCACCTTCGAACCACCGCCCCTCCACCACAAAATTGCCTAAGTCCACAAGCGAGTCGCGAGAAGGAAATTTTTGTTATAGCAAGTGCTCGTTTTCCCACAGCGCTCCAGTAAGTAACCTCACGCAATGCAGCTTATTGCTCGTTGTGATCCTAAGTAACTCACACTCATCTCCAAAGTATAACAAGGAGCGGCCTGTCGCTCTCATTTCTTCAAGCAAGTTGAAACAAATAGCAGATAGTGGAGTTCGACCGACACAGATCCGGTCGCGTGGTTTTTACCCAGTTGATGAGTTTTTCATCAGCAAAATATTACGTGCATAATCTCTTTCTCTCATTTATTATGTGCGCGCTCGATCGCTCCGTGAGCTAAGATGGTCTAAGTTAATCCGCTTAGACCGGGGCATCGAGTTTTACCGCAACAGTTTGGCACTGTCTGTGGGAAATATTTCCCAGCATACTACGAAAATTTAGAAAACAATACCGTCTACACAGCAATGCTCATGACTTGCTATCATGGCAAGAAGGAACACCCGAACTACCAATGGATCACATCCTAGAGGGTGCGTTGAGTCGTCTCCCTCCCAGTCGCTCGTCAACGCGGTTCTCGGCGGTGAGGCCGCTCTCCCACCGTAGCCGCTTTGGAAGGGTACATGCAACAAATGGTAAAGCCCCGAGTCGAGATGCTCACCCTCCTCTAGAATATCTCAGCTCCTGCAACTCCTCTTCGGCCTCCTGCGTCGGTTAATCCCCCGCCTCCAGCTTCAGGATCGCGTCCCGCCTCAACAAGTCCCCCACGGGGAAAATGAATATGAAGAATTTTCTGACGCCACCAATTTCACGCACCCCGCTCATCGGGGCACTGGAGGTGGCCACCAGCATCATTTGGAAGAAGTAACCCATGCACCACCGGTTGAAAGGCTCACCCGCGAGGAGATACGTGAGGTGATTACCCAAGAATATTGACATCTTGGACGACGGGACATCTTTCTGTGCCGCCCTCTCCACTAGGGCTCCGCACTCGCCCCCAGGTTCTAACTCATCCAGTCTTGAATGACTTCAAGCTCCCGAACATCGAGATGTTCAACGGAATAGAGGATCCGCTCGAACACGTCAACAATGTTTTCACCATAATGAGGATTTTTATCCCCCAGATCAGTTATTATGTCAAGTATTCCCAGCCACTCTGAAGGGCCAGGCCCGCCCCTAGTTTCATTCTCTTTGAGAGGGAACCATCTTCAACTTTGTAGAGTTAGCACACCAATTTTCAAAACAGTTCGTGGTCAACCGCAAAATCATACGGGATCCCTCACACGTCTCAGGTATCCGGCAGAATGAGGGAGAATCCCTCAAAGATTTCTTTCCCGATTTCACCTCAAAAGCACGACGAATTCTAGGGGTCGACCATGAACTTCTCAGAGGCATTTTCCTTGGAGGACCTCACCCAAGCGACATCTATTCCGCATTGATGAGGGAAACTGTGCCCAATTTTCCAAACCTTGTCCATCGGGTCGAAGCCCAGATAGCAGTTGACAAGGCTATCGAAGCGCACCTGATAAGTTAATATTTATAGTGTTTTAATATAATTTTAGTTAATAAATAATTGATTTCTATTTAGTTTTATATTAATATTTACTTTAATTCCTTTCTTTTTCTATTTACAGATTAATCTGGGATGCAAACAACATTTTGGAGCTGACAGGATTGATCTGGAGAAAATCTGGAGAAAAGCAGAATTTTTCCTTAGTACACGCCCCTGTCACGGGAGTGACAGGGGGGGCATGACCATAGTCACAGGCCGTGACCTCCAGGTGCTGATCTGTCACCATTCCACGTCAATTAAAGTTACATGCCCCAATGTCACGGGCGTGACATGGGGCGTGACCATCCTACAAGGGGCATGCCGCCAGCAAGAGCTCAAGATTCACAACGCACGTCGGTTATAGGTTGCATGCCCTGGACACGGGTGTGACCTATTGGTCACAGGCATGACAATGAGCGTGACTCCCCGACATTACTCAGTCATCAATCAGCAGTTTTTGTTGCAGACCGTTCAAGCCTACACGCTGTAACGTCCCGAATCGCTCTAGGCCCCTAGTGTGTGTGTTTTTGAGTCATGAGGGTTGACTCGAGTCCTGAGAAGTACAGGAAATTGGACCGCACTTGTGGAGAAGTGGAGAAATCAGTGTAAAAAAAAAGACACGGGTAGTGACACGGGTAGTGACACGGGTAGCAACACGGGTAGCGACATGGGCGTGTCCCTACCCGTGTGCGTCGAGTTGAGCTCGACGAGCCGTGTCGAGACTGACGAGTTGTGTCGACACCAAGTGACACGGGTAGTGACACGGCCGTGTCCCTACCCGTGTGCGTCGAGTTGAGCTCGACGAGGCATGTCGAGATCGTCGAACTGTGTCGACACCATGTGACACGGGTAGTGACACGGGCGTGTCCCTACCCATGTGCGTCGAGTTGAGCTCGACGAGGCGTGTCGAGATGTAACCCGAGCAGGACACGGCCAAGACACGGCCAGGCACATGTCCGTATCATGTGGACACGGGTCGGGACACTGGCGTGTCCCGACCCGTGTCAAGCATTGAACCGACATGGAAACCGCCATTGCCGTTTCACGGAAGCAGGACACGGGTACGGACAAGGTCGTGTCCCTACCCGTGTCACATTTTATATATAAGGGGGGGGGGGCGAGAAAACCCTAGCCATTTTCATTCTCATTTCTTCCCCTATTTCCTGTGATAACTCCTGGTGAGAGGAAAAACTGCTGGAGCAAGTTCTACCGAAGGAGATACGCCATCGCCGTGAAAGAGAAGATGCCGCCAAGGAGAACTACGAGATCCATGGCCGGAAATGGTGGTACCGCTGGAGCCAATGTGAGTTTCCTACCCTCTCCCTTGGTGCTAGATCTATAGTTATTTTCCTAGGAGAGACATCGGCTCAATAGAGTCTTGATGGAGAGAAGAAGTCTTCTAGGTTTGGCCATGCTAGGACTTGTGTTCTAGATTTTAGATCTCTTCAACCACTCTCTTCTTCTATGTGATGATTGAGGATGGTTTCGTGAAGAATATTGGCCTCTTGAGGGTGAATAAGGGAGGAGGTTTTCTGGAATGATTTAGGAGGAATCGCCTTGCGGAGGAAGACGAACCGATGTCGTTCATTCCGCCTTAAGATGCGCGCAGAATATATATTCTGCGCGCAGCGAACTTCGTGGCCATTTTTAAGTATGCTAAGGCCAGATCTAGGCTTTCAGCTTAACACGAAGGTTGAAGCACTTGAAAATACCTTTCCAACGAATGGTTGCACGACTTCTGGCGAAGTTTGTAGCCACAGGAAAGTCTAAACGAAAATGGTGTTCAATAAATCATGTATGCAGAAACTGTGTTCTGTACGCAGCGGACTTCAAGTCTGATTTCAAATAGGATAATGTCGAATCTGGGTTGAGGTCTGAATACGAGAGTTGTAGACCTCGGAAAGACCTTTCCATCGTGGGGTTACACGTCTTCAACGGATTCCTGTAGCCTCAGGAATCTCCGGTCGACGTTGCTGTCCAGATTCAACCTGCGCCTAAATTCTGGGCTTAATGAAAGATGGATTTTGATTCGGTGGAATTAATAATGCATGATACTTGCTTTGAATGAACGCTTATGATTAATCAGTTGTTGCATGATTGAAATAGCTTATTAATCAGATTTCATATTATCAAATTGTGAAACAATATTATTTAAACGAATCGATTTGGTAGGAATTGAAAGATTGATATTGTGCACTTCATGTTTAAATTATGACATTATTAAGTGGAAAGTGTGATAGACCTTATATACGCATCATGTTTATATTACATTGTCATCATTTGGGAAGTCACATATATGAATAGATCATGGCCATGGATATGTTTGATTAATGAAATGAGTCTTGTAGTCCAATACTTAGAGAGTCGTCTCCCTACGGGTAGTATTGTGAAGGGATGTAAGTGCGGTGTTGACCGTCACTTGTTTTGGTTGTGTTGAGATAAGGTGTGGATGGATGGTTAGGCTGTGTCCTCGCGTTTACTTCCGAGGCCCCTTCCATGATATGTTGATGTGGTATTTGCATGTGGTGTGAGTCGACACGCGGTGTCGTAATCCTGGGTTAAGGATAGTGTGGCAGGTCTACGGGCTCGCCAGTCGTCACACCGACGGGAGTTGGCAGTTAGACTTGGTCGGTTTGGGCTGTGTCCTCGGTGTTCACGTCCCGAGGCCCATCCGGCCATGTGAACGGTTGGGCTGTGTCCTCGTGCTTTCTTTCGAGGCCCCTTCCGGGTCACACAAGGCCAGTTCGGGCTGTGTTCTTGGTGCACATCTACCCAAGACCCCGCTGGGCCATAGTACGCATGGGCTCTGCTGTTGTGTTCTTAGCGTTGAGGCGTACGGAGGCCTAGGTGAAGTAGTGTGATACCCGCCTAGTATTAGAAGTGCCCGTTCTACTGTCACCGCCTGGCCACGGCGGCTGATGCCTGAGAGGTTAGCTACCTGCTCGAAAAGTGGGAACTACAGTCTGTGTCGACATAGCAATTGCATGGGTGTGCATGGGTGAGTCATTGCATAGCATTCATAGCATTTCATATCATTGCACAACAAGATCCTCATCGTATAAGTTTGTATGGGCACTCTTATACGATGAGTTACTTTTATGTAACCTGATCCTTAACTTATAAGTTTGTGTGGGCATTCTTATAAGTTAAGTTACTTCCTGATCTTACTTATACTTGCTAGTTTAGTTGTAGCTCTTATATAAATGTTGATAGTGATACTATTTCTCTTACACTACTGCCACCTATTTGTACCTGTTATACACTTATATATATTGTACCCTTGTTTCTCTTTCTCCGCCCGGTGCCGAGGAGTCGCCGGGAGAGCGGATGTGAAACCACTTAGTCGTTTCGACTAACGGTTGCTACGTCTTCCTTTTTAGGAGGTCACGCCGCAGGTAGAGCAGCCGCAGACTACGCCGCAGGACAGCCAGGCCAGGACGACAGGGCCTGATGTGACGGTGCCGTCGATACCGTCCGTTACTGATGTTAGTGTTTTGATTACTCTGATGTAGCCCATTTGGGCAATGATTAGCTGTACTCTGATATTTTGTAGAAGCATGTTTAGTTTCTCATTATTTCATGTTTTTGGACATTATATGCTTAGTGTGGATTTTGACTTCTCTTGCTTATTTATTGGTTGGGTTGGCATTTATATTGATATGGTTGTAGCCGGCGGAATAGGCGTCTTGTGGTACAGGTTAGCCCGTGTGCTAATGCTACCGCAAGGAGGCTGTTCCGGGCATAAGACTCCCCCTTCGTGCCGTGTTTTGGGATCCGGGTAGGGGGAGTTTTACAAATGGTATCAGTTTGCCACGATCCTCAACTAAGAAGTCATTCAACAATGGTGTCACCCCCGTTTGGTTAGTCAGTTTGGGGACAAACTGACTTAGCGGAAGCAGTGGTGTGCCCATATGTAATTCACATTAAGTTTGTCCAACTTTGACCTTAAGTTTAGCCAACCTGACCACAAATTTGTCGTGTATGTGTAGGTTCCACTGCATGTTGAGCCGATGGGGGGTACTCCTACCCCTCCCATACCCACTCAGTTCGAACAGTCTGAGTTTGGGCAGACGCTCACCGCCATTCTTGATGCTTTTAAGGCACAGCAGGCTCCAGTGCAACAACAGGCCCCGAGCTCCAACTGGCTGAGCACCTTCCGGGCTCTCTCCCCTCCTGTCTACCTTGGGACAGAGTCAGCCGTACGTACAGTGGAATGGCTAGACACGATACAGGAGTTGTTGACCGGTATCCGTTGCCCAACCAACATGGCAGTGACATTGGCAGTGTCTGTCTTGGACTTACATGCGAAGAGGTGGTGGAAGTCCCTCATGGGCTCTACCTTCCAAGGCCGGATCTACACAGAGATAAGTTGGAGTGAATTCTCGGGTATTTTCTTGGAGCACTTTATCCCTACATCGGCCCGAGATGAGCTTGAGCAGAGGTTCCTTCTACTAAAGCAGGGATCAAAGTCAGTTACAGAATACCAGCGGGAATTCCAGCATCTCGCAAGGTTTGCGGATTCTTATGAGTTGGATGACAGAGGTTATGCCAAGCGCTTCTATAAAGGGCTGCGAGATCCCCTAAGGCAGTCCCTTTTGTTTATAGCGGATGGTAGCTTGGCGGAGATCATTGATATGGCGAAAAGATTGGAGGCGGACCACCTGGGATGTAGTAAGAGGCCTGCGGAGGACGTGATGGAAGCCGGCACAAGTAATAGTAGGAGACGGGACTTCAGAGGAGGAAGAGGTTATCAAAGAGGTGGCAGGCGTGTCCACCGAAACTATAGGTTGGAGCATCCAGTTCCGCAGCCGCCTGCGTTGCCTCCACCCCCACAGCCTCAGCGATTTCAACAACCTGAAGGGCGTCGTGGTCTGGTGTGCTTCGAATGCAACCAGCCGGGCCACATCCGGCGTTTTTGCCCGCAGCTATATGGGAACGCCCCTCCTTCTCTCCCTCCTGCTCTCCCTCCTGCTCTCCCTCCAGTAGCTCCACGAGGGCGGGGATATATGCGTGGTCGAGGACGAGGACCGCCAAGAGGAAACCCCGGACCGGTCCGGGATCAGGTGTACGCGCTTGACATGGCGCAGGAACGGAACCCACAAGATGTAATTGCAGGTATGATTTAATTAATTTACATATTTGCATGGTCTAACTTGAATTGATTAGAACTTACGAGCCACTAGCAATAAGTTTTCGTTGTTGGTACTTAGGCACCGTGATTATTGGCGGGAAGACAGCCTATGCGCTGTTCGATACCGGTGCCTCACACTCCTTTGTGTCCGAGGATTTCATAAAAGATATGGGGGATGTACAGTACTTCACTGGAATAGCCCGACGTGTACACCTTCCGGACGGCTCGGAGATGATCGCGACCGCTAAGTGCGAGTTGGAGTTATTTATTGATGGGAAAGCCTTTGATACACCGGCCACGGTTCTGAGAATGCTGGAGTTCGACATCATTTTGGGCATGGCATGGCTGGACTGGCACTTCGCGAGGATCGACTGCGCGGAGAAGCGGATCTATTTGAGACATGGAGACTCTGACGTCATCTTCCAAGGTATTGGCTTCGCGCCTCGCATGATGTTATCTTCCGTCCAGGTTGTAAAAGCTCATATGAAGGGGGATGAGGTCTTCATGATCTGGTTCGATTTGAAGGAGGAAGCGTTGGAATTAAAGGATGTACGGGTTGTGCGGGATTTTCCCGAGGTATTTCCTGAGAAGCTACCAGGATTACCTCCGCATAGAGAGGTTGACTTCCAGATCAATCTAGTATCAGGTGCCAAGCCTGTATCCAAGGCTCCGTACAGAATGGCTCCGAAAGAACTCGCGGAGTTTAGAGTTCAATTGCAAGAACTGGTGGATTCAGGGTTCGTTCGCCCCAGTTCATCACCATAGGGATCCCCTGTGCTGTTCGTAAAGAAGAAGGATGGAACCCTGCGATTGTGCATAGATTATCGGGAACTCAATCGGTTGACGGTGCGGAACACTTATCCACTACCTCGGATCGATGAGTTGTTCGATCAACTAGTGGGAGCACATTGGTTCTCTAAACTAGACTTGCGCTCTGGATACTATCAGTTGAGGATACAAGACGGGGATATTCAGAAAACAGCCTTCAGTTCGAGATATGGTTTGTATGAGTTCACAGTAATGCCGTTTGGGCTCACAAATGCCCCTTCGGCCTTCATGAGTTTGATGAACAAGGTGTTTGAACCGTATTTGGACATCTTCGTCATTGTTTTCATCGACGACATCTTGGTCTACTCAAAGACGGAGGAGGAGCATGTCGAGCACCTGACCTTGGTTTTGAAGAAATTGAAGGAGCATGTCTTGCATGCCAAGTTTAGCAAGTGTGAATTCTGGCTTAAGGAGGTAGCCTTCTTGGGGCATGTGATCAGTGGAGCAGGATTAGCGGTGGATCCAGCAAAGGTGCGAGCCGTGAAGGAGTGGTCGCCCTTGAAGTCGGCAGCCGATGTACGAAGCTTTCTTGGACTTGCTGGCTACTACCGCAAGTTCGTGAAAGGATTTTCCAAGATTGCCCTTCCCCTTACCTCCTTGACGAAGAAGGGTGTGCCATTTGAGTGGACACCTCAATGTGAAGCGGCATTTCAAGAGTTGAAAGATGGGCTTACCTCCGCCCCCATCCTTGCACTTCCGTCGGGGAAGGAAGGATTCCAAGTTTACACGGACGCATCATATCAAGGGATGGGAGCGGTATTGATGCAACACTGGCACGTGATCGCATATGCTTCAAGGCAGTTAAAGAAACATGAAATCAATTACCCAGTTCATGATTTGGAGTTGGGAGCAGTGGTCTTCTCTTTGAAGGTGTGGAGGCATTACCTATATGGCGTACACTGCGAGATCTTTTCCGATCACAAGAACTTGAAGTATGTCCACACTCAGAAGGAGTTGAATCTGAGACAACGGCGGTGGTTGGAATTTCTATGCGACTATGAGTTCACCATGAACTACCACCCCGGGAAAGCGAACTCGGTAGCCGATGCCCTGAGTAGAAAAGCGCCAGGCTGTAGCCCAGAGTCCCAGTTGATGAGCATGGAGTTGGCTCGGATGGTCGAAGAGATGGAAATTTCTCTAGTATTCAAGGCTCCTTCGGCAGAGTATGCGGAGTATTTGGCCAACATGAGCATAGTTTGTTATATCCGAGACCGGATTCGGGTGGAGCAAGGAATGGATGCGGCCTTGGCCCCAGCAATCAAGGCAATTGAAGATGGGACCACCGATGAGTACACACTAAAAGACGGCCTCCTTTATTTCTGTGGCCGACTCTATATTCCCAAGGGCGGCAAAATTCGGGAGGATATCTTGAGAGAGGCACATTCCTCTCAATATTCAGTGCACCCGGGTATTGCTAAGATGTACGCCGGATTACGGAAGACCATGTGTTGGCCGGGAATGAAGAAGGATGTTCGCTACTATGTTACACATTGCGAAGCTTGTCAAAGAGTGAAGGCTGAATGCAGGAGTCCCGGTGGTTTGTTGCAGTCATTGCCCATCCCCGAATGGAAGTTCGAGGACATCTCCATGGACTTTGTCAATGGGCTACCTCGCTCACGCTCTGGGAATGATTCGGTGTGGGTTATTGTGGATCGACTGACAAAGGTGGCCCGGTTCATTCCAATGAAGAAGGAAGCACACGTGGATGTTTTGGTACGCCTTTTTGTGGAGCAATTTGTACGGTATCGTGGTGTGCCCAAGACAATTGTTTCGGATCGGGATGGTCGGTTTACATCCAATGAGTGGAAGGCGGTACAGGCATATTTAGGCTCACGCCTAACCTTTAGTACCGCATTTCATCCTCAGACGGACGGGCAGTCAGAGCGGACCATCAGAACATTGGAGGATTTATTGAGGTTATGTGTGCTGGACAGAGGAGAGCCATGGGAAAGGCTCTTGCCACTAGTGGAATTCTCCTATAATAATAGCCATCAGGCGAGCATCGGCATGGCGCCCCATGAAGCCCTTTACGGAAGAAGGTGTAGGACCCCCTTATCTTGGGTGCAGGATGAAGATCTGAAGGCATTGGGAAACGAATATATAGATGATACTGATGTGGCGGTTAGATTGATACGGGATCGCATGTTGGAGGCTCAAAGTCGACAGGCAAAATATTACAATAAAAAGCACCGGATGGTGGAGTTCCAAGTGGGAGAAAAAGTGTTCCTCAAGATTCGGCCGATGCATGGAGTGTCGCGGGTGCGTGGAGTGAAAAAGCTCAACCCAAGGTATGTTGGGCCTTATACTATACTAGAAAGGATCGGCATGTTGGCCTATCAGTTGGAGTTACCACCAGAACTAGAAAATCTCCACGACGTGTTCCATATGTCGTCGCTTCGAAAAGCACTGTTGCGGCCCGACCACTATATTCCCACTACTGATGGTGCAGTGGCATCAGATAGGTCTGTGCGACTGGAGCCGGTGCGGATTGTTGACAGCGAGACAAGAACTTTGCGCCGCAAAAGTGTACCCTTGGTGAAGGTACTATGGTCGAATCATGGGAAAGAGGAGTACACGTGGGAGCCAATGGATTTGATGCAGCAACGCTACCCGGAGTTGTTTGCTCAAGGTAATCTTATTTAAAAGAATATGTTAAATTTCATGTTATGCATTTCTCCCCTCAGCCTAAGCCTGATTTCGGGGACGAAATCTTTTATTTTGTTTATAGGATTTGTAACGTCCCGAATCGCTCTAGGCCCCTAGTGTGTGTGTTTTTAAGTCATGAGGGTTGACTCGAGTCCTGAGAAGTGCAGGAAATTGGACTGCACTTGTGGAGAAGTGGAGAAATCAGTGTAAAAAGAAACGGGTAGTGACACGGGTAGTGACACGGGTAGTGACACGGGTAGTGACACGGGTAGTGACACGGGTAGCGACACGGGTAGCGACACGGGCGTGTCCCTACCCGTGTGCGTCGAGTTGAGCTCGACGAGCCGTGTCGAGACTGACGAGCTGTGTCGACACCAAGCGAGTTTTCTACCCTCTCCCTTGGTGCTAGATCTATAGTTATTTTCCTAGGAGAGACATCGGCTCAAGAGAGTCTTGATGGAGAGAAGAAGTCTTCTAGGTTTGGCCATGCTAGGACTTGTGTTCTAGATTTTAGATCTCTTCAACCACTCTCTTCTTCTATGTGATGATTGAGGATGGTTTCGTGAAGAATATTGGCCTCTTGAGGGTGAATAAGGGAGGAGGTTTTCTGGAATGATTTGGGAGGAATCGCCTTACGGAGGAAGACGAACCGATGTCGTTCATTCCGCCTTGAGATGCGCGCAGAATCTGTATTCTGCGCGCAGCGAACTTCGTGGCCATTGTTAAGTATGCTATGGCCAGATCTGGGCTTTCGTCTTAACACGAAAGTTGAAGCCCTTGAAAATACCTTTCCAACGAATGGTTGCACGACTTCTGGCGAAGTGTGTAGCCACGGGAAAGTCTAAACAAAAATGGTGTTCAATAAATCCTGTATGCAGAAACTTTGTTCTGTACGCAGCGGACTTCAAGTCCGATTTCAAATAGGATAATATCAAATCTGGGTTGAGGTCTGAATACGAGAGTTGTAGACCTCGGAAAGACCTTTCCATCGTGGGGTTACACGTCTTCACCGGATTCCTGTAGCCTCGGGAATCTCCGGTCGAATTTTCTGTCCAGATTCAACCTGCGCCTAAATTCTGGGCTTAATGAAAGATGGATTTTGATTCGGTGGAATTAATAATGCATGATACTTGCTTTGGATGAACGCTTATGATTAATCAGTTGTTGCATGATTGAAGTAGCTTATTAATCAGATTTCATATTATCAAATTGTGAAACAATATTATTTAAACGAATCGATTTGGTAGGAATTGAAAGATTGATATTGTGCACTTCATGTTTAAATTATGACATTATTAAGTGGAAAGTGTGATAGACCTTATATACACATCATGTTTATATTACATTGTCATCATTTGGGAAGTCACATATATGAATAGATCATGGCCATGGATATGTTTGATTAATGAAATGAGTCTTGTAGTCCAATACTTAGAGAGTCGTCTCCCTACGGGTAGTATTGTGAAGGGATGTAAGTGCGGTGTTGACCGTCACTTATTTTGGTTGTGTTGAGATAAGGTGTGGATGGATTGTTGGGTTGTGTCCTCGCATTTACTTCTGAGGCCCCTTCCATGATATGTTGATGTGGTATTTGCATGTGGTGTGAGTCAACACGCGGTGTCGTAATCCTGGGTTAATGATAGTGTGGCTGGTCTACGGGCTCGCCAGTCGTCACACCGACTGGAGTTGGCTGTTAGACTTGGTCGGTTTGGGCTGTCTCCTCGGTGTTCACGTCCCGAGGCCCCTCCGGCCATGTGAACGGTTGGGCTGTGTCCTCGTGCTTTCTTCTGAGGCCCCTTCCGGGTCACACAAGGCCAGTTCTGGCTGTGTTCTTGGTGCACATCTACCCAAGACCCCGCTGGGCCATAGTACGCATGGGCTCCGCTGTTGTGTTCTTAGCGTTGAGGCATACGGAGGCCTAGGTGAAGTAGTGTGATACCCACCTAGTATTAGAAGTGCCCGTTCTACTGTCACCGCCTGGCCACGGCGGCTGATGCCTGAGAGGTTAGCTACCTGCTCGAAAAGTGGGAACTATAGTCTATGTCGACATAGCAAGTTCATGGGTGTGCATGGGTGAGTCATTGCATAGCATTCATAGCATTTCATATCATTGCACAACAAGATCCTCATCGTATAAGTTTGTATGGGCACTCTTATACGATGAGTTACTTTTATGTAACCCGATCCTTAACTTATAAGTTTGTATGGGTATTCTTATAAGTTAAGTTACTTCCTGATCTTACTTATACTTGCTAGTTTAGTTGTAGCTCTTATATAAATGCTGATAGTGATATTGTTTCTCTTACAATACTGCCACCTGTTTGTACCTGTTATACACTTATATATATTGTACCCTTGTTTCTCTTTCTCCGCCCGGTGCCGAGGAGTCGCCGGGGGAGCGGATGTGAAACCACTTCGTCGTTTCGACTAACGGTTGCTACGTCTTCCTTTTTAGGAGGTCACGTCGCAGGTAGAGCAGCCGCAGACTATGCCGCAGGACAGCCAGGCCAGGACGACAGGGCCTGATGTGACGGTGTCGTCGATACCGTCCGTTACTGATGCTAGTGTTTTGATTACTCTGATGTAGCCCGTTTGGGCAATGATTAGCTGTACTCTGATATTTTGTAGAAGCATGTTTAGCTTCTCATTATTTCATGTTTTTGGACATTATATGCTTAGTGTGGATTTTGACTTCTCTTGCTTATTTATTGGTTGGGTGGGCATTTATATTGATATGGTTGTAGCCGGCGGAATAGGCGTCTTGTGGTACAGGTTAGCCCGTGTGCTAATGCTACCGCAAGGCGGCTGTTCCGGGCATAAGACTCCCCCTTCGTGCCGTGTTTTGGGATCCGGGTAGGGGGAGTTTTACACACGCCCTGGGTCACAGGTATGACCTACGACGTGACCCATCCATCAATCGACAGATTAACTACCGCCGTTTCTCCTTCGCGCCGTTTCCAGTAACAGACTAGACACTCCCTAGGTCACGGTCGTGACCTAGGGACGTGACCCACAATTTAATAGATTTTGGCGGTTTCTCGCCAATGTTCCCGGGCTTTCAAGACAACAGTTTTCGAGCCTTACACGCCCTAGGTCACGGGCGTGACCTAGGGGCGTGACTACCAACAACTTTGTCTATATATTCCAGAAAACTTCAGAGCACCGGGAGGAAGATTTGGAGTAGCTTTTTGTAGTTTAGTTTAAGTTTATTCTACTGCTTTTATGTAACTTTCATTTCCTAGCTTATCTTTTGTTTTAGTTATTTTCAATTCAAGTCTTCCCTTTCCAATCATGTTTCTCTTTTCTTTCTTTTGTAGTTCTTTCATTATGAGGAGTAGCTAACCTTTATTTAACACTTGATCATGATGAACGTTGGATGATATAAAGCTTTCTATATTTTTATTTAAATGGTCAAGTTCTCTATTTTGCTCGCTATCGATTTATCTTTGAATTATTTTGTGTCGAATTCATATTTCACGGATATGTTCTTCGATCATAGATCTGTATTTAAGTAACCAAGAGGTTGCGGATACGAGTAGATAGCTCAAAGATAAAAGAAGTTGTATGCACTCCTCGAGAGAGGACGACAAATCCAATAGTGGGGTTCACCGCATAAAGCAAGCTTTGGGGTTTCGACTAGCCGATGTCTCATAATCGATCAACCTAAGGTTAGTTAAAAGCATTAGCTCAAGAGAGACGCTTTTGTATTTTGGGAACCTCCACAGTCGAAGTAAGTAATTAGGAGTTTGTATTTTTTATCATACCATGAATGTTTATGTAAATCTAAAGGGATTCTGAATTAAGTACTAACACATTTTCCTTTTAGAAATTTCTCTTGTTAGTTTATTTATTCACTATTTTTAATATTCGATAATATAATATAAATTCGTGTTAGTAGAAGTACTCAACAGACCCGGAAGAAAAGACACTTGATATTCTTAAATATTATATACTATGAACGATAGGTGCTCTGGCCTATAATTTGTAGAATTTAGAGATATATTTAATCCTAAATTTTATCCATCAAGTTTTTGGCGTCATTGTTGGGGAGTATTTTTGTTGATATTTTGAAATCGCAAATTGTATTAATTTTATCATTCTCTTTCTCTACTCTTATTCACTTTTCATTTTCTTTTTTGAATTTCATTATATTAAGTACCTGTTGTTTTATTTTCTTTTTACAAAAAAATGTTGTCTCAATTGGTCTTTATAATTGCCAGCTTACACACAAAGTTAATCTTTTGCATGCCGCAAGACGGTGCCAAATTTTATGTAATATTTGTGGTGCGCCTCATCAGAGTGAGGAATGTTTTTATAAATTTTATCATCAAAATTATTTTTATAATGTTGATAATAATTATGAAAATAATTATTCCTACTTTAATGCAAATCCTTTATCTAATTTTAATGAAAATAACTTTCCAAATAATTTTTCCAATTTTAATGAAAATAATTTTTCAGGTTTTGATGAAAATAATTTTCATGAAAAATACTTTTTCAAATTTCAATGAGAATAATTTTTCTGATTTTAGTAATTTTCCTTCCACCTCGGATGTTGATTTCCGGCATGATCATCAGAAAAGATTCCCGAGTAATGAGGATATTTCTTTAGATCCATTCTCCTCCCCAAATTTTCGGAAATGTTATTGATGCTTTTACTAGTAATTTTTCTCCTTCTTCGGATAATGTATCTAATGTGGACCATGAATTTTCATGTTCTCATTTAGTTTCTTATAGCGAACAAAAAGAAAAACTTTTATTTCAAGAATTTGTTAAGTGTATGAACGTGTTGGGGAGAGTAAGAGAACATGTTTCTCCTCCTATTACTTCCATTTTTTCTCCTATTTATGAATTCCCAAGCGTAACGTATAAATATTTAAGAATAAAAATTTATGAACCTGATGCGTCCGATGATTTTATTTTAAATAACTTTTGGAAAGAAAAATTAATTTTAGAAAATACACAACCGGAGCTTGATCATTTTCTTTCACACGACACTCCTCCGTGTGAAATTGTTTATGCCATGTTTATTTTTTATTTTTCCTATTCTAATGATTCTCATGTTGAAGATGAGCCATTGCAATTAAACGTCGTCAATGATTCATTTGTCGCTCCTCTACAAAAATTCAAATCACCTCAGGTATGTATATGTGATTTGAATTTACATTTTTAAGTCAAAGGCAAGGAGAAAAATCAAGAATCAAGCGGAGGAGTTCCCGGGCGACCAACTCTGGCACATTCGCCGAAACGCGAATTAAGGGAGTTGCTGGTTCTTTTTAATTTTTATTTTCCTTTTTCCAAACAATAACCGTCGAGTGTAAAGACAAGAAAAATAAAAGCGCTCTGGGGAGACACCACTTGGTTACCTTTTTAATTTTTGCATTTCTTTTTAATTTGCTTTTGTTTTCCCCCTTCTGTTTGGTTATAAACATTGGGGACAATATTTATTTTTAAGTATGAGGGTGAGATCTATTATTGTTATTTTTATTTTAAATTAAATAGTATTGTTGTTTTTTTAATTAGTTCACCTTAAAAAGCAAAAAAAAATTAGAAAATCTGAAATTTTAATTTCTTGGAAAGGGCCGCGTTGGGCTTTCATCCCACAGAACCACCTAGTGTAAGACCCCTCCGCCTTACCAAGGAGTTTACCCGGTCTTATCCTTAGAATCGCCGTTTTACGGTGGCACTAACACACGGGTTAGTCGACACCGCAAAACGTCGATTCTGCCGGCTAGAACGATCATATAATCTGTTGGTCAAAATAGGGTAAGAAGTAAAAGCAGTATATACGGCAACCACTAGTCCACAAGTCACAGTAATATCACATAATAAATAAAGTACACCAGTCCAGCATGAGATATATAAAATAGAGAAAAGGGGCTTATGCACCGTACATAATGACAAATATCTCTCTCATAAATGACAACAAGCGGAAGCTACACAATCCTGAGAAGACTCGTCCCACCTGACGTCGGGATGCAGTAGTAGTAGATGGTGGTGGTATCAGCTCCTCACGTCCTGCCACCTCGTCTTGCTGGTGCTCCATCTCTACGAGCTCCTAAAATGATGGGTCACACCAACCGTTAGTCTAAAAGACTAAGTCGTTTCCTCCGCACCTCGCCCTGCAACTCCTAGGTACCGGGCGGGAGGACGAAGCGGAGGACAACAAGGGGTAAAATAAGGAAGCAGGTGACAATAAAACTATACTAACAAGTAAATATTGAAAGATATGGTACCTAAACACCTAGAGGGGAGGGGGGAATAGGTGACCTAATCCGTTTTAAACTTTAATGGCAGCCAACAGTTAATATCACAGATTTCTAACTATTCTATCACAGTAAACACAGCAATAATCACAGCACAGCACAGCACAGCATACACAGTGGTTTATAGTGGTTCCCCAAGATATGGGTACATCCACTTTCCCCCTTCGCCTATCTAGCAGTGTACTAGATTCGGTCAAACTCCTCCACTGTCTCAGAACCCAAAATGGTTCCTACACCTCAGGCTTAAGGCCTTACAACTCAGCTTTATCCCAAAGCCTACACTCAGCCAATCAAGGCCTACACTCAGCCAACCAAGGCCTACACTCAGCCAATCAAGGCCTACACTCAGCCAACAAGGCCTACACTCAGAGATCTCAAACTCCTACACTCAGGCTCTCAATCCCTACCCTCAGCCTTTATAATTATAGGCTTACAATTCACTCAGATCCAAAGGATCCTACAAGATAAAAATGTATTACAAATATTAACTCTACAACTCAGAAATAAAAGAGGGGAATTGAGAGTTTCTTGATGAGTTCTTGGAAGAACTCAGCTGGATTCAATCTGACTTAGCTTTCTTCAAAGCTTCTTGAGTAGAACTGAATAAGACTGAATCCTCCTGCAGTTGTTCCTTGACCTCTGCCACTTAAGATCCAGAATGAATCTGAATCCTTCTTCTCAGCCTAGTTCCAGAGGCTGATTTCTTGGATGGAGCCCTCTCTCTCCAACTTCTTAGATCTGTACTTGGACTGCAAGATCTTCTTGTGTTGATACTCTTGGTACCACTTCAATAATTTGTTTTTCAACAAACTGAACTCTTGAACAACAACTCAACAACAGTTTCTGTAAACTGTAGGTGCCTATTTATAGGCCTTCTTCATGGTAACCGGCTGGTCCGGTCCATAACTGACTTCTGATATCTCTGACAGGTGCTGTAGACGGCGGCTGGTCAACGAACGCAGCTGTCAAGTCATCCAGTCATTTCTTGAAAATCTCAAACTGTCTATAAGTGTCGAGACTTTCTGTCTTTAAGTGTCGACACTTATAGTCCAAGTGTCGACACATGTTGTGTAAGTGTCGACACAAGTCTACAAGGTATCGACACAACTCCTTGTATGTCTCGACACAGTTTCTTCTGCATGTGTCGACACTGAAATTGAGTGTCGACACAAGTGTACTAATTCTTCTAGCTTTTGCTGAATTCTTCTAAGTGTCGACACATCTCCTTTGTGTCGACACAACTTCTTGTGTTGAATCTGTCAAGTGTCGACACTGCTCTTGGTGTCGACGCATAGACTTCAATGTCGATACTTGCTGAGTGTCGACACAGCTCCTTATGTCGACACACCTTTTTCTTGTTGAGACTTCAGCTGAGTGTCGACACATTCCCTTAGTGTCGACACTTATACTTAGAATATTTTTGTTGATCTTTCTGATCTTTGCTAAGTGTCGACACAGCTCCTTGTGTCGACACTTTCTTCAAGTGTAGAGTCTTTAGCTGAGTGTCGACACATTGTGCTGGGTGTCGACACTTACTTCATGTGTTGACTCTTCTGGTTGTGTGTCGACACATTGTGCTGGGTGTCGACACATACTTCAAGTGCTGACTCTTCTGTTGAGTGTTGACACATTGTTCTGAGTGTCGAAACCTTAACTTAGTCTCTGCAGACTTTTGCTGAGTGTCGACACAGCTCCAAGTGTCGACACTTTCTGGTGTAGACACAGCTTCACTGGGTGTCGACACAGCTCCTTGTGTCGACACTTTCTGTCTGCACTTTCTTCACTGAGTGTCAACACAGCTCCAAGTGCCGACACTTTCTGTCTGGTGTCGACTCTGCATTCCAGGTGTCGACACAATGACTCCAAGTGTCGACACTGCTTGTCTGGGTGTCGACACAAGCTTTCTTAAGTGTCGACACTTTCCCTCTGGGTGTCGACACATGAACTTAGAAACTTTTTGCTTCAATCCAGTGATTACTAACCTGCACAAGTAAACTCAACATACCTCAAAATACATTATGATGTATATCATTGAGTTGGGTGAGGCTTCTTCAAATCAGGTACATTTGACTAATGTACCCAACAATCTCCCCCTATTTGGAGAAGTCATAACCCTAGTCAATGATATACACCATTCATTATAATTAAAAATTACAAAATGATGTAAAGCAGATTATATTCAGCAGGGTAACATAAACATGTATTAATTCACGCATGTATACACATTCATCATTTCAGAACAAACAAGAAATAGACATATTCACAGAACAATCATGAAATATATTTATCATATATTGTTCTAACATTTTTCTTATACATCTTCAGTAGTTTACAAAAATGTTTTACATTTAAAAGATTACAAAATAATCTTCAAGTAAATTCTTAATCTATTTCTGGCCAGGTTCCTTGATAACTATTCCCTTGCCAGCTTGGACTTTAGCTTTGACAGGGGCTTCAACAGTTTCAGCATCAACAGGCTTCTTGCCTTTTAGATCTTTATTTTTGAGTTCTTCTGCCTTGATCTTCTGCCTCTCAAAATAATGATATGGCTTAGGGAAGTACTTGCTAGGCTCCACTGCAGTAGGAGGTAGCTTTCCCATCTTAGCCTTCCTTTTGAATTGAACAATGGCCTCTTGTCTTATTTCATGTTTTCTCCATTCAGCTTCAGAGAACCACTTGTTCCTGTCATGAGTATTATCCTTGGCAGCTTTCCATGCAGTTAATATTATATTCCTAGAGGTAGGGCTCCACTGTTCAAAGTCTGGCCTTTGTTCTGCTTGTTCCCTAAACCTCTTCTTGGACAACCTTGTCTCTTCTTCCTTCTATAATGCCTCTTGCATGGCTTCAGATATAGGTTGAACAACCTTTTCAATATGGACATGGTCCTTGCCCTCAGGTGGGCTATACATGTTGCTCACATCTTCTTGAATCATTTCAAAGTCTGGAGGTGGATAAATGACCTGAGCTACTTCTGGTTGCTCACCTCCAAGATATGCAGTTTGAATCCCAGATTCAGCAACATTGTCATCATCACAGAGTGGAGGATAGCCCAGTGTAGCTCTGATGGAATTAGATATCCATTTGGCATGGTCAGAGCTAGCTTTGACTAATACTCTCTCCCCCTTTATGACTTCTCTAGCCATGTGATCTCTGACATCATCCTTTTGAAACATGATTTGACTATCCAAGTATCTGATTCCCTCTTTAAAGAATGGTTTCAGCTTTTGAAGTTGATCAGATATAGCTTTCTGGGAGGCTTGGATTGCAGTCTTTACAGCAGAAATTTCCTCTTGAAAGGCTTTGTCAAAATCAGCTTTAGCAGCCGCAGTAGATGTAGAAGATTCAGCAGTCTTGTTCTTCAACTCAGTAATTATAGCATTATGAGAATCAGTCAAATTGTCATTCATTCTTATCTGATTTTCCAGTACATATCCTTGCTTCAATGCTATATCATCCACTTGGGCTTTGATTTTCTCCTGGTGTGTTGCCAAATACACCACTGCATTTCCACCTTTGTGGAAGCATTCATTCATCTCCTTTTTGTTAAGGTTCATTTCAAACCTTATAGACTTTATATCTTGGGTCAGATCAAACTGCAAAGCTTTGTGCCCTTCATCTACATAAGCCTCTATAGCTTTTCTCTGTTCATCCAGTTTTATCTGCATTGCAATCATTAATGCACTATAATCAACAGTTGGAGCTTGTTGAACTATAGGCTGTGGGGCTATAGATTGCAGAGCTTTCTTATAACTCCGACTTCTCCTTTTAAATACATATAGTTTCTTCTTCTTTGCCCTAGCACTCTCCTCATCTTCAGAGGCAGAAGTGCTGGCTATGTCAACCCTATCCTTAGGGCTCGGAGGCTTCTCAGGTTGTTGCCTTATAGGCTCTTCCAGAACTTGCACTTGCTCCCCCTCAGCAGCAGCAGTATCTCTTCCAGCAGCTTCTTTGTCCATGTCAAAAATCAGCTTGATCTAGATTTAGAAATAAATCTTCCATGGTGAACTCTTGAGATGATGAGGCTGAGCTGGAGACATTCTTTGCTCTTCAACTTCTGGATCAGGAATTACTGGAACAGCAGATGTGTCTTTGATAACAACATCTGGTTCTTGACTATGCAGCTGAGTTTGCTGAGGAACATCAGACAAATCAGCATCTTCTATAAGATATTCTAAAGTATTTAGGTTAGTGAGTACCTCTTGGATGATGATGGTGGCTTGCTCACTGGCAAGTGTAGAGGGTGCTTCTACAACTGGAGGCTCCCCCTGGCTTTAATCTCTGTGGATGGGGCTAGCCTGTGGTAGCTCCCCCTAGATCTCAGTAATCTCTTGAGCAGCAGGAGATTTCACTGCAGGCTCTTCCTCATGGTCATCAGGAGTGAAAACAACCTGTTCTTCACTCCCTGAACTGCTGGAGAGGACTCTGTGCCACTGGAGCAGTTTTTTCTCTTTTTCTTTGGGGGAATCTCCTCTCAGTAACTGTCTTCTCTGGGGTTGGTATTTCCTTGGACAACACCCTGTCCCATCTTGAAAAGATCCTTTGATCCATCTTCCTCATGTGGTTTATCTTGCTACCTGTAGCAGTATTCATTATCTCTGGTATGGTGCCAGCTAGGTATAGACTAATGATTCTGCCCAGGTTGGGCTTCTTCAGACTCTCCTTAATCTTCTCATAAACCACTGTAGACCAGTATGTTTTCAGAGTGAAGATTATCCTTGTCATGATTCCAAACATATGGGCAGACACTCTATCATGCCCTCCAGACTTGCTGAGTAAGACCTTACCAACAATCTCAGACAGGAATTTGCCCTGGCTGTTCATGTCTTTCCTGTTAAAAACAGATCCTATCTTCATCTTAGGATCAAGTCCACACCAGGTTAAAGCTTCCCTGGTCTTTGAAGCAGTAACCTCTTCTTCATCTTGAGTTCCTTGGCAATTGAAGAATCTTCCTCAGACTTTTTGGGTTACCTTAACCTTTTCTCTTTGGAGGTTTATGACCGGGCGGCTTGGAGGTCTGATCCAGCGGTTTGTTGACCGAGCGGCTTAGCGGTCCTGATCCAGCAGTTTGTAGACCGGGCGGTCTGTCGGTCTACCTCTGCGGTTTGTTCTATCCTGCTGGAGTTGCCGAGCAGTTAGCCCATCTGTCTAACCGCGCGGCCTATGCGGTCTCCATTATTCTAGCCGCTCAGTACTGTAAATGTTTAGTCTCACATTGTTTGTATACTCTCTTTCTTATCTCCTCCATTCTATATAAGGGAGGCCATACCTTTGTAAATGATATCTTTTTTTTGGATAATAAAATTTCAATTATTCAAAAGTTTGTTCGCTTGTTCGCTTCTTTTCGCTTCTTGTTCTCTACTTTTCTAACATGTGGTATCAGAGGACACGGTCATTTCCTCTTGATTCTGTGCGCCCTCTGTTGTTCACGACTTCTTTTCCGCGCTCTGCGACTTGATTCGCGGCTTGCCCTCTCTTCTATCCGCGCGGCTGGCTGTTTTCTATCCGCGCGGCTTGTTTTTGTCCGCCAACCTGTCCGCGCGGCTTGCTCCTTCTTGGTTCTCTTCTCCTTCTCCTTGTTGTCGCAGCGACCTGTTTCGTTGTCGCCGCGCTCCTTATCTTTCTTGCCTCTCCAACTTCCTAGTCGTTGCGGTCTGTCCTGTCCGCGTGTGTATTGTCTCTCTACTCGCGGTTTGTTTGTCTTTTATACTGCGAGTTTGTGCTATCTGCCTGACCGTGCGGGTTGTTTCCTTTCTCACCCGCATCTTGGTCGCGGTCGCCAGCTCTTCTCCTCTTTTCTGTTCGCTCGGGCTTCTCAGTTCGTGCGACTTCTTCCCCGCCGAGCCTTTGACCGCTTCTAGCCGCTGCGGTGATCTGCCTGACCGTGCGGGTTGTCTCTTTCTTACCCACATCTTGGTCGCGGTCACCTGCTCTTCTCCTCTCTTCTGTTCGCTCGGCCTTTTCAGTCCGCGCGACCTCTTCCCCGCAGTGCCTCTCTTCTAGCCGCTACTGTTCGCGCGGCTTCCTCTGTTTTCTAACCGCTCCTGTTCGTGCGGCTTCTTCTGCTTCTGGGTTCATGACTACCTCCGGTCTCACCACTACTCCTGCAGCTCCTTCTCCTCCTCTCCTTCGGGGCAACCTTGGCACCTTTCCAAGCTTGTGGGCTCCAACTATCCCGATTGGAGCGTCCTTTCACTTTTCTCCTTCGTTCTCAACGCAAGCGTCATCACCTCACCGATGACCTCCTCTCGCACCTCTCCTGAGTTTGATGACTGGGATGCGAGTGAATGCTCTTGTGTTCGCACCTGGCTGGCCAACAGCCTTTCTGATGAGTGCCTTCCCGTCATTCGCCATGATGAGACGGTCAAGGCCGCATGGCTTCACCTCGCTGCTCTCTATTCTAAGGGGGGCCAGGACGTCGCGCCTTTTACTTCTCTATGCGGACCTCTTCGCCCGCCCTTCCATGTCCCCAGCTGCGGCTTATCAGCAGGTTCAGGCCCTTGGGGCTGAAATCCTCCAGAATCGCCCCTTCTCCGCGAACTTGGCCGACCAGCACAAACACTTCCAGGAACTCCTGTTGTTTGTATCTTCTTCGTCTTCCCGACTTTATGATATGATCCGCCAGCAGATCTTGGGTGAGGCGGAATCTCCTACTTTGGATGCCACTGTGGCTCGCATTGCCGCCGTTACTTCGCTCCTCCAGCGCTCTGTTGGCCTCCCCCCCTTCCCAGGACTCCTCTGCTCACCAAAGCTCAGCGCGGGGGGCCGGCCCGAGTGGCCGAAGCTCCTCTGGCGGACGGGGTTCCTCCGGTTCTTCTTGCTCTCACTGTAATCGTACTGGTCATACTGTTGACCGCTGCTGGCAGAAACATCCTCATCTTCGCCCTCCGGTGATGCTCCTCATCCTTCGGCCTCCGCCTCTTCTAGGCCGTCTGCCTCTGTGGCCACGACGTCAGGTAGTCCCATGTCGTACCCAAGGTAAATGGCTGATTGACTCTGGTGCCACCAATCATATGACGGGCAACCCTCATTGCTTCTCACGTCTTGAGACCCATGACCGCTTACCCCCAGTTCGTGTGGTGGATGGTTCCCCGTCTCCGGTTCATGGGACGGGCATGGTTCAACTCACTCCATCGCTTTGCTTGGAGGATAACCTCTATGTCCCGAAGTTCCCGTGCAATTTGTTATCTGTTACTACTTTATGTCGGTAACTTCAGTGCTTCGTTTTATTCACTCCCACTACTTGTTCTTTTCAGGACCCGAGGACCCAGCGGACGATTGCTACTGGGACTGAGAGCGGCGGCCTCTACTTCCTCGACGATGTTTCTGCTCTTTCTGCCTACTCCTCCTCCACCGATCTCCTTCAGTGGCATCTTCGTCTTGGACATCCTCCTCCTCGGCTTATTCGTCAGCTTCTGCCCCACTTACCTCCCACCAGTTCTCTGCTCAACTGTGATGCGTGTCAGCTTGGCAAACATCATCGCTCCTCCTTCCCGCCGAAGCAAGGTCGGGGCAGTTCCTATTTTGTCACTTTATCGATGATTTTACTCGATGTACCTGGGCGTATCTCTTAAAGGATCGCTCTGAACTGTTTTCTGTTTGGCAATCTTTTTACTTATGATTAAGACTCAATTTGCTATTTCTATTAAAGTCTTACGTTCTGATAATGCCAAGGAATATCTGTCTCATGAATTCTCCGCGTTCTTTCACCAACACGGCCTCATTCATCAAAACGACTTGTGTTTACACCTCCCAACAGAATGGGGTGGCGGAGCGAAAAACCGTCACCTGCTTGATGTTGCGCGTACTCTCATGCGCAGATGCACGACCTCGCTCCTACTGGGGCTAAGCTGTGCTCCTCTATTGCTATCTTATCAATCGCATTCCCTCCACGGTCCTCCACGGCCGGACCCTTCTCTACCCCCACCAGGAACCTTTTCCTCTTCCTCTCCGTGTCTTTGGTTGTACGGCCTTTGTTCACGCTCCCTCCGATACCCGCAACAAGCTTTCCCCCCGTTCCACCAAATGTGTCTTTTTGGGGTACTCTACCACTCAAAAAGGCTATTGCTGCTTTGACCCCCTTCTCCGCAAGCAGTTTGTCTCCGCAGATGTGGACTTTTTTTCGAAAATGCTTCCTATTTCTCTCCTTCCTCTTTCTTCCTTCTCTTCCTTCTGATATCTCCGTTCCTTCCACACCTCTCGATGTTTTCCACCTTCTCTCCTCCTCCACCGCCTCCTTCTCAGTTTGTCTCCCCACCCACCCCTCCACCCTCCTCTCCGCTGCCGTCTCTCTCTAGTCCCGGGCAAGCCTTCTCCGCCACGGACGCTTCCGGTCGCTGACGCTCCCGTCGCCGACGCTCCCGATGATCTGGATGTTCCATTGCCCTTCGCAAAGGGGTGCGGGCGTGTGTACTCAACACCCGCTCACGGCTGTTTTTCTTATGATCAGCTTTCTCCTTCTCGCAGGTGTTTTGCCTTGGCTATCTCTGCTACTTCTACTCCTCGTACCTACCAGGAGGCTCTCGCTCTCCCTCATTGGAAAGTCTGCCATGGATGAGGAGATGGCTACTTCTTACTGAAACGGGGTACCTGGACCCTGGTTTCCTCCTCCCGTGGGCACTGATGTGGTTGGCTGTCGCTGGGTCTTTGTTGTGAAGTTTTCGCCCCCCCGACGGCACTGTGGATCGCTACAAAGCCGGCTGGTGGCCAAGGGCTTTACTCAGACTTAGGCGTTGCTTTACTTTGATACCTTCTCTCCGGTTGCTCGCCTCAGCACCATCCGGGTTCTCTTTTCTGTGGCTGTTAACCGGGCTTGGGATATTTCCCAGCTGATGTGAAGAATGCCTTTCTCTATGGCGATCTTCAGGAGGACGTCTATATGGAGCAACCTAGGGTATGTTGCTCAGGGGGAGACACGTGTCTGTCATTTGAAGAAGGCCATTTATGGCCTAAAGCAGAGCCCTCGGGCATGGTTTGAAAAAAATTCAGTGGTATTGTGGCAACCATCGGCTTTCAAAGGAGTTCGGCCGATCACTCCTTATTCATTCGCAAAACGGCCTCGGGGACTGGTGTTTTGGCCGTATATGTGGAGATATTCTCCTTACTGGTGATGACCGAGATGGGGTGGACTTGACGAAGAAGCACCTTCCGTCAGCATGGTCACGAAGGATATGGGCTCCCAAAATACTTTTTGGGATAGAAAATCTCTCGGAAACCTGACTCCTTGGTTCTCTCTCAACGGAAGTATGCCCTTGATCTTCTTCGAGAAGCAGGCTTGACAGGTGCCAACCAGCTCATCTTCCCATGGCTGTTGGAGAAGACAAAACGTGGACGGATGAATCGCCTCCTCTATCTGATGTCACACGGTACAGACGTTTGGTAGGGAAACTCATCATCTCACGGTGACTAGACCCGACATCGCCTACGCTGTAGGAAAGCTCAGTCAGTTTATGCAAGCCCCAGGGAGTGTCATCTTCAGTCCGCCCTGAAGATTTTAGAGTATATCAAAGCAGCACCAGGCAGAGGGTTACTCTTCCAGAAAATGGCCATCTGAGGGTTGAGGCCTACTCAGACTCAAGTTACGCGGATGACAAAGGCGATCGTAAATCCACGTCAGGTTTTTGTACCTTTGTTGGAGGTAATATCGTGAGTTGGAAGATCAAGAAACAGTCTGTTGTTTCCAGATCCAGTGCCGAAGCAAGAATACAGGAGTATGGCGTCAACTACGTGTGAGTTAAAGTGGTTGCGGGCTCTCATGCTTGACCTGGGCGAGGTATATGATTGTCCTCTCCCTATGTTCTGTGACAACAAGGCCGTTATACACATATCTAGAAATCCGGTCTTCCATGAGAGAACAAAGCATATAGAGGTTGACTGTCACTTCATTCGGGAGGAGATTTTGAAGAATCAGATTTGTACTCCTTTTGTCACCTCTGACAAGGAGTTGGCAGATATCTTCACCAAGCCGGTTTCTACTTCCTTCTTCCGCATTTGTGACAAGCTGGGCATGATTGATATCTATGCTCCAGCTGAGGGGGAGTGTTGAGGTATTAGACCGGGCGGCTTGGAGGTCTGATCCAGCGGTTGTTGACCGAGCGGCTTAGCGGTCTGATCCAGCGGTTTGTAGACCGGGCGGTTTGTCGGTCTACCTCTGCGTTTGTTCTATCCTGCTGAGTTGCCGAGCGGTTAGCCCATCTGTCTAACCGCGCGGCCTATGCGGTCTCCATTATTCTAGCCGCTCAGTACTGTAAATGTTTAGTCCCACATTGTTTGTATACTCTCTTTCTTATCTCCTCCATTCTATATAAGGGGGTCATACCTTGTAAATGATATCTTTTTTTTTGGATAATAAAATTTCAATTATTCAAAAGTTTGTTCGCTTGTTCGCTTCTTTTCGCTTCTTGTTCTCTACTTGTCTAACATTCTCCATGAACTCTGGATTTGATTCTGTATCCAGATTCATCTACTGCAGCTCCATTAAGGAATTAAGCACCTCCTTCTTCCATATCTTAGTTGGTTCTGAAACTAAGTACTCTAACCCAGAGTCGGCGACTAGGGTTACTACTGCCTTGAGTTCGTGATCTGCATCATCGAACGCACCGCGCACAAGCTCATATCCTTCATTAACGTTTCCTCAAGCTTAGGAGCCTTTAGGGTTTGTAGAAGTTGTCTTTAGAAAAGAGAGTGTCGACACAGTAGTTTTGGTCTCGAAAACTTGAAAGCGTGTCGACAAACAAGACAGAACCCTATTTATATCTTTTTGATTTTGAAGATGAATAGGCGGGACAGCTAACTTAAAATGTGTCGACACTGGCAATAAGTGTCGACATGGACTTATAATGTCTCGACACACATGTGTCGACACAAGTTTAGTCAACAGATTTTATGTGTCGACACTTGTTTATGTGTCGACACAACATAACTCGACACTTGTCGGGACTTCACTTAGTAAATTCTGAGTAAAAACATAAGTGTCGACACCACATTGGATGTGTCGACACCTACTTGACATGTGTCGACACTAACATTCTGAAGTGTCGACACCACATCCTAGATGTGTCGACACCTTTTTCCTGAAGTGTCGACACCACTATTCTGTGTCGACATA